>CM060105.1:11217705-11445205 GCA_030522415.1 Channallabes apus | reverse complement strand
CAAACTGTAAATACTGATATGTATTTATTCTTTATTTTGTTCTCTTCTTCAATGATGATACGTCTTTGATACGTCTTTGACTGCGCTTTCTCCATTCAGTATTATTATTATTATTAGTAGTAGTGCTCGCTTTAAATGTAATATATGCGCTTTAAATATACACTAAACAATAAATACTGCCTCTTGGAAAGTGAAAGTGAGTTGCGCGTGTGTGTTTTTTGATCAAAAGGCTGATAAACGCATTCGCAGATATGAGCAGATTTATCGATAAAACTGCAGACATACTCCCCCATACAGTAAATGAGAAGAAAAGTATCAAATCCAACTATTAAGTCTGATGTAATTGCTATCATTAATAAATAAAAATGTTTTGTAAATCTATTTTATGTTTTACTGGGGGAAAAAATTTTCGGCAGAGACGTCCGCTCTGTCTTGTTAATTTATCT
The DNA here is from genome assembly GCA_030522415.1 of Channallabes apus. Classification (NCBI taxonomy): domain Eukaryota; kingdom Metazoa; phylum Chordata; class Actinopteri; order Siluriformes; family Clariidae; genus Channallabes; species Channallabes apus. Next base: position 11,444,759 of record CM060105.1, on the reverse strand, counting down.
AAACAGTGGTGGCACTGCTGAAGTAGTTAAACATGCTTATACTGTAGATACATAGGTTACATTTTAAAAGTACAATCGCAAGTAAATTACAAACTGCAGGTAATGTTATAAAATATGAATAAAACATTCTTAGACACAAATATATGATATAGTAGTATATTCAAGAAGGCTATTTACACGAGTGCTCAAATGTAAAGCAAACGCAAGTATTAATTTATTGTGTATATTTAACTTTTAAATTATATGAAAAACAACATGCCTACCAGCCCACTATTATTTTCTGTTCAATTTAAAGATGCCCGTGCGTGTGTGCAAAAAGATGAAGTACAACAAATAATACAAAAGAGTATAATCTTTAATAAAAGTTAGCCTAAAACAATACTGTTTCCCATGCTGAAGCAAACCTGATTTGTTTTAGTCTATTCGCTGAATACAATGCGACAGCGCACTCTGAGGTGACACCCAAAGAACCGAAGTAATACTTTCATTTATGATAGGTGTGAAGTTATGAAACAGGTTTCATGGATGGGGGAATTGGCAGAATTGAGGGGTTTAGAAAGAATTGACAAGACCGAGGAGACGTCTCTGCCTAAAATGTATGTCACCCGCAAAACATAGAATAAATAGAAATAAAATGTTTAATGGTAGAAAAGGTCTAGAAAGGAAACAAGTTTGGTTATTTTACAAAATCTCAATATATTCAATAAATGTAATTCAATAAAATTCAATTTTATTTGGATTGCATTTTTAACAATTGACATTGTCTCAAAACAGCTTTCCACAATCAAAAGAATTATTTAAGTTTGTATGGAATGTGAATATGTATGAATCAAAATGTTCAGATAGTCACTGGTGAGCAAGCAGAGGGCGACAGTGGCAAGGAAAAACTCCCTGAGATGGTAATAGGAAGAAACCTTCAGAGGAACCAGACTCAACAGGGAACCCATCCTCATCTGGGTGAAACAGATAGCAGGAAATGATCTGCATTTATACAGTGTTAGGTGGCAGGCAGTTCACCTATAATAGTTGATGTTAATTGATGTTAAAATGTAGTCCAGTAGTTATTGGAGACTCAGATAGACTTGTAGAAAGTTCCAGTCCTGAACTATCGAATTGTCAAGTCCTCACAGAAACAGCTGACAACACCAGTCAAGGCCAGAACCATCTTCTAAGTGGATAGAATCATCCCCAGACACCAGACCCATCCCAAAGAGACACACGGGGCATCCATGCGACGAGACCTCCAACCAGAAACAGGGCACCAGGATGGATCAGACAGGTCCGGAGGGCAGAGGGAGTCTGGGATCACTGGCAGCTCAGGAATGACATGTGTAGCTCGACAGAGAGAGAGAGAAAGAGTGAAAGGGGGAGACCGGGGGAGAGAGGAAAGAGAAAGAGGGGGAGAAAGGGAAGAAGAGGAGAGATGGCAGTTAGGTATGGTCACAGTCACATAATGTATAATGTGAATGTATATTTACTGTAGAGTGCAAGCAGGGACTCCGGCAGGACTAACTATGACAGCATTGACAACTATGACAACTAAAAGGGAGAGCCAGAAGGAAACACAAACAGGAGGGCTCCCTGAGATGTAAAGCAAACAGTCACCTCACCGTCAACAAACCTGAGTGATCAAATGAGGCTGAGGAAGAGAGCATCTAAACAAACCAGTTCACCATAATACTCTACGTCCATGAGTCCCCCAGATCTGCTCCTTTACCTTATGGCAAATCTATTTATAAAAATGCTTGGCTAAATAAATAGGGTTTTAGCCTAGACTTAAACACTGAGACTGTGTCTGAGGCCCGAACACTATTTGGAAGACTATTCCATAATTTTGGGGCTTTGTAAGAAAAAGCTCTGCCCCCAGCTGTAGTTTTCATAATACGCGGTACTGACAAGCAGCCTGCATCCTTTGATCGAAGTAGGCGTGGCGGATCGTAAGACACTAGCAATTCGTTCAGATTTGGCGCGAAACCATTTAATGCTTTATATGTCAAGAGTAGTATTTTAAAATCAATGCGAAATTTCACAGGGATCCAGTGTAGTGAAGATAGGATAGGGGTGATGTGCTCATATCTTCTGGTTCTAGTGAGGACTCTCGCTGCTGCATTCTGGACTAGCTGAAGCTTGTTTATGCACCTAACAGAACAACCAGACAGTAAGGCATTATAATAGTCCAACCTAGAAGTGATAAAAGCATGAACCAGTTTTTCTGCATTGTTTAGCGACAATATATTTCTTATCTTGGCAATATTTCTGAGGTGAAAGAATGCTATCCTGGTGATATTATCTACATGAGCTTCAAATGAAAGGCTGGAATCTATAATCACGCCGAGGTCTTTTACTCTTGCACTTGATGGAACAGAAAGGCCATCTAAAGTTACGGTGTGATCTACGATTTTACTTCTAGCTGTATGCGGTCCTATGATTAGAACTTCTGTCTTATCCGGATTAAGCAGAAGGAAGTTAATTAGCATCCAATTTCTTATGTCCTGCACACATTGCTCAACTTTAGTAAGATGGTTTTTCTCATCGGGTTTTGTTGAGACGTATAGCTGTGTGTCGTTAGCATAACAATGAAAACTAATACCATGCTTACGGATTATGTTGCCCAGAGGAAGTATGTAAAGGGAAAAAAGCAGTGGGCCTAAAACTGAACCCTGCGGAACGCCAAACAACATTAGATCGGTCAAATAGGATCTGAACCAGGAGAGGGCTGTATCCTTAATTCCTACTACATTTTCTAATCTGTGAAGAAGAATAGCATGATCAATATGAGCATAGCTGCTCCGCTACTATCTTTTCCAGAATCTTAGAGATAAAGGGGAGGTTTGATATTGGCCTGTAATTGGACAGCTGACAGGGGTCGAGGTCAGGTTTCTTAATTATTGGTTTGATAACTGCTAATTTAAAAGATTTTGGAACATAACCAATGCTGAGTGAGGAATTAATTATTCTCAACAGTGGTTCTGTTATTGCTGGTACTATCTGTTTAAGAAAATGTGTCGGTATAGGATCTAATATACAGGTTGATGAATTTTATAATATCAGACAGTGGAATTGTGAATACATTTTTTATACTTAATCCGAAAAATATGATTAAGTCTAAAGTGTGACCTGCTTTATGAGTGGGTCCCACTACACACTGATTTACGCCTATGTCCAGTATGGACATAAATGCTGTTCTCAGAGGGTCTTCTGTATTCTCAAAATGAATGTTAAAATCTCCGGCAATTAACGCTTTGTCTACAGAAACGTCTAGGTTTGAGATGGAATCTGCAAATTCACTAATTCAGAATACGGCCCTGGAGGTCTGTAAATTATAATTAGTGGAATCGACTGAGCTGACTTAATATACTTAAATACACTTACGTTACTATAAAGAATTTCAAATGAGTTAAATTTGTGTCCGTGTTTTTGTACGATAGACAGATTATCATTATGAATAACTGCGACGCCTCCTCCTATACCAGTTAGCCGAGGCTGGTGTATGTAGCTGTATCCAGGAGGACTAGCTTCATTTAGAGCTACATACAGATTTCGCCATTAAAAACGCACGTTCCGAGAAAAGGGATCCCGTGACTTGCCGCGGCTTGCCGCGGCTGCATGCGGGAAGCTGTAAAAATGCCCTTCATTACCTGTAGGGGGCAGTCATGTTTCAGTCTGAAGTATTGTGTGTCTACTGAAGCCGAAAATGTGTCCAAATTAAACCGCGCATGCGTGTTTGGAGACGCTGCGCCCGCGCTGTGGATCAGTCGGTTGGGAATCATCACGGAGTTACTACACGGCTTGGCTGGAGCTGGAGTTTGTCGTGTTCGAGGTAAGTTTACCTTTCTATTTTGGATGTGATTCTCGCTTTCATGACTCCCAATTAATGTTCATCTTAATCTCAGGACTTACAATTAGCAATATTTCAGTTTTTAATAGTGTGGAGATTCACAAAACACCATTTTCGTGTAAAAACCTGAACCTACAGAGCCCCCCAGGGGTCCTGTTGTAAATAAATAAATAAATCAATAAATAACGAACCGAGCATGCGGATTAATACACCGAGATGTGTGTTTCTTACCCCCACACCTCGTGAAAACGGCGTGTTCAGATAAAGGCTCGCCAGTGAGATGCCATTTCTGAACAAACTCTGTTAAACCATTAAATGGTAAAAGAGCACTAGCAATAAACGTTTTTTTATTAATAAGTTACAAGTTAAATTTCAACTGTAAAGAACCTGTACATATGTTCATACAGTATTGACAGCAGCTCTAATTTGTCTAAATCGCATTGCAGACAATAAAAATAAGTCGAGTCATCCTGTGACCTTGCATGCTTAATCTTTCCACACATGATTCTTGCTTCTCACTTTTTCCTTAATCTCCGGTTCGGTTCTGGTTTCGGTCTGTTCTCATGAGTTGTGAAGCGAGAGAAACAAAGTATAAATATTGTTCATTTGCTAAATTAAGTGTCATGAATTTTAATTGAATATCTATCTCTGTATTTTTTCACAGCAGTTTGTGACTGAAAGTGTGTCTGCATCTGACTTCAGGAGTTTCCTGACCAACGTATCTAACGGTCATATTTAAAAATCATAAAGTACAAAACGTTTCTGTTGGTGTTTAATTTTGTTTCTATGATTAATACTTATTTGTGGTGTTTTATGTTTTGTACATCTTTTCAAATTGAGACCTCATTTGTAAGTTACTGTATTCTCGTTTTCTCGTTTTTTAATAAATTAATCAAATGTTTGCTTGTTATTAAATGTATTTTTTATAAAAAATAAACAAATCTGTTTTATTATTAGCTGAGAGTGTGGTTTATTTATTTATTATCATATTTGGTCATTGTAACATGCATTAGGGAGCAATATCTCTGCGACGTGTGTGTGCTATCTGGGAATGAATTACCTTTACTTGATTATTTTAAATAAATCTAGTTTGTGCATTAAATATAATTATGTAACTTTTACTTGATTTCTTTGATTGTTAATTTAATTATTAAGTGTTAATATTGTTATTGTTATATAGTATATTGTCGCTAAACGATGCAGAAAAACTAGTTCATGCTTTTATCACTTCTAGGTTGGACTATTGTAATGCCTTACTGTCTGGTTGTTCAGTTAGGTGCATAAACAAGCTTCAGCTAGTCCAGAATGCAGCAGCGAGAGTCCTCACTAGAACCAGAAGATATGAGCACATCACCCCTATCCTATCTTCATTACATTGGCTCCCTGTGAAATTTCGCATTGATTTTAAAATACTACTCTTGACATATAAAGCATTAAATGGTCTCGCGCCGCAGTATCTGAGCGAACAGCTAGTGTCTTACGATCCGCCACGCCTACTTCGGTCAAAGGATGCAGGCTGCTTGTCAGTACCGTGTATTATGAAAACTACAGCTGGGGGCAGAGCTTTTTCTTACAAAGCCCCAAAATTATGGAATAGTCTTCCAAATAGTGTTTGGGACTCAGACACAGTCTCAGTGTTTAAGTCTAGGCTCAAAACCTATTTATTTAGCCAAGCATTTTTATACATAGATTTGCCATAGGTAAAGGAGCAGATCTGGGGGACTCATGGACGTAGAGTATTATGGTGAACTGGTATGTTTAGATGCTGTCTTCCTCAGTCTCATTTGATCACTCAGGTTTGTTGACGGTGAGGTGATTGTTTGCTTTACATCTCAGGGAGCCCTCATGTTTGTGTTTCCTTCTGGCTCTCCCTTTTAGTTATGCTGTCATAGTTAGTCCTGCCGGAGTCCCTGCTTGCACTCTACAGTAAATATACATTCACATTAGACATTGTGACTGTGACCATACCTAATTGCAATCTCTCCTCCTCTTCTCTTCCTCCCCCTCTTTCTCTTTCCTCTCTCCCCCTGTCTCCCCCTTTCACTCTTTCTCTCTCTCTCTCTGTCGAGCTACACATGTCGTTCCTGAGCTGCCAGTGATCCAGACTCCCTCTGCCCTCCTGTCTGATCCATCCTGGTGCCCCGTTTCTGGTTGGAGGTCTCGTCGCATGGATGCCCCGTGTGTCTCTTTAGGATGCGTCTGGTGTCTGGGGATGATTCTCTCTACTTAGAAGATGGTTCTGGCCTCGACTGGTGTTGTCAGCTGTTTCTCTGAGGACTTGACTATTCGATAGTTCAGGACTGGAACTTTCTACAAGTCTATCCGAGTCTCGAATAACTACTGGAATCCATTTACATCAACTATTATAACATCAATTAACATCAGCTATTATAGCTGAACCTAACACTTAACACTGTATAAATGCAGATCATTTCCTGCTATCTGTTTCACCCAGATGAGGATGGGTTCCCTGTTGAGTCTGGTTCCTCTCAAGGTTTCTTCCTATTACCATCTCAGGTAGTTTTTCCTTGCCACTGTTGCCCTCGGGCTTGCTCACCAGGGACTATCTGAACATTTTGATTCATACACATTCACATTCCATACAAACTTAAATAATTCTTTTAATTGTGTAAAGCTGTTTTGAGACAATGTCAATTGTTAAAAGCGCTATACAAATAAAACTGAATTGAATTGAATTGAATTGAAATTGGTTGACAGCCTCACTTTGTCACCTACGTGGTACAACCGGTGCGTCGGATGGCAAGGTTGGCTTGGTGCCATAGCCGCCGGCACCGGCGAACCAACTGTTGGGCCGATGGTACATCAACCTCCGGTTCCTGGTGGGTGAACATCGGAGGCTGGAAACCATAGCACACCTCAAATGGGCTCAGGTTGGTGGCTGAGGAGACGTGGAGGTTGTGTGATAACTCGGCCCACTTGAGGTAGCGGGCCCAGGAGCGCTGGCGATCCGACACAAAACATCTTAGGTAGCGCTCCAGCTGTTGGTTGGTTCGCTCCGTCTGACCGTTCGTCTGGGGGTGGTAGCCAGAAGACAAACTGCAGGACGAATCGATCAGACGGCAGAAGGCCTTCCAAAACCAGGCGGTGAACTGGGGACCTCTGTCCGAGACGATGTCCTTTGGGAACCCATGCAGTCGGACTACGTGTTCCAATATCAGCTCGGCTGCGAGGGCCACCAGGTGCACTGCCTTGGAGAAGCGGTCCACCATGGTCAGAATGATGTCCTTTCCATCCGAGTCTGGCAGGCCCGTTATGAAATCTACGGCAATGTGGGTCCAGGGTCGACGGGGAACTGGAAGTGGTTGGAGTTCCCCTGGAGTTGGCTGATTGATGTCCTTCGCCCTGGCGCACATTGGGCACGCCCGAACGAATTCGGTGATCTCCTTCCTCATTGAGGGCCACCAGAAGGCCCGGCCGACGAAGGTGGTGGTTCTCCGGCTCCCTTGGTGTCCTGCGACGGGTGATGAATGGCCCCACTGGAGGACCTCGGATCTGAGTGGTTCGGGGACGAAGAGCCGTCCGGGCAGCACACCTGCCGGTGCGGGTTCTCTGGTCAGTGCCTGGCGGACCCTCGTTTCCAGGTTCCACTGTAGGGGTGCAATGATTCGGGTGGGTGGAAGGACAGGCACGGAGTCCGCCCGGGGCGTCTCTCGCTCGTGTTGACGGGAGAGGGCGTCAGCCTTGGTGTTCTTCGACCCCGGGCGGTACGAGAGATGGAAATTGTATTGTTCGAAGAACAGCGCCCACCGTGCCTGTCATGGATTTAATTGTTTAAGACTTTGGATGGTGATCAGGTTTTGGTGGTCCGTCCAGACGATGAATGGCTCACTCGCGCCCTGGAGCCAGTGACGCCATTCCTCCAAGGCCCACTTTATGCCCAGCGGTCCCCTACTCCGTATCGCTGCTGAGTGGGGTTAAACTTTTTGGAGTAGAAGCCACATGGGTGTAGCTTCTGGTCTGGACCTCGTTGGGAGAGAACAGCGCCGACGCGCCCACCTCCGACGCGTCCACCTCCACAACGAATGGTTGGTTGGCATCTGGATGGAGAAGCATAGGTGCGGTGGTGAACAGGTGACAGAGTCGGTGGAAAGCTGAGATGGCGGCAGGGCTGAGTTGGAAGGAATGGGTGGAGAGCCTGGTAAGTGCAGTGAGTGGTGCTGCAACTGTACTGTAGCCCCGGATAAAGCGACGATAAACGTTCGCAAACCCGAGAAAGCGTTGGAGCTGCTTGAGTGTCCTGGGTAGGGGCCAGTGACGTACAACCTCCAGCTTCTGCGGGTCCATGGCCACACCCTGGGGCGAGATAACAAAACCCAGGAACGTGGTGGAGTGCTCGTGAAAAGCACACTTTTCCAGCTTACAGTACAGCTGGTGGGCGAGCAATCTCTTAAGGACAGCTCGAACGTGTTTGGTGTGTTCCTCGGGGTTGCGTGAATAGATTAAAATGTCATCCAGGTAGACGAACACCCATCGGCCTAGCATGTCCCTGAGGACATCATTGATGAAACCCTGGAAGGCCGAGGGTGCGTTGCAGAGACCAAATGGAATGACCAGACTCTCATAGTGTCCGGTGGGGGTGATGAAGGCCGTCTTCCACTAATCACCCTCTCTGATGCGCACCAAGTTGTAGGCGCTCCGGAGGTCCAACTTAGTGAACACGGTGGCACCAGAGAGGGCGTCCAGGGCTGAGTTGGTAAGAGGCAGAGGGTGACGATTTCTGATGGTGATCTTGTTAAGCCCCCGATAGTCGACACACGGACGAAGTTCGCCCCCTTTCTTCTTTACAAAGAAGAACCCCGCGGCAGCCGGCGAGGAGGAGGGTCTGATGGTGTCATGTCGCAGGGCGCTGGTGACATACTCCTCCATAGCCTGTGTCTCAGTGGTAGAGAGAGAGTAGAGATGGCCGCGGGGGGTCGATGAGGTGGTACAGTGGTTACGAAATCGGAATAACCATCCCGCCGCGTATACCACCGTTTAAAGGCAACAGCGGCCAAAATAAATCAGTTGCATTTCAAAGTCATTCGTAAAATGGCCGCCAGGTGGCGCAAAGTGACATTTTCATTCATCACAGTAAATACAACAGTGATGGTAATTTCCACAACAAACATGAAAAATCTCAACCAGAGCTATTGATGTGTACTGTACAATAATGAGTAAAAAAAAATTATAGTAGATTTTTTACCTGAAATAAATTACCATATTTTTCAAGAGAATTTTCAAGCCCCACTCATCAAACAAAATTATAACGAAATCGGCCAAGTTTACTATTTATTTAAATATAAATTTCTAAACCAATAGGATCAAATAACACCAAGCTATTATTATAACAGGCTTACTTCGTCACTTATCAAAGAAGTACACTTGCTTTCAAAGAAGTCGAGTGGCTTATTAACATCTCTGGGGTGCATTGTCTCTAAGTGGCCACTTGGTGTAGTGGTTAGAACACTCGGCCAGAGATTTGCAAAGCCCCGGTTCGAATCCCGAGTGGTGATGTTTTAAAATTGTTTTATTTTAAAACTAAATAAAATGTTTTAAGTGCGCTTAAGATAGAGTCTTATAAAGGCTATGTAGACTTATATAGTTTTATTATATATTTTTTGCACATTAATCTGAGTCCTCATCTGTTAGATCTGTTTAGTTTTTTTTTTGCCGGCTTTGCGCGGCAGCGTGCGGGAAGCTGTGAAAATGCCCTTCATTACCTGTAGGGGGAAGTCGTGTTTTGGAAGTCATCCGTGCTGTTGAAGGGGAAGAACCGGTTGGTGTATCCATAATCCTTGAAGGAGAGGAAATTTTGCAAGAATGTGGCAATAGCTCCGAGCACTGCGCTACACATTTGAGCTATTTTCAGAAAGTGCTTCTAGAACTTGATGGGATTAAGCTATCACCAAAAGTGCAAGCTTTAAAGATGAAGTTATCATCTTAAAACATTTGATTTGGCTTGACTACAAGTCTTTACATGTTGTGTTTACATGTTCAGCTTAAAATGTTTTAATGCGTTATGGTTTCAATGGCATACTTTTAAGTGCCATTGAAACCTGTGTTAAACCTGAGTGCTAATTTGAATGTTGCAACTTCACTGCTTCAGAGGGCTATTAAGTTTTAACGTTTATTCTACAGTTTGTTTAATGTATTTTCTGCTGTATTTTATTTCTAAATGAATGCTGTATTTTATTTCTAAATAAATATTATTCATTTTAATATTATAAAATATTATAATATTTATTATTATTATTATTTTACACAATTTTGTTTAAAACTAGTATTTCAGGCCGTGGTGCCGTGCAGTTGTTTCTATGGATGCAAAATTTAGCTGAATGCATTTTTATTAAAAAGACAACTTGTATCTAGACTGTGAATGTCACAAATATTTGGTAATGTTGGTGAATAAACTATTTAATTATATTTTAGTTGTGTGATTTATGAAAGATGTTCCTAATGTTACGTCAGAGGACATGCGCCGATGTTTATCACACATTCCAATAAGAGAGAGATTACTCACTCCCAAAGTTTTTTTTGCGCCGTATTTCGATTTTTAAAAAAGTTGCTCATTTTCACCACGAACACGGATGAGCCTTCGGGTTTCCTCAGCCGTCCCTATAATATAAATTACAAAACTGTGGTCACGTTGCAATAAGTAAGAATAGTGTAAGCACCGTTCATTTACATGTACACATATGGCCGTAAGCTAAACAAACAATGCGTTATCAAATGCTCGGCAAACTGCCGTGCTACTGAACTTTCATATTTGTTTGTAGCATGCAGTAAAGTGTATGTGACATAAAAATATATATTTGTAATATCGTGCAATCTGTACTATCCGCTAGCAAACTTTAGCGATTTTTTTGCAAACGTTTCTTTACAGAACATCACCACAAACACAAGACTAAAGGTAATATACATATAATGAAAACTTGTCATAAAAATCTTTATTAATGGTGAAAATTAACATTTATGTCTCTGGTTGCTCGAGTGAGCAGCCATGTTGAAAATTTCGCTTAGCCCTTCGTTTGAAGTGAGGTCCTGAAAAATCTTCGTTTGGAGGGCTATCTGGCCCTTCCCCCTCCCCGTACACCTCCAACCAAAAGAGAAATGAGACACCCCTACCCCTGCACGTGAACGCGCCAAGTGGAATGGTAGGGGGAAGGGGTAGAAATGGGATTCAGCCTTAATATTGGAGCAATAAAATTTGCTTAAAATGTATGTGTCCAAATTGTTACGAGGATTTTATCAAGTAAATCTTACAAGTTCTTTTTTTCAGTGAATGGTGAACACGATGATTTAAGAATTTAATTAAACACGAATATATAATATATATATATATATATTTTTTTTTTTTTATTTTTTTTTATTGTGTGTTTGTGTGTGTGTGTGTGTGTGTGACCGGTGCAAGGGCCATTGTCACTCATACTGTCGTAGTTTTTAGAGCCCTAAAAAAGCATTCGTAAGTAAGTAAGTAAATAAAAGACAAATGAATGAATAGTTTTAAATTATATATATATATATATATATATATATATATATATATATATATATATATATATATATATATATATATTGTCATGATTCTCTGTGTGCAGAAAGGCGGACGCAGACGCAGGAGAATGTTCAGAACTCGTCTTTATTAATTCCTCGTTAAACTCAAAGTCTCTTTCTTCTTCGGTACCGAAGAAGTTCACTTCTTTTCGTAATTACTTAAATTTATAAATAAACAAAACCAAACGAACATAAAACAAAACCCAAGCCTACCACACACTCCCCGTGTGGGTAGCCCCCCGAAGTCCCAATCGTCCCTCGGCCGCGCGTCAGGTCCAAAACTGCCTGGGGCGGTTTCCAAGCGCACTTTGCTGGGCACAACAGGTGCGCTTCCTTGAGTCCGGTCATCGGGCTGACTTATCGCTGTGAGGGAGACGACAGCACTTTTAGCGGGGAGAGGGACACAGACCGTGACAAACACACAGACACACAACTGTGAACGGACGAGACGCTACGGGCTCGACCGGCTTAAATAAGGACACAACAGGATAGGACACAGGTGTAGGTGTTCGTGATTAGCGAGACATACCAACATTGACACACTAGGTGGGGACAAAGTGTCAGCTCAATAATCCGGAGACCCAGATCTTATTTTCCCGGGCCGCGGAGGTACCGATGTTACAGCACCCCCCCCCCCCCCAGAACCGGCCTTTCAGGGGAGGCGAGGGTGACCCCGACGTCTTCCTTGAGGAGGTCGGGGCTCCTGTATGGCCGGAGCCGACTGACCCGGAGGGCGTCCCGGAGGTCGAGGAGCTGGGCGATCCGGCCGTTCTTGATGAAATGTGGTGATTAACTCACGGGTTAGGATGTCTTTGGCCGGGACCCAGCTTCTCTCCTCCGGACCATACCCCTCCCAGTCCACGAGATACTGGAGAGCCCCTTTCCTCCTCCGCGAGTCCAAGAGCTTGGTTACCTTGAAGGCCGGGGTGCCCTTGATCTCTACGGCCCCAGGGAGCGAGGGCTCAGCCCTGCCCTCGTCCTGGGGTCCCCGGATCACCGGCCTTAGACGGGAGACATGAAAGACAGGGTTGATTCGCATATGAGAGGGTAATTTTAGCTTATAGGAAACAGGGTTGATTTGTGATACAATGACAAAGAGACCTATGTAACGGGATGTGAGTTTACGGCATGGGAGGTGAAGGTTGAGGTCCCGTGTCGAGAGCCACACTCGATCGCCTACCTGGAGCGGAGGTCCTTCCTTCCTTTGTCTATCGGCATATGTTTTAAACCGAATGATTGCCCGGGCGATGTGCGCATGCGCATCTTCCCAGACTTTTTCCGCTTTCTTGAACCATGTATCCACCATGGGTACTTCGGTGGGCGTGGTGTCCCAGGGACAGAACGGGGGTTGATAGCCTAGCACGCATTGAAAGGGCGTTAGACCAGTAGCGGAATGGACTAACGAGTTCTGAGCGTATTCTGCCCACATCAGCCAGCTGGCCCATTCGTGTTGTCGACTGCTACAGTATGCCCGCAGATATCTCCCTAGTTCCTGAACAGTCCGCTCTGCCTGCCCATTAGACTCGGGGTGATAGCCTGACGTTAGACTAACTGTGGTCCCCAATTTCTGGAAAAAAGCTTTCCAGACTTTGGCGATGAATTGGGGACCACGATCTGAAACAATATCTTCGGGCATGCCGTAGTGGCGAAACACTGTTGAAAAAAGGGCCTCTGTTACCTGGGCAGCCGTAGGGAGGGAGCCAAATGGAATGAACCGACACCCCTTAGAGAATCTGTCTACAACCACCAATACAGTCGTGTACCCTTGGGACACCGGCAGGTCCGTGACGAAGTCGACCGCAATGTGCGACCACGGCCGGTTTGGTGTCGGTAGGGGCATTAGTTTACCAACGGGTAGGCTACGAGATGTTTTAGTTGTAGCGCATACCGCACATGACGAAACCACTCTCCGCACGGTTTCCCTCATTCCCAGCCACCAGTATTTACGTGCGATGTTTTGAAAGGTGCGCGTTATCCCGGGATGTCCGGATGCCACACTCGCATGAGCCGTGCCCACGACACCCTCTCGCAGCGCCCCGGGGACATAGACCCTGCCCGGAGGGCACCCGGGGGGCACAGGATCTGCCTGCACCTGCCGGGCGATCTCCGCGTCCCATTCCCACGTCACCGGGGCGATCACGAGCGGCGCGGGGAAAATCGACTCAGGTTTCATTGATGAAGGGGCCGCTGGGTAACAGTGGGATAATGCATCGGCTTTCTTATTTTTTGATCCGGGCCGGTAGGTGATATGAAGGTGAACCCGTGTGAAGAACAATGACAATCGGGCTTGTCGTGGGTTTAGCCTTTTAGCTTGTTGGATGTATTCGAGGTTGCGGTGATCAGTGTACACAACAAATGGGAATTTGGCTCCCTCTAGCCAATGTCGCCATTCCTCTAACGCCGCCTTCACTGCGAGCAGTTCTCTATTGCCGATATCATAATTTTGCTCTGCTGATGTCAGTTTTCTCGAAAAAAAAGCACAGGGGTGAAGTTTCTCGGGTTTCCCATGGCGCTGAGACAGTACCGCCCCTAATCCCACCTCTGAGGCGTCTACCTAGACGATGAATGGCTTCTCGGGATCCGGAAGCCGTAAAACGGGTGCAGTGGTAAAGGCCCGTTTTAAGGTGTTGAAAGCGTTCTCCGCTTCCGCGGAGAGCGCCTTCAACTTCTTGGGCTTCCCCTTCAGCATGGTGGTGAGGGGTGTGGCTATGGAGCTAAAGTTGCGAATAAAGCGCCTGTAGAAATTGGCAAACCCGAGAAAGCTCTGTAGCGCCTTTACTGACCGAGGCACCGGCCATTGTGTTACCGCCTTTACCTTAGCGATCTCCATCTCGACCCCCAGTGGCCCTATGCGGTAGCCGAGAAAGGCGATCTCCTTTTTATGGAACTCGCACTTCTCCGCCTTCGCATAGAGCCCGTGCGCGCGCAGCCGGCGAAGGACGGCGGTCACCTGAGCGACGTGTTCTGAATATGACCTCGAGTACACTAGAATATCATTCAAATATACTATCACATATCGGTTCAACATATCCCGAAACACGTCGTTCATGAACCCCTGAAACACCGCAGGCGCGTTTACCAGCCCATATGACATAACATTATACTGATAATGTCCAGATGAGGTGCTAAATGCGGTCTTCCACTCGTCGCCCTTACGCACACGAACGAGATTATATGCGCTGCGGAGATCGAGTTTTGTGAAAATGGAGGCGCCGCGGAGCTGGTAGATAGCAGCCGGAACCAGTGGCAGTGGGTGCTTGTATTTTACTGTTACAGCATTGAGTCCTCTATAATCTATGCATGGACGAAGAACCCCGCCTTTTTTCTCAATAAAAAAGAAGCCAGCCGAGGCGGGTGACGTGGATCTGCTAATGAGCCCCTGTTGGAGAGCCTCGTCCACGTACCCCTCCATCGCCCTGGTTTCGTCCAGTGACAACGGATAGATACGTGCATAAGGCGGTGCCTTCCCCGGCAGGAGCTCAATGGCACAATCCCACGGACGATGAGGAGGAAGTCTCGCTGCTGCCCTAACACTAAACACATCGTGAAACTTCGCATACACTGGGGGCACACTAGTGGATTCCTGGCAGGTCGGGCTTTCTATGGTTGTAGTTTGGCCCACCAACGTGGGTGGTGTACATGTTTGCGCGCACCGGTGGGACCATGAGAGGATGCGAGGCTGAGCCCAATCGAATTTCGGGTTATGAAGGCTGAGCCAAGGGAGGCCCAGTACAACGGAAGGATCAGCCTGAGAGATTACAAAAAACTGTATTTCCTCAGAGTGACCGGGGAAAGTTAACCGAAGGGGCGCAGACATTGTTTTCAACAGCGAGTGCTTTAACGTGTTGCCATCCAGTGCTTTGATTGTTATCGGATGCGGAAGCTTCGACACGGGAGCTCGCAGCGCGGAAAGCAGAGATGCAGAGATGAGATTGCCGGCCGATCCCGAATCTATTAAAGGAGAAACAGACAAGGTAGTGTTATTAAATGACATTATAGCAGGTAAACAAAAAGGTAAAGGGGTGCGAAGTGGAGTGCTCTCAGTTACATTCAAAGATGGGCAGGAACTGATTTTGTGCCCGTCTCTCCCACAGTACAGACATAGCCCCGCCTTCAGTCTTCTGGCACGCTCCGCAGCGGTGAGATGTGACGCCCGATCTCCATGTCGCTCGCCGGGGGCTCCTCCCGACCAGGTGGCAGCGGCTGGAGGGCAGGCCCCCTACCGACCGTTTCAGATCGCCGGGGCGGGGTGGTGGACGCCGCTGTTGCTGGCGCAGGTGCTGGTCGAGCTTGATGGCGAGGGAGATGGTGTCCTCGAGACTAAGCTCAACATCCCGGCACGCCAGCTTCATTTGGATCTCTGATCTCTGAATCAAGCCAGCAGGCTCTTTTCACACCACCCGCTTTCCACCGCGAGGACCTGAAACCGGACGGCGTAGTCGGACACGGGCCCCTGCCCTTGTCGGATCTTCAGCAGCTGCTGCTCACCTGATCGGCCCTGGTCCGGGTGGTCGAAAACGGCGTGGAGCGCCTCGACGAACCGGTGATACCGCGTGACGGTAGGTCCCCCTGCACTCCACATTGCCGTGGCCCACTCCAGGGCTTGCCCGGTTAGATGCTGAGTGAGGAAGCTCACTTTTTGTTGATCCGTCATGTTTGGGTAATCTGTTAGGTACAACTCGCATGCCAGTAAAAATCGTTTGCACCCTTCAGGATCTCCCCCGTATCGGTCGGGAGGTGTTGGGTGAGGGGCTGCTGGCGCTGGCGGTCGTGGTGGAGATGCAGGTGGTGATCGAGCGGTAGCCAGTTGAGAAACGCTGCAGGCGAGGTCATGAACAGCCCGGGCTAGGGCACCGATTTCCTGCTGCTGTTCGCGCAGGTACCGGTGAAACCGCGCGTCATCAGGCAGGGGCACTCCTGCTACGTCCTGGTAGGTCCGTTCATCTGTCATGATTCTCTGTGTGCAGAAAGGCGGACGCAGACGCAGGAGAATGTTCAGAACTCGTCTTTATTAATTCCTCGTTAAACTCAAAGTCTCTTTCTTCTTCGGTACCGAAGAAGTTCACTTCTTTTCGTAATTACTTATATTTATAAATAAACAAAACCAAACGAACATAAAACAAAACCCAAGCCTACCACACACTCCCCGTGTGGGTAGCCCCCCGAAGTCCCAATCGTCCCTCGGCCGCGCGTCAGGTCCAAAACTGCCTGGGGCGGTTTCCAAGCGCACTTTGCTGGGCACAACAGGTACGCTTCCTTGAGTCCGGTGATAGGGCTGACTTATCGCTGTGAGGGAGAGACGACAGCACTTTTAGCAGGGAGAGGGACACAGACCGTGACAAACACACAGACACACAACTGTGAACGGACGAGACGCTACGGACTCGACCGGCTTAAATAAGGACACAACAGGATAGGACACAGGTGTACAGATGTCGCCCTTAAAACCCTGCGTGTTTTCCCACGGGATGCCGCAATTTAGCGCGCGGCGTGCCGCAACTTCCCAGAGGCAACATTCGGGAATTTTAAATAAATGTGTTGCGCTTCACTGAATATCCGCCAGATGGCGCATGGAAGGACTTTATCTAAAAGCCGGACCAAGTACAACAATGAATGTAAGGACGCGGATGAACAGTGCTGAAGCGAACATGAATTTTATTTTGTTTTATAATAGATCTTTCATGATGAATGAGTGTATATGTGCTTCACATTATCAAACACAGGCAAAGGAGACAGAGATTATTGAGGGATCCACTGAAAAAAGTAAACCTAGTTTAATGTGTTTTTTTTTCTCATTTCATTAGTAAAAAAAATAATTTGCTCTTTTTAACTGAAGTGTCTAATTTATGCTTATGGGTGAATCTTTTTTTTTTTTTTTTTTTTTTTAGTATATTGCTGTTTACAGCAGGAAACCAAAGTGAAATATTTCATTTTGATCAAGGTACTCTTATTAGGTTGAGTGTGATTTGCGCATGCGCAGTCTTTAGACCATAGTTTTGCCGGTATAATTTTATTTCCGCCTCAAACCGGAGCATGACGTTGAAACAAGTAAGGAAGGATATCAGAACCTGTATTTCAGTTACTGTTAGTTAAAGCCCCTGATTAAACTTAAATCTAATCCATTCACAAAGGACATTTCTGCTTCAAACCGTGTCTCATGACCTCATGACGCAGCATTTTCACGGACTGAATCACATGCGGGTGGAGATTCTCAAAGAAAACTCCTTTAAACCAGGTAAGAAAGCAAACTCATGTCATTTCTATGTTAAATGTATCTCTTCTATGAGCAAATTCATGATTTATGTCAGGAACAACTACTT
Source organism: Channallabes apus (assembly GCA_030522415.1). Taxonomy (NCBI): domain Eukaryota; kingdom Metazoa; phylum Chordata; class Actinopteri; order Siluriformes; family Clariidae; genus Channallabes; species Channallabes apus. Next base: position 11,427,047 of record CM060105.1, on the reverse strand, counting down.
TGTAGATTGAGTTTTGTGTCCGTGTTTGCTACTGTAGCTAAAACCACCTATATTACCTGCATTAGCATTAGCTAACTAACGTGGTGATTTTCAAAAACACCGGAGTTTATACAGTAAGTCAGCGGCGCCGAAGAAAATAATTATATTTAAGTACCGTTGGTTAACGATGTAAAAATTAATAGGAAAGTGACGTAAACATAGAACAAGCTAATTTGGAGTGAGTGCTGTTTGTAGTGTACTGCTTTCTATACTTTATACACACTGTAATTAAGATTTGCTAACATAAGAACTTGAGCCAGTCCAATTTTTGTTTTTACCTTTTTTTTTTTTTTTTTAAAGATCAGTAATGAGTTTCTGAGAATTATATCTGCTCCACTTCAAGCAAGATTACTGGTTTCCTTGGACAAGCAACACTACAAACTAATTGAGATCATCAGAAACTAGGGAGGAACCCGTCAGAGAGAAGACCAGAGATATAATCTTCATCTTCAAGTTCTTGATCTGGTATGTATGGTACGGTTCAGGACCAGGGAGGGAGCCGGAGACAGCAGAACAAAGAGATGATATTGCCAGCACCAGCACAGGGAGCACAGTTTTTAGTTTAGATCTCATGTTTACATTTTATTGTATGTTGATGGCTTGACTGTAAACAACAAACAATGCAATAAATGTATAAAAAAATATATATATTTATTGTCTCTTTCCAGGACCAGGCATATCGTTCAATTATTTTTTGGCCAAATAGGCAGTCGTAACAAGAGGTGAGGGCGCGCGCGTCATCACATGTGCTTAGCCGACTCTGCGTTCACCGTAAACTTCAATATACATAGACGTTTATATTTTTGTTTATTTGTATATGTATGTTATTAATTTTACTTTTTTAGAGATTGTATGTGCGTGCACGGAGAGTATGTGTTGATAAGTTTATGTGGATAAGTTGATAAGTGTATCAGAAAGCATTAAAATGTTCATTTGAATTAAAGTGACACACACATGTCTGTATATACAGTATATCAATTACATATATATCAATTTCATTAGTTCGTTCATTCTATTTGAAGCTTCGGATGTTTTTTTTTTTGGTTTGGTTAGATTAGTTCTGAACTCGCTTCCGTGAAACTATCGCTAAAACAATGTACTGAGCCCTCCTGAGGATATAAAGCTTTATTATTGTGTTTGAATAAATATTCAGATCTACCACAGCAGGTAATAAACTATGGTGTGTCATAACCGAAGCAAACACCACGATTATGCCTCGTTTCGTTCGACGGGAACGTGGTTCACTTGGCCGCGGTGTATTATAAACCTGTGGAATGTTTCACTGTTTATGCTCACATAAGAGGAATAAAAGCGAGTGAAATGTGGAAATGATGTGTGGCAACTCAATGAGGACTAAACCAAAGATTTCGGTAACTCCACTGAGTGTAACATCTGCATAGTGACACTGAACATCTTCACTTTTCCGTTTACCTCTGAAAAAAAAGCTGTATTTTGTTTGTTTATATTTAGAGTTTTTATAACAGTAGAACAAGTACCCGCGCGCACGCACACACATAGACACACACACACAGACACACACATAGACACACACACAGACACACACACACTCCCCTGAGCCCTCGGGAAACATCCAATCACCGTCGGTATACAAATGAGTCAAGACGCAGCCTAACGTGGTGTTGTGTCGGATTTCAGTGGTCACGGAGTGGGAAGACTTTGAACAAGCTGAAGTGACAGTGAACAGCTGAACAACTTCACTTTTCCGTTTACCTCTGAGGAAAAAAAGCTGTATTTTGTTTGTTTATATCTAGAATTTTTATAGTAGTAAGAGAGAGTTATAGTTTGGTCTGTACTGTTGTTCGCACCCTTGTAGAGAATAAATAAATGAATAACACCTTCATATCCCCTCTCAAGAGTGTCATAGTCCATTGTTAGTTTTAATGATCTGGCTGAAACTAATTATCACTACATAAGTACCCTAACACCATTGATCATGAGTCTCAGCTGAACCTAATTCTATACTTGTAACAGAAAATGTAGATGCAGATTTCAAATGTGTATTTATATAATAAATATATAGATAGATAGATAGATAGATAGATAGATAGATAGATAGATAGATAGATAGATGTGTGTGTGTGTGTAGGCTCTACGCAGGGGCAAGAGAGGGCAGCGCACCCTTAAATGTCTGCACATGTTAATATATTCCTAAAATGTATATATTACAAGTTGATAAACTGATCTGCGGTAGCGGAAAAATCAGCTGAAATAGGACAGGCACACTAACCCGCACACACACACACACACACACACACACAGACACACCTCCCTTGAGCCCTGCGTCTGTCGGATTTCAGCGGTCACGGAAAGACTTTGAAGCAGTTTATATATGAATCTAAGCTTGAACTTATCAGCATTGTAAATATATAATACTTTTCAAATAAAATCGCTATTACTTTGACCCTGAAGTTTAGTTTAGCACACACAAAAAAACAGAAAAGTCATTTCTGGTAAATCAACGGAATGTGTAGTTTATTTACAGTAATTCATTAAAAAATGAATATACATTGTACAGTACACGGTAAACACGGGAAAGATTACAAAATGAAAAAACAAACAGTGTCTACTTTATAAACAGCTTAGTATGTGCGTCGAGATGCTGAAATCCCTTGCATGTTTTTGCTTCCAAGTGGAGAGATATTTGACCGATAGCCTAGAACAAAAGATCTATAGGTGTGATCACAACCCCCTCCGACCGACCGTGCCATCAATCACTGACCACCTCAGAAGTTCCCTCCAATGTATGGCTGCAATACTTGTTTTGCAAGTATTTTTAACACCATTCAAAGGCTTCAAAGGGGCAGTTATCGGCTATGACACGTTGAAGGAGAACTTAATAGTTCTCAAAAATAGTGTAAATGTCTGCAACAATCACTAACCATTAAAATGTTTTTTTTTGTAATTAAACACGAAAATATTAATTATATTTCCATATATATACATACACACACACACACAAGGGCGTAGGTTTGCTACCTATGACTCCAACTAATAATAATAACACACTATAACTAGAATATTTACAAAACTGAAAGGTTTTCTTATGAATAATAAAAAAAAACATTATAACTCAAAAAGATCATATTATGTTTATATATATATATTTTATAGTAACTGAACAGCTCTCTTCTCTCCAATCCACTCATACACCACAGTCTCCTATTTCTCTGTGCGCGCGCTGCAGCCTGTGAATGAATACACGCAGCGGAGGTTTTACATATTTAAAACGTAAAAAGGTGTCTCCATCATAAATAGCCCTGAATTAACTATATATACATGTTTTGTGAGATTTTCCCTTACTTGGTTTTATCAATTTATATTACTCCCTATAATAATGTAAACATTGCTAATTTATGTTTTGGAAAGAAACTTAAGTAATTATTTCATCTATATCTTTCATAAATCACACAACTAAAATATAATTAAACAGTTTATTCACCAACATTACCAAATATTTGTGACATTCACAGTCTAGATCCAAGTTGTCTTTTTAATAAAAGTGCATTCAGCTAAATTTTGCATCCATAGAAAAAAACTGCACGGCACCAGGGCCTGAAATACTTGTTTTAAACAAAATTGTGAAAAACAATAAATAAATAAAATACAGCATTCATTTAGAAATAAAATGCAGCAGAAAATACTTTAAACAAACTGTAGAATAAACGTTAAAACGTAATAACCCTCGGAAGCAGTGAAGTTGCAACTTTCAAATCAGCACTCTGGACTAGTGCACTTAAAAGTATGCCATTGAAACCTTAATGCATGAAAACATTTTAAGCTGAACATGTAAACACAACATGTAAACACTTGTAGTCAAGCCAAATCATATGTTTTAAGATGATAACTTCATCTTTAAAGCTTGCACTTTTGGTGATAGCTTAATCCCATCAAGTTCTAGAAGAACTTTCTGAAAATAGCCTCTCCTTCAAGGATTATGGATACACCAACTGGTTCTTCCCCTTCAACAGCACGGACGACAAGGATTTTAAGAAGGTGTCACTTCGTCTGTCCCCCTGCATAAAATTTACAAGAAAATAAATCATTTATTTTGAGAAGCAAAAAAAATCTGAATTGCTTCAACCTGTGCTGACTTCATTGAGAAAAAAATAATAATAAAAATAAATGATAATAATAAAATGACCATCACTTCATATACTTCATATTGTTAAACTTGGGTTAAATTGCTTTATCTTGCATCAGTAAAACATGGCATGAGATGGCTTTACAGTGTCAGGAAATCCTATGATGAATGCTGAGTTTGTATTTAAAGGGTTAGTCCAAACATGAAAATTCGTTCAATAATTACTCATATTTATATATTCATTTGCATTTATATGCTTCTGTCCAATACAACAAACACTATATTCAAGGTATTAATAAATTGTATAATTAATAAGAAAACAATGCTTTACCAGGCAATCATCAAAGAGATCCTCTTCAGATTCACGTCTCATCTTTACGCTTTGTTTCTGTGAAAATATTTACATTGTATCATTACATAATCTTTTATTCGTACAACTACATTTAGGCATTTCTTCATCTTTTGTAAGTTTGCCTTTATCCAAAGCAAATTACAAAAGAGGAAGGCATCAAGCATGTCAAGCAGTGCTACTAACACAAAGTTTCTGACACCGTTAGAAACAGATATTTGCATTTCTGCTTTAATATCCGTGTTATTTATTGGTGACTTTGACGGTTGTCTGTTACAATATTTTTCTTAAATATTCACCATTCAAATAATTGTTTTATGTAGATAAGTTACAGCAGAATTCGTAGAAAACAGACAAAATAATGTATTTAGTCTTTCTAAATACCAGAATTGATTTTTATTTTGTTTTACTGTTCAAAAGTAGCAGTTATTCTTCAATGAATGTTTTCTATAATGAGGATTAACGTCTGCTTTGGAAGAGAGGTCAAATAAACAAATGTTCACAATGGGGAAAAAAAGTTAAATAAAATGCCTTTATTTCACTTCAGAGACCTATGAAAAAATTAATTCTAGTAAGTATAAAACGCCATGGTCAGTTTTTATCCCATATAATGTACACACATTATATGATTAAAAAAAAAGTAGAAAAAAACAATGATCAGTTCTTATTCAGGACGTCCCATACTATATACACACCACATATGAAACTATTTTACTGCAGCATTTTTCAGATATGGGGCATTATTACATTTCAAAGGGGTATAAAGACCCCATTTCTAATAAGTGTAAAAGCTAAACTTACCTCGAACACGACAAACTCCAGCTGCAGCCACGCCGTGTTGTAACCTCCGTGATGATTCCCAACCGACTGATACTGTACACAGCGCGGGCACACACAGCGACTCCAAACACGCATGCGCAGTTTAATGTGCACACATTTTCGGCTTCAGTAGACACACAATACTTCAGACTGAAACAGAAAAAAAACAATGATCAGTTCTTATTCAGGACGTCCCATACTATATACACACCACATATGAAACTATTTTACTGCAGCATTTTTCAGATATGGGGCATTCTCTCTGTGTTGTTCATGAAACTACCGTAATCGCTGTAATATGCGCGCGCACTAAAATCAATCGCGGCTGGCTTGACCGTGTTTTTCTGAACCGCCGCTGACTTTACCGCAGTAAATTAGAGCTGCTGTCAATACTGTATGAACATATGTACAGGTTCTTTACTCGTAACTCATTAATAAAGTTCGGCTTCAGAAAAAAAAACGTTTATTGCTAGTGCTCTTTTACCATTTAATGCTTTAACACACACGACTCAGTTTGTTCAGAAATGGCATCTAACTGGCGAGCCTTTGTCTGAACACGCCGTTTTCACTCAGGGTGGGGGTAAGAAACACACATCTCGGTGTATTAATCCGCGCGCTCGGTTCGTTATTATTTTATTTATTTATTTATTTACCACAGGACCCATGGGGGCTCCGTAGGTTCAGGTTTTTACACGAAAACGGTGTTTTGTGAATCTCCACACTATTAAAAACTGAAATTTCTAATTGTACGTCCTGAGATTAAGATGAACATTAATTGGGAGTCATGAAAGCGAGAATCACATCCAAAAAAGAAAGCTAAACTTACCTCGAACACGACAAACTCCAGCTGCAGCCACACCGTGTTGTAACCTCCGTGATGATTCCCAACCGACTGATACACAGCGACTCCAAACACGCATGCGCAGTTTAATTTGCACACATTTTCGGCTTCAGTAGACACACAATACTTCAGACTGAAACACGACTGCCCCCTACAGGTAATGAAGGGCATGTTCACAGCTTCCCGCACGCAGAGCCGCGGCAAGTCACGGGATCCCTTTTCTCGAAACGCAGGTTTTTAATGGCGACATCTGTAGTAACACAGAGCTAAAGTAGAGAACACCATCAATGTGTGTGTGTGTGTGTGTGTGTGTGTGTGTGAGGAGAACACAGGGATCATTGCTGATTTAAATAACATACTTTAGATAAAATGCCCAAGTTTTCTCTCTCTTTCTCTCTCTTACACACACACACACACACACACACACCTAGTCTTGAAGTTTATATCCTGAGAGTGTAAAGTGCGTGTCATTGTGTCTCTACAGGTTGGAGAAGTGTGGTGTCTCAGATGAAGGCTGTGCTGCTCTCGCTTCAGTTCTGAGATCAAACCCCTCACACCTGAGAGAACTGAATCTGTTTGGGAATAAAATAGGAGACTCAGGAGTGAAGTGTGTCTCTGCCCTTAAGGACGATGAACATTACAAACTACAGACACTGTGGTCAGTAATGATCTCTTTATATAAACACTGAAACATTAACAGACTGATTAGCATTATTTTGTACATTAGCATTAGCTTGTGCATTTCTCTTCAGTTCCAGTAAATATCAGATTACAGAGTTAAAATGTCACTTTATTCTATTTAATCAGACTTTTTCTAACAATTATCTTTAATGCTGTTTGGTGTTGATTTAAACTTCATGTGAAAGCAGAAGACAGGGAGTCAGACGGAGTTTATAAAACATCCCACCTGAGTGCATGAGAGTGATTGTAAATGAACAGCTGGTCTCCTTGTGACACGCTGCTATCTCTGACTTCATACTGCTGCTTCTGTCTGAATAAGATGATCTCAGCTTTTCCCTGTTTCTGATAAGCAGCAGACTTTCTCCTCAACTCTCATAAAAACTCATGAAAATCATCATCTTTAATGCCACACTGCCACAAATATTAGATTTAATCAGCTACTTTACTCACTCTGACACTCCTTCCAGCTCTCCACCTCCTCACCGTGTCTTCTGTCATTCCTGTAAACTTCACCTCCGCTTCTTCTTAAAGTCTGCACTTAAATATACATGTAGAACAGGAGATAAAACACACAGCAGTGTGAGTTACTTTATAAAAAGCTCTTAAGCCTGTGATTGTATAAGAGCAGTGATGTGATGATAAACGTCTGCTCACTTTCCTGTTAGAAATTGTGGAATATTCTCATTTGTTTTAGCTAAATGTTCTAACTCAGATATTGTACATGTATGAATAAATGTTGAATAAAATTATATAAACAGAAAATTATAATGTTTCTCTTGGAGCAGAGATGATTACATGCTGCTGATCATAAAGTACAAAAATTCAGTTTGTGTTTATTGATTCAGATGTTTTTCTTTTATTTTCAGTTTCCAATGAACATGTGTGTGAGATGAAGACTCCAGTGTTCCTGCATTTCTATGTTGGGGAACAGACAACACAGTCCTTTATTTATAACTAATTAAACAGACTCAGAGACGTGGTGTGTGTGTGCATCGTGCACAGTGAATCAGACTGCACACAATTCTAAACTGAATATATAACAACCTCTGATCACTGGATAAGACACCACAAGCCTTAATCACATAAACACCTGAAGGTTTAGTATCTTCTAATGTCTTCTTCCAGCATGAGAATGGACCATGTCACAAAGCAAACGTCATCTCTGGATTCATGAACACTACAATGAGTTCAGTGGCCTTCCCAGTTACAGGATCTGAATCCAGTAGAACACCTTTGGGGTGTGGAACAACAGGAGATTCACAGCACGAAGGAGCACCTGAGGAACCTACAGGAACTGTGTGATGTGATCAGGTCATAATGGACCAGAATCTCAAAGCACTATAGTTTAGTTTTTTTTTACTAGTTTGCAGATTTTTGTGAGGATCTGCTGATCATACCTGGTATGGGGTCAGTGCCATCTCTTTTACTGTAGTATATACTGCATGCTTTATTTTCAGTACCTGTATCAGTCAAGTACATTTTAAATAAATGTATATTTGACTCTTACCGCTACAAATCCATCCAGTACTGACTGACTGTGATTGATTGTGATCTGCCTGCTTGTTACACGTCACGTGAGTGATAGCGGAACTCGGATAATGAGGGAGAGGAGAGGAGTGATGGAGATTTATGATTGATTAGTGAAATAATAAAGAATAAAGCTTATTCTGATGATTCTGATAATATTGTTTTGTTATTGTGTGAGTGTGACCAATAACGCGTGAACACAAAATGATCTGAATGCAGGAAAATACACGAAAGTGAATCTCATTTAGAAATGAGATCACATTCATGTATGAATTTGACATTGTGATATTTTTTTCCCCCATTAATCGTGCAGCCCTATTTCTTTGTATTAATAAGTCAGAAAGAGAGTTCTGCTGTACAGAGAGACAGACAGACAGATATGTACGTGGGCTTCAACCTGAAATAATAATATCACTGATTACATTAAAGCTGCTCAGATTATTTTTAGCTTTAATCTTTTAACTATTTCTACAAACTTATTTCTCGTCAACAATGCGTACTAACACTAGTATGAAATGAATGTCAGTCACCGCAAAATGTCACTGGTGTTACTGTTACACAAAAAGGTTTATTTTTAAATTTTACAATATGAAATAGTTTCCTGAGTCAGACATCATTAGATAAAGAGCACTGGACAATTGAAAAGGTATGTCAGATGTCTTTCATTTATTTTTAGAAATGTCAATTTATTTGGCAATTTTATGCAACACTTAAGTCTGTCATTAGCATGACAAAAACCCTGATATAATAATTATTTGGATTTATCATAACTGAAAACCATCTGGTCCTACACATGGAAGCTATTTTGTAAAAAAAAAAAACTAGATTTTTCTCTAAATTGTCATTGGTGATTCTGTCCAGGAGAGGTAACACCAGTATCAGTCGCTGTATAAATGAGGCATATAACAGATCTATCACATTAGAGGAGGAAAAACATTTAAGTTTGATTTACTCTTATTGTTATTTATGCTGTTTTACGTTTCCTTAGTTATGGAAAAATATATTCCTGGTGAAAATCAATGATTATACAGGAAGAGGAGAGATGCAGACCTGGATGTAGGGTCATAGTTATCTAAATCAGTGGTCCCCAACCTTTTTGCTTCATGGACCAGTTTCATGTAAAACAATATTTTCACAGATCAGCATAGAAACAGCTAAAAACAAAGTGCTTAAAAATACAACTCACCAATTCAGTGAATTAATGGGAGCCCTGATCTTGTTTCCCCTTCAACGAGCCAGTCTCATCTGGAATTAGTGGGAGACAATGACACCCGCAGTGTGTTACTTATGTCCAGTCTATTCTGTAATTTGGTTTTGGTCGGCGTAACTGCAGAAAATTCCGCTCCACAAAAGACGCAATGTTGTAAACAGAAGCAAAAGGTATTTTTGACTCAGACCCTGGAGGTGCAAGGCGACAGTGCTAACCACTACACCACCACGCCGCCTATTCCAACTTGTCTCAATGTCTCATTTGCATTTTAATGGCTTTTGGGGATGTTTCCATCTTCTCTTGGCTTTTTTATGCACATTAATAGACATTTTTACTTGGGGTGCCCAAACTTTCGATTTCTGTACTTTTAAGGTCACCATCATTTGCGATCTTCAGCAGTTCCCCTTCTTCTAGCACAGACAGGCTCAATTCATGGTTTGGTTAAAAAAAATTTAAATTCAATGGTTTGTTCATGAATGGGTTGCAGATCCATTCTCGGAGATCTGCAGTTCGGGAAGTACCGCTCAAACTCTTAAAAGCAGAGACAGGTGATCCTGTACAAGCGGGGAGAATTTTAAGTTAGGTTCAGTCTCTTCCAAAACCCTGCTAATGTTTAAAACATGTCAAATATCCCTCTGTTTACTCAGTGTCCCCACAATTCTAGTTTTGAATGCAGCTACTTTATCTTCCAACTTGAAGATACATTTTCCCCTGGAGTGACAGATTGTAGCATTTTTCGGCTAGCTAGAATTTCCCTGTGAAGACGGTGCATAGACTGACATTCAGGTACAGCTTCCTTAACCCGAGCAATTAAACCAGAAATCCGTCCAATCATGGCAGCAGCTCCGTCTGTGCATATGCCGACAAAAGGACCAATTCAGTTTTCCTGAAATGTAATCATTCAGAGATTTGAATAGTTCTGTGCCTGTGACGTTGCTTGGCAGCCACAGTGCACATAACATGTCCTTGTGCACATCCTCCTGATAGATATAGATAGAACACAAACAAGTAGCATTGCCTTGTTGTCCTTATCAGTAGACTCATCTACCTGAATTGTGTATCACGGTGACTTGTTAAGCAACTGTGTCTCAGTGTCCTCTGCTATATCCTCAGTTCGTCTAGTGATGGTGCTTGCCAAAAGAGGAGCCTGTGCTATCTTATAAACTGCATCCTCTCCTAAAAGTTCACAGCAAAGCTCCTTAGCGGCGGGGATGATCAATTCATCACCGATAGTAAAAGGTTTCGTCGTCTTAACAATGCGGATAGCCACTAGGTATGATGCTCTCAGTGCACTCGCATTTGTTGATGTGGTGGCCATCAGTAATTGCTTCTGACCTTCTTGTTCATGTTTTCTCCTTTCAAAAACTCCAAAGCCTTGTCTTTTAATCCAGGGTGCTTGGTATCCCATGTACTGAAACAGTTTTGCACATTTGCTAGTCTGTCGCCATGTATTATGCTGAATGATGTCCTAACCTACAACAGAAAAGAGTAGGAGATATGAGTGAGAGGAAGAGGAGAGCTCAGAGACAGGCATGGTGTGTTTACCAAACAAGACACAGAAAAAGTGTGAGAACAGAGCAGACAGATTCTGATTCTGATCCCCCATTATGAAGCAGAAAGTTCTCCCACCCCAAGGTAGACCTGGAACATGATGAAAAAAAATTTACAGAAAGAGAATTTATAGATTATACAGGTTATGTATTCTTTTTTTAATAAACTGTGTGATATGAGCAGTTGACCCTGCTCTGACCCCATCTATACTGGGATATGTGAAGATTTTTGTGAATAATTTGATAAAACCAAATTATTTCACTGTGCAGTGATGTATACTGACAAAGGCTTAACTTAAATGTAAGTAGCTCTTTGTAAGTAACTTTTTAGCTTAGTAGAAAATCTTTTTGTCAGGTGATTGGTTATGCAGTTAATCGTTGATATTTTGAAGTTAATGTCTTTTTTTATTGTTGCTTTAATATATTTCAGTTGTTGTTGGGCAGAATGAAAAAAATGCATACGTTCATATGATGGTATTTAAAGCATGCAATTTTATTTGAAAATATATAAATAATTAAGTTATACAGTAAGTGGGAGAGAGATTGTGTATGTGTGTACAGTATATATGAGAGAGAGAGAGAGAGAGAGAGAGAGAGAGAGAGAGAGAGAGAGAGAGAGCCTTATGCCATTAATGGATTTTGAACTGGGTAAATGTTCTAATTTGATGAAATATGTTTGTCCAGCAAATTTCTATTAAAAATTGAATAAACTTAAAAAGCTGTGAAACTTGTTACTAAACTTTTTTACGTTGAGGCTACATATTTTATCAGTTAATTTTACAGTGTACTAACCCCGAACCTACACATGAGAGAAATTAAAAATGCATACTAAATTAAAGCTCAGATCTTAAATATTCTGACTTTGCATATTTATTGATGAGCAAAAACTCTATATTTTATTTCCCTAACTCATGCAGTAGGAGAGGTGATGTCACCGGACTGTTAGTGAATAACCACTACAGATCTGAGTCTGGAACGCTTTTAAATATCTAAAGTCCAACTTCACAGAGTTTTTTTTTTCTTGTCACATCCCTGTATGTACGGTGGTGCTGTGCAGTACCTCATCCTCTCTGTCCCATCACATGTGGGACACAATCCGGTTTCTTCCCTACAGTTCTCACAGTCACTCGGCCACACGGTCAGGCAGGTGGAAGTGAAGTGTCTCTTCCAGACTCAGACTGTCTCACTTCAGAAATGGGGCTTCAATATTCTCAAGTTCAAGATGAGCTCAAGAAGACACTGTGTGTCCTGAATCACAGCTGACCGAGTGCTTTTAAATCACATCTACAACTCAGTGATCTGAAAGATGGAGACACAGGACATTTATTCTAATCACTGGAACATGTCTAGTCATGACACCACGTGATAACTGTGTGACACTATAGGTGTGTTCGAGCTGATGCTGCGGCTGCGCAGACCGATCGACGAGATTAGCCGAAAGCAGTCGGGGTGGAGCTGAAAACGGAGCAGTGAAGTCGGACACGTTGGGGATCTCGTTGCTTCCTCAAACATGGCAGATCACGTGGCGTTTGCCTACTTTTTTGCAGATGAACTGGAAGCTGTAGAAATACCTTTTTTGTTGCTAGAAATGCAGCAGAATAAACAACGACGATAAGTTTATAAACAATATATGTGCATGTGTAAATCATTTCATTTTAAAGTAACTGAACAAATACTGTTTTACAAATCAAGCTTCTACTTAATCAAATGATGTTTTGTTTACTGGTGTTATGTTAGGCTTCTGTAAACAATAAATAATTAGCTGTAATTGCTGTTGGAGAGTAAGCTACTTGTTTTGTGTTTATTGTAAAATACAAATAAGTTTTTATATTTCATGTTCAACAGTCGTGTAAACCTTAATTGTTGGAATCTATCCCAGTTCTACAAAAAACACTGAATGACAATACTTTTGAATTACAATACATGTGTATAGAATAAGTACAATAATAATAAGTACATGTTTTTATTGTATAGATTATTTCCAAAAGTACTACAATTTGTGGAGGAGGTCGTCCCCCTATACAGTCCCTCAGAATTTCACAGTCATTTCAGGCTTTCCAAAGAACAAGTGGAGGTGCGAACTACATAAAGTCAACATAATTTAACTACAATTTGGTATATTCTCCTGAACCCTTATGTTCTAACTATACAGGATGTCTACCTATACATAATCTTGGTCCTGTTTATATGAATTTACAGCAAAGCAAACTGCCAGTCACACAGAGTGTTCTTTTCTGCCTTTGGACATTGGCCAATCAGGAGTCATACCATGGGTTAGCAGACAGATTCAACATCTCAAAATCTACTCTTGCTAAACATCTCCATGAGTTTTGTTGTTATGTTAATACATACATGGCCCATCACATCTCCTGGTCCAGAGGCCAAAGGCTGCAAATGTCAAAGTTTGCAGAAGCAATTCTATTCTGTCATTTTAACTGGATTTTGTGACAGTGAGCGCCGCTTCTGTCACATCAGTGTGGGTCACCCTGGGAGTTGGCATGACGCCAGAGCATTTTGTCTAACAGAGGTTGGATGAGTTCTTGAAGAAGATCCTCATTCCCTTGTTCCACAGGGAATGCATATAACTGGAGACTCTGCTTATCCTCTGTTGCCTCAACTTCTGAGGTCTTACAGAGACAATGGACACTTGACTGCTGGGCAAAGACGCTTTAACATAAAGCTAAATGCTGCCCGTGTAGTCATTGAGCATGCATTTGGCATTTTGAAGTCTAAGTTCAGGAGGTTCCAGTGCCTACACATGCAGAGCATTTCAAATATCAGTTCTGCTGCCTCTGCATGCTGCATTCTGCATAATGTTTGTTTAAATCCCTGTGACCAATATGTTGAGGTAGATGATAATTTTCATGATGAGCCACACCTCCCACAACCCCACAACCTTGATGCATGCCATAACAGAGACCAGATTTGCAACAACATCTAGACTAAACATCTGGACCAAAACTTTGTATGTACATTTTTGAAGTAAGGGCATTTAATTAGTTTACTGCTTCATTGTGTATCCTTTTTTCTCCAAAAAATATTTTTGTTTATTAAATAAGAATTGAATGTATCTCAAGGCTTTCTGAATTTCTTGGGTGAATTCCACGGTGGTGGTGTGATTTAAAAAACATGGACTCAGCATGTCATATGGATATGTGATCATTGAGAACTATTATATAGAAGTTTATTAAGGAGTTGAGATTAATTGGGTGAAAATACTAATTACTGTTAAACAATGCAGAAAGGTCAATACTAAACACTTAATACATAATTCCATGTGGCATAACCTCATTTCCTAATCTAAAATTCACTTGACACCTGTTGGGTGGATGCTTACATGACACAATATATATAGAAGTGTTGACACCTGTAGCATTTCTGTAATAGTTGGGAGAAAGTGATAGTTCACTTAACAAAAATTGTCATCATTTACCCCCCCCTCAGAATGTGCTAAATGTGTAAATAGCTTTCAGATAACTACAAAGATGTTTGGAACAATGTTATCCTCCACAGACTTCCATCGTATTTCCTTTCTGTACTATTGGGGGTGAGATATTTAGTTTTTCAATGACCTTTCCTTTGAAACAGATTTTCACTTCTGTAGCTTAGAAAAAGCATAAATTCCATGTTACAGTACCAACATGCAATCATTTCAGTGAAAGTTAAAAATTGTAGACAGTTAATATCATTTAGTCTGTAAGACTTACTAGTAAAATTGTATGAAAGTGCAACAAATGCAAGGCAAGAGCTCTGAAGTGTCACCTCAAAGTGCATTTTGAAATTGTACCTGAAAATAAGAGGCAATTTATAACATTGGAAAGATGACAATAAAAGTACATAGACATTTGCTTGAAACAGAATAAGCTTTATTTGCCATGTTTTCAAGAAGGTTTTAGTAACTGTATAATTTGCTCTTGTTGTCTTCCGATGTTCTTTAGCTCCTCCACAACAGTTCCCAAACTGGTCAACATCTTTTTTTCAAAAGATCGTCTGCGCCTCTTTCAGTTGACGCCATCTCTCCAGGTCCGGCCTTACAAGAGACTCAAGCACAGCTGTTCTTCGTTCTGCATGCGCTTCATACTGTATGCCTCAAAACATTGTGAGGGTTGTGAGGATCTCTGCCTCCTGGACATGCTTGTACTGGCTGAGGTCTCCGGCTGCTCGTCTACAGAAGCACCTGCTGCCTGAGCTTGAGGAAGAGAGATTGATGGAGGCCTGTTTTGAGAAGGTAGATCTTCCAAACATAGAGGAGTAGAGGAGATAGTTCCAGGTGGTGCAGTTCCTGTCCCAGAGGACCCAAATAACTCATCCATTTGCTGCAGAAAAAGCACAATGTAATACGAAAGTGACTTTGTAATAAGATGCAAAATTATCTTATACAGTGCAGTCTTAGACTTACTGTGTAGTACTCCCAGGTTTGCTTTCCCTCCCCAGTTACACGGTGGCGATCCTTAACGCTTTTGTAAGTAGTTAACATGTTGGTTAACTCTTTTCTATTTTTTTCACTTGACAAGGTGTATCCTTTCTGTGAAAAAGTAGTTTGTAGCTTTTTATAAAAAGCACTTTTGTTGCGGAAGTAGAGTTGCTGATAAGTTTTTGTAAGGTCCAAAAGTAGCAACGTCATTTTGTGTGTGAATTCTGAAAAAAGAAGAAGTTTTTTCCCACTGCAAACACATGCATCTGGCAGTCTTAGGTGCCATACCTTGTGATTCAGGGCGGTCTATCTGGACGGAGGATGGGTTTGTGGCTTCTGAAGGGTTACCACCCACTACATGGGTTTTTAGGGTGGTAGTCGCTAGGTCCTGGCTAATGGGTGTCTGTTGCACAGGGCACTGACTGGTTTGTGGTTTTACAAAACTGAGATTTAGGGGTACAGGTGACTCAGTGGAGGTAGAGGGACATGGAGAAGGAGGTTGGGGGGAAACACTGCAGCACAAGCTAGATCACTGATAGGAGCTGTTTAGAGAGAAAGCTGAACATTTAGTTGTCACTTATGTGTCCAGTATGTGTTTGTTCATCACAAGTGTTTACCTTGTTTTCGTGTCAACGGCTGTAACTTTTGCCATGACATCAGAGAGGAACTTTGCATCTGAGGAAATACTCAAAACTATCACACAAATCATTATTAACTTGTATTTATTCCAGTTCTTCCGTTTACTTTCCAGTTTTCATTCTTTCTGCAATTTCCTTGGAAACCTTAAGAGTAAAGGTTCTTCCTTTGCTGTCCTTCACATTCATTGTTATACTGTATTATTCATTTAGTTTTTTCTTGCACTTGGTAATGCATGGTCTTTATATATGCGAAGTGAGAGACCATGAGACTATACTCAAGGTGTGTGACTCGTTATGTCTAATAAAAACTAATTAATGCAATAACACTTAACAGATTTCAATTTGTCTGATTTAAGTGGTTGTCTGTTTGTAATTTTGGTGGTTTAGAATGTATGTGATATTTATGGCATAAACAAGTTTTAGTAAACTAAAAACATTGAACATGAATGACCTGCACATTATAAGGAATCAGGCTGTGTTTCTTTGTAGTTTGATTTAGATTGTAGTTATGTAGTATAATTTTGTAGTTATGTTGTGTTTTGTGGTAATATGTGGGCACAACACGTGTAATTTTGTGGTATGTATATTATTTTACATTTAACTCTTACCTTCAGTTAGACAAACCACCGAGAAAAACCATAGATGCACAAGCACAATGTATTTGTCTTTATTATAATTTATACCAGTGTATAAAAGTGATCTGAATGTTGTATTTTTCAATTGACAATACACACTAGCACAATGCAGCACATGCAAGTGGAGCAGCAACTACAGATTTCAGCATCAATCAATGTTGACCACATTACATTAAATGTCTGTGACATTTTAGTTATTCCATAAAAATATTACTTAAATATGCAGCTGAATACTATAAGTGGTCTGTATGAAAAAAGTACAATAATAAACTTATGCACAAATCCAATATAAAGAATTTAAGGGGAAAAAATGTACTGCAATCAAAAGATCGTAAACTATTTACGAAATGGCATGCAAATTGATTTGTTATGCAATTATATGGATTGAAGCAGGAAACACTGGTGATCATCGTCATGTGGTGAATGTGGCCAATCATGAGAAGCTGTGACGTCATCACAGCCTGGTGCAGTCGCTCCTGAAATGCTGCGCTGTCTGAGCAAGCCGGCTGTTCTCGAAACGCTCTCGCGTTACTTTGATGCCACACGTGAACGTCACGTGGCGTCGGCGCCGGTTCAAGTCGGACAAAATTTCTAACCGGCATGCACTATTTCAAGTCAGCCGCCGATCGGTCTGAAATAAATGTTGTTTTACGACACTAAAATATGTTTTACGACACACACACACGTGGTCATAGTGTTATAGTAAACAGTACACATGTGCACAGATGTTGATTATACCAGTAAGAGACGAGCACTAAGACCCAGCTGGGGAGACGATTACCTGATTACGGATTTTTCTGCCTCCGCCGTGTATCTTTCCTCTACCTTCCGCTCGTTTTATTTATTTTTTTTGCTCCACCCTGTCTATGAGGGGCCGAACTCTGCTAGCATCAGTGAGCGAGACCGAGTGCGTTCACTAAAGTTTTTTTTAAATAATCAAATGTGTCCGCGTTGCTCAACACAACAAATCAATTATGAAATTTATTGCAAACTCTTTTAGTAATTGATTTTTATCAGGTGGAAGTGAAGTGTCTCTTCTAGTTTCACCTCACTAGTGCTTTGATACCACCAAGCTAGAAAGTTTTCTCAGGATGCCAGAGCCATGATTGGACTGCCTGTCTGATTCACATCTGAAATGGTGACAAGTTTCAGGTGATTCACTCACTGAATGTACACGGAATGACTGCAGTGGGCTCTGAGCCACCTCGCTCAGGATCGGCATTCATGGCCTTCTTTAAAACGTCCACACCAATCAAAATATTTAGAGTCTTGTGAATCTCATCACCGTACTTTGCCAGAAGTCTTCTGTAAATTACTTTTACACCTTCATTCACCAGAAATTTCACCACAAGTCCTGGTTTGATCTGAACGCCCCTCCTACATGTGTGTTACCTCTTTCCGGTGACATTAGTAAAGCATGTGGTGTAAACATGCACAGTGTCACCCAATCAAAAACCATCTGGGGACAGAGCGACATGACGACAGGATTTTTAATGACTAATTTCCAGCAACAACAGCCAGTAGTTATTTTAAGACATGAATGTCAGCTGTTCTGTAACAGTTCTTGCATAAACAGTATTGTCAAACAAGTATTATTCCAGAAGAACTGACCTTCATGTCTTAAAATAACGACTGACTGTTGTTGCTGCTGTTGTTGCTGCTGTTGTTACCCAATTCTATAGATGTTATTTCATGGTTTTGAGAAGGGGAAAAAAAATCACAAAACTTAACTCTGCAGCTTGGTCGATTTTGTCCAGCAGGTGGCAGCAATGCTCATAAAAGGTTTATCCTTGTTCGTGTAATATCAATCGAGTCCAGCGGGGGTCAGTAATGCGCCTAAAGGCTGGCTGCCAACCGCTAAACAAATAAAAGAAGGAGAAGAAGCATACGTGGGAAGATAATACTCGGATATTGTTAAACATTCATGGAGAGAATTACTGAGTAGAATTCGGAGTACTTTAGGTCTATAATATAAAGATATTCAGTATATATTCGGAGTCCTTTCTGTATTTTGGCGCTGGAAATATAAGTCACATGGTCTCGATTTTTTTTCCTTCTGTCCCGTTTTTTTCTCTCTCCAGTTTTCCCCCCTCCGCGTCTCATATCCCGGTTTATTTATTATGATTCCTGATCAGATTAAGATAAAAATATGAACGTAATAATGAGATTATTTTTACTGATCCATTAAAGTGGACTTGTAGTGTAACAACAAAACATCAAGAATTTTCCTCCAGAAGTAAAACATTTCATTTTCATTCTTTGCATTTTCGAT
The DNA here is from genome assembly GCA_030522415.1 of Channallabes apus. NCBI lineage: Eukaryota > Metazoa > Chordata > Actinopteri > Siluriformes > Clariidae > Channallabes > Channallabes apus. Next base: position 11,407,970 of record CM060105.1, on the reverse strand, counting down.
TCAGAGTTCATCCGAATGACCCGAATCGATTCCCTGAACGACACATGACTCGGAGAAAGTGAAAGTGATTCTCTCACAGACTACATTTAGTTTCTGCTGGAAAAAAACAAACAAATAAACTTTAACTCCAGGCAGAAACGGTGATATTAATGTCACACAACAAGGACTGCTGAGTAAAAGTGAGTGATTTCTTTATCAGAAACGAGTTTATATCTGAATAATGAGTTTATATTTAATATAAAACTGGTGTTATATGTTATTGTGTAAAAACAGCAGTAAAACTGCGGCATGTCAGCAGAACTGAAGTGTTTATCTCCTGTGTGTGTTATATACTCGAGTTTATCTCCTCTGTTTATCATTAATTACACATTCAGAGTGTTTGTGGGAATTTAGATTTAATAATCTGGAACAAAAGAATAATAAAGTTTAAGATCTGATTTTGTGGGAAGTCCAGCGCGCTGTGTTATTTACTTTCCTTTATATCGTTTAGTTTAGCTTTTTTGTGATTATCTTGTGAAATAACCGATCGTGATCGTGTTTATGAATAAATTCTTCTAACTCTTCTAAAACTAGAAAAAAATCCAAAATTCGACATAAATTAGCCACTTCCGAGTTTAATGCCCCCTAGCGGAAACCATGCTGAACTACATCCAACATATCTGTCGGTGACGTCATTAGTCTGAGCCAGCTTATTAAATTTGGAGTGTGTAAGGGAGAGGAACACACACACAGCTGTGATCTCTCTCTCTCTCTCTCTCTCTCTGCTCCTGCATGACATGACACACTGCATAAAGCTCATAATCCCTCTGCTGTGTTTATATCTGACTAAATACAATTTCCGTAAATCAAGTTTATTAACTGCATGATTGTTGTTGTGTGTTTAGGAGTGTAATTTATTCCAGCAGTAGAGATCAGCATCTTCAGGATTCAGCAGTGTGTCCATGAGCTCTCTGTACATACACTAATATTCAAACATGGAGACGCCTGATCTGGAGACAGAGAATGAGACCCCGCCCTCAGAAAAGCAGTAAGTTACTGTGTCCTAGTGTTTTAGTCACTGAACATTCATATCTAATATATGTAGTGAGTATTCATGAAAATAATAACTAACACAGACATCACCTGACAAAAATCCCAGATTCTGTTCATTGTGAAAAGATGTCCTTAAAAAGTGCAGTTAAAAAGTAAACAGTAGTCATGAGACAATACACTAATGTCATGATATAAGACATATCGCTATACAGGCTTCACAATAATGAACAGGCAGTGTCGACACAAAACACTTTATATTAAATTGTATTACATTTATTTTTCTCTGTAATGGCAACATATCCAACGACTGCAATATCACTACCACAGGGTGTTAAACTCTCACTCTGACTGGGACACATCGGCATTTTAGTGAGACCCTGCAGAGACACAACTACAATGTATATTATATAGTTTTATTTATTTATTTTAATTAATATAAAATCACAGCACCAGTACAAACACACTGTGCTTCTGAATGGTGTTAGACACGAGTGTGACTTACATCAAGCACAACACACAGGTGTTGATTTTAATCTTTCTTTTTTTGATCGTTGTCAAGCCAACAGTGATATAAACTGGAGTGTACGTATATATAGCAGTTTACAGTAACTACCTTCAGACGGCTGCACTGTGGATCTGCTGTGAATTCTGGGTAATGTGATCATGTTAAACACAGTTTCAGTCTTATTTTTCCAAGTTCATGCCGAGAGAATGAGACGAGGCTGTTGTCCTGGTGTTTGTCCCGTGTGCTATCATTGGAGGTTTCCTGAAAAAAACTGATGTGACGCAACAGAAAAACTCTAAGTACACTAAAGCAGGGCTGCAACTAACGACTGTTGTGATTATTGATTAATATATTGATTACTGAAATGATTAATTGATTGTATTGGCACAATTACTCAATAGCTCTTATTCAGGTTTCAGGTTTTAAATTTAGCTTGAGGTTGTTTTGTGCCTCTGATAACTAACGATGAAGACAATAAAGATGAAAACTTCATTAAATAAACGTATTATTAAGTACAAAACGGATTCCAAAAAAGTTGGGACACTAAACAAATTGTGAATAAAAACTGAATGCAATGATGTGGAGATAAAAATGTCAATATTTGATTCAGAATAGAACATAGGCTACGTTTACACTGCAGGTCTCGATGCCTAATTCTGATTTGTTGCCTATATCTGATTTTTTTAACCGTCTGTTTACATGTTCTTTTAACTCTGACTCATATCCGATTCACGTGTTTACACTCGCCATACCATCTGAAACATTGCGCATTCCATCTGAGGTTCTTGCGCTACACACTGGCAAAGAAAGATGAAGGTGAAATATGCTTAACACTATCTCTGCTATATATGCAAAGTTCGCGCACCATGGTTTTAAAACGGTGGTGTAGAAAAAAACGGCATAATTGCAGCCTGCGCATATGCTTTATTCATCAAATACTGATTTAATGTTATTTAGCCCAAATAAGCATTAACACAAGGCGGGGTGTGTGTGTGTGGGGGGGGGGGGGGGGTCTTTTCCTCTTCCATGTCACCTGCGATGTTGTAATTCCACACGCGCTTCCACCAGAAGTCGCTGTTTTAATGACGTACAAAACACAATGCCTCAGGAAATCCGATCTGTCTGTTTACACGACAATCACATTAGCACATATCTGATTTATATCTGATTTATTTCCACATATGAAGGAGGCCTGAAACCGATCTCGAAATATCGGAATGCATGCGTTTTTTTCCTGTTTACACGGACATAGAACATATCCGATATGTGTCACATATGAGCAAAAAATCGGAATTGGGTCACATTTACCTGGCACGTAGTGTAAACGTAGCCATAGATGACAGATCAAAAGTTTAATCCAAGAAAATTTATCATTTTAAAGGAAAAAATATGTTGATTCTAAATTTCACGGTGTCAACAAATCCCAAAAAAGTTGGGACAAGTAGCAATAAGAGGCTGGAAAAAGTAAATTTGAGCATAACGAAGAGCTGGAAGACCAATTAACAGTAATTAGGTTAATTGGCAACATGATTGGGTATAAAAAGAGCTTCTCAGAGTGGCAGTGTCTCTCAGAAGCTAAGATAGGTAGAGGATCACCAATTCCCACAATGTTGCGCAGAAAGATAGTGGAGCAATATCAGAAAGGTGTTACCCAGCGATAAATTGCAAAGACATTGCAGTTATCATCATCAACTGTGCATAATATCATCGGAAGATTCAGAGAATCTGGAACAATCTCTGTGCGTAAGGGTCAAGGGCGTAAAACCATACTGGATGCCCGTGATCTCCGGGCCCTTAAATGACACTGCACCACAAACAGGAATGCTACTGTAAAGGAAATCACAGAATGGGCTCAGGAATACTTCCAGAAACCATTGTCAGTGAACACAATCCACCGTGCCATCCGCTGTTGCCAGCTGAAACTCTACAGTGCAAAGAAGAAGCCATTTCTAAGCAAGATCCACAAGCACAGGCGTTTTCATTGGGCCAGGGATCATTTAAAATGGAGTGTAGCAAAATGGAAGACTGTTCTGTGGTCAGACGAGTCACGATTCGAAGTTCTTGTTGGAAATGTGGGACGCCATGTCATCCGGACCAAAGAGGACAAGGACAACCCAAGTTGTTATCAACGCTCAGTTCAGAAGCCTGCATCTCTGATGGTATGGGGTTGCATGAGTGCGTGTGGCATGGGCAGCTTGCATGTCTGGAAAGGCACCATCAATGCAGAACAATATATTCAGGTTCTAGAACAACATCTAGTCATCTCTTTCAGGGAAGACCCTGCATTTTTCAACAAGATAATGCCAGACCACATTCTGCATCAATCACAACATCATGGCTGCGTAGGAGAAGGATCCGGGTACTGAAATGGCCAGTCTGCAGTCCAGATCTTTCCCCTATAGAGAACATTTGGCGCATCATAAAGAGGAAGGTGCGACAAAGAAGGCCCAAGACGATTGAACAGTTAGAGGCCTGTATTAGACAAGAATGGGAGAGCATTCCTATTTCTAAACTTGAGAAACTGGTCTCCTCGGTCCCCAGATGTCTGCTGAGTGTTGTAAGAAGAAGGGGAGATGCCACACAGTGGTGAAAATGGCCTTGTCCCAACTTTTTTGGGATTTGTTGACACCATGACATTTTGATTCACCATATTTTTCCCTTAAAATGATACATTTTCTCAGTTTAAACTTTTATTCCGTGATTTATGGTCTATTCTGAATAAAATATTGACATTTGCCATCTCCACATCATTGCATTCAGTTTTTATTCACAATTTGTTTAGTGTCCCAACTTTTTTGGAATCCGGTTTGTAACTTTTCTAATGAAACAAAACTTAAAATTCAAGGAAAAGCCGAGTAGCAGCAGTAAAATATGACTATTAATTAAATCTTAAGTCTATGGTGAGGGGCGGAGTCAAGTAAAGTGACAGAAAAGAACAAACATCTGAGGAGTGTGTGTGTGTGTATGTGAGAGAGAGAGAGAGAGAGAGAGAGAGAGAGAATGCTTGGTCGCGTGTGCAGAGCCAGAAACAAGGCCGCATGCTTGCGTGTGCATTTCATGTAAAAAGGTTGATTGATGTGAACTGGAAATAAAAACCAGACTGAGAGCGACACACACTCTATAATTATCCACATTAAATCTATTCCCACTATCCTGACAGCATTTGTGTGAGGTCCTGAAGGGAAATAATCACAATATATATATTTTTTACTTTTTAACATTGTCAGTATTAAAAGAGTGTGTGATGAGCTCTGTATGCTACACACTCTGGTGCTGTTATCTAGTGTGTAAGATGAAGTGGAGCTCATGAAGATTATTAAATAGAATTATTGTGATTTGACGACTTGCTGCTCATATCGAGTCTCTCCTGGTATTCTGAATCATAATATTAGACAATTAATTTCTGTCTCATGTCCACTCTATAATGTTGTTCAGTAAACTCCAGATAAAGAGATCAGACTCACCAGAACCCAGCTGTGTCTCCATGAAGAGTGATGCGTCTATGAATGTTCCTTGGACATTTACACGTGGAGTCTCCTCATCTGTACACAGGTAACATCCCATAGTTCTCAGAGTAAAACACATTATCTGTTCATTCTGTATGATGTAGTAATATTCTGTTACACCTCTAATGATCACATAGAAAGAATTTATCAGAAAACCTTGAATTAAAACAGAGGCCAATTTGTTTGTGTTCATCACTGTGTTATCTAAATACAGTGTCTTGCAAAAGTATTCGGCCCCCTTGACCTTTTCCACATTTTGTCACATTACAGCCACGAACATGAATCAATTTTATTGGAATTCACGTGAAAGACCAATACAAAGTGGTGTACACGTGAGAAGTGGAACGAAAATCATACTTGATTCCAAACATTTTTTACAAATAAATAACTGCAAAGTGGGGTGTGCGTAATTATTCAGCCCCCTGAGTCAATACTTTGTAGAACCACCTTTTGCTGCAATTACAGCTGCCAGTCTTTTAGGGTATGTCTCTACCAGCTTTGCACATCTAGAGACTGAAATCCTCGCCCATTCTTCTTTGCAAAACAGTTCCAGCTCAGTGAGATTAGATGGACAGTGTTTGTGAACAGCAGTTTTCAGATCTTGCCACAGATTCTCGATTGGATTTAGATCTGGACTTTGACTGCGCCATTCTAACACATGGATATGTTTTGTTTTAAACCATTCCACTGTTGCCCTGGCTTTATGTTTAGGGTCGTTGTCCTGCTGGAAGGTGAACCTCCGCCCCAGTCTCAAGTCTTTTGCAGACTCCAAGAGGTTTTCTTCCAAGATTGCCCTGTATTTGGCTCCATCCATCTTCCCATCAACTCTGACCAGCTTCCCTGTCCCTGCTGAAGAGAAGCACCCCCAGAGCATGATGCTGCCACCACCATATTTGACAGTGGGGATGGTGTGTTCAGAGTGATGTGCAGTGTTAGTTTTCCGCCACACATAGCGTTTTGCATTTTGGCCAAAAAGTTCCATTTTGGTCTCATCTGACCAGAGCAGCTTCTTCCACATGTTTGCTGTGCAAACGGGACTTCTTATGGTTTTCTGTTAACAATGGCTTTCTTCTTGCCACTCTTCCGTAAAGGCCAACTTTGTGCAGTGCACGACTAATAGTTGTCCTATGGACAGATTCCCCCACCTCAGCTGTAGATCTCTGCAGCTCGTCCAGAGTCACCATGGGCCTCTTGGCTGCATTTCTGATCAGCGCTCTCCTTGTTCGGCCTGTGAGTTTAGGTGGACGGCCTTGTCTTGGTAGGTTTACAGTTGTGCCATACTCCTTCCATTTCTGAATGATCGCTTGAACAGTGGCTCCGTGGGATGTTCAAGGCTTTGGAAATCTTTTTGTAGCCTAAGCCTGCTTTAAATTTCTCAATAACTTTATCCCTGACCTGTCTGGTGTGTTCTTTGGACTTCATGGTGTTGTTGCTCCCAATATTCTCTTAGACAACCTCTGAGGCCGTCACAGAGCAGCTGTATTTGTACTGACATTAGATTACACACAGGTGCACTCTATTTTGTCATTAGCACTCATCAGGCAATGTCTATGGGCAACTGACTGCACTCAGACCAAAGGGGGCTGAATAATTACACACACCCCACTTTGCAGTTATTTATTTGTAAAAAAAAATGTTTGGAATCATGTATGATTTTCGTTCCACTTCTCACGTGTACACCACTTTGTATTGGTCTTTCACGTGGAATTCCAATAAAATTGATTCTTGTTTGTGGCTGTAATGTGACAAAATGTGGAAAAGTTCAAGGGGGCCGAATACTTTTGCAAGTCACTGTATTACAGCACTCGTACAAAATTATTCAACTAAATTAGAGCTGAAATTTAGATCTTGGTATAAATCGATTAAAGTTATTGCTTCATTGGCTACTTTGTGTTCCCAGTGATGTACAGATTACAGATTAATATCAAAATCAACAACATGACTGTGACACTGACACGAAAAACAATAACTTAACACTAACCATTCAAAAATCCCAGATTCTGTTCATTATAAAATGATGTCCTTAAAAATATCGTTAAACAGTGAAGAGTAAACCTGAGACACTAAAGCTATGATCTGAGACGTCTCCCTGTACAGGCTTCACAGTAATGATGGGACAGGCTTGACACAAATATTTGAAATTGTGAAACTTTTTTTTTCCAATGGCAACAAATCCAGCCACTTGAACAATCTGTCTCATGTCCACTCTATAATGTTGTACAGTAAACTCAAGAGAAAGAGATCAGACTCACCAGAACCCAGCTGTGTCTCCATGAAGAGTGATGCGTTTATGGATCCTCCTAGGAAATTTAAACGTGGCGTCTCCTCATCTGTACACAGGTAACATCCCATAGTTCTCAGAGTAAAACACATTATCTGTTCATTCTGTATGATGTAGTAATATTCTGTTACATCTCTAATGACTGTAAACTTAGTAAACATAAAAATAGTAAACTTCAAATTAAAATGATCAGATTTTTTTTTCCAGTTCTACTATATTTTTCTTCAAATGTTAAATCAAATCCACTCATACAATTTTTTTTTATTGAAAACACTAGGTTTACAGCAACCATGTACAGGATAATATAGAGAATATAGAGAATTAACATTAGGACTAAAAGTTAGCCTGTAGTATTTAAGTAGTTGAAGTTATTGTCTTTAACAATGTTTGTTTGTTCTCAGTGATCCACAGAAGACAGGAGACGGAAACGAACAGATCATCATTACAGATACAAGGTAAGATCAACACTAACTACATCACACACTGGTGTTAAAAACCTCTCTGCTGTTATTTCATACAGAGTGATTAGATAATAACAAACATACAGGAGATATACAGAGTGACAAAATCATAAAGAACTGTCTGTGGTAACCACTCAGACCACTGTGATCTTTAATAATTAACCCCCATGTCTCACCATGTCTTCCTACTTCACCCTGTCACAGACACGACCAAGAATCTGCTGCTGTAAATGAATTCCAGAAGAAGTTCAGATTAAATCTGATGAAGAAGTTTGAGTGTGTAAATGGCGTGACAATAAATCAGGAAAAGCGAACACTCCTGAATGAGATCTACACAGAGCTCTACATCACAGAGGGAGACAGTGGAGACGTCAATAAAGAACATGAGGTGAGACAGATCGAGGCAGCGTCCAGGAGAACAACATCAGAGGAAACACCAATCAAATGCAGTGACATCTTTAAGCCCTTATCTGATCAAGACAAACCCATCAGAACTGTGCTGACAAAGTCCTTATCTAAAAAACCCAAATCCATCAGAACTGTGCTGACAAAGGGAGTCGCTGGCATCGGAAAAACAGTCTCTGTGCAGAAGTTCATTCTGGACTGGGCTGAAGGGAAAACAAATCAGGACGTCCCCCTCATATTTCCACTTCCTTTCAGAGAGCTGAATCTGATGAAGGAGCAGAAACTGAGTCTGATGGAGCTCCTTCATGTCTGTTTTAAGGAAACAAAAGAAACAGAAATGTCCAGTTTGGAAAAGGTTCTGTTCATTTTTGATGGATTGGACGAGTGTCGTTTCTCTCTGGATTTCCAGAACACAGTGAGAGTGTGTGATGTAACTGAATCAGCATCAGTGCCTGTGCTGCTGATAAACCTGATCAAAGGGAATCTGCTTCCCTCTGCTCTCATCTGGATCACCTCCCGACCTGCAGCAGCTGATCAAATCCCCTCTGAGTGTGTCGATCGAGTCACAGAGGTACGAGGGTTCAATGACCCACAGAAGGAGGAGTACTTCAGGAAGAGGATCAGTGATCAGAGCCTGGCCAATGACATCATCACACACCTGAAGTCATTAAGAAGCCTCTACATCATGTGTCACATCCCAGTCTTCTGCTGGATCTCAGCCGCTGTTCTAGAGAGAATGTTGGGTGAAGCAGAGAGTGGAGAGATCCCCAAGACTCTGACTGAAATGTACACACACTTCCTCATCATTCAGATAAACATCATGAGAGAAAAGTACTCAGAGAAGCAGGAGAGTGATGAAGAAATGCTTCTCAAACTGGGACGACTGGCTTTTCAGCAGCTGAAGAAACACAACCTGATCTTCTATGATGAAGACCTGAGAGAGTGTGGCATTGATGTGAGAGAAGCAGCAGTGTACTCAGGTGTGTGTACGCAGATCTTCAGAGAGGAGTTTGGGCTTCACCAGTGTAAAGTGTACTGCTTTGTTCATCTGAGTATTCAGGAGCATCTCGCAGCTCTGTATGTGCACCTGATGTTCATGAGGGAAAAGAGAAATGTTCTTCAACAGTCTCGGTCCTTTAATACAATCTCAGATGTCCACATTAGTGCTGTAGATCAGGCCTTATACAGTCAGACTGGACATCTGGATCTTTTCCTCCGCTTTCTTCTGGGTCTCTCACTGGAGTCCAATCAGAAACTCTTACATGCCTTAGTAACACAGACAGGAAGTAGCTCACAGAGCAAAGAGGAAACAGTTCAGTACATTAAGAAGAAGATCAGTGAAGATCTTCCTACAGAGAAATCCATCAATCTGTTCCACTGTCTGAATGAACTGGGTGATGATTCTCTAGTGGAGGAAATCCAACACTACCTGAAATCTGGAAAACAAAGTGAACTCTCTCCTTCACAGTGGTCTGCTCTGGTGTTTGTGTTACTGACATCAGCAGAGGATCTGGAGGAATTTGACCTAAATAAATATATCAGTCCAGAGAAGATAACAGAAGATGTTCTTGTGAGGGTGATGCCTGTGATTGCAGCATCCAGAAAAGCAACGTAAGTAAATCTGTATAAATCTGTTCTACTGTAGAAAGAGAGAAACTGAAAACACTTTGATTTACTTTAAGATGTTTTGAGCTTCAGGTGATACAGAGTGGTGTTAATGTGAATAAATAAATAGTTACATAAGAGAATAACGATTGTGTGGAAGACTGTCAAATTTCAAATGTGTGGAATTTCTGTCAAAAGTGAAAAACACGTTTTAACTCTTGCAGCATTAATGCCTTGTTGCCTGAAATAATGAGAAACATTATTGATATTCTGATTTAATCTGACAGTTAAGTTGATTTTATTCTGGATATTTAACAGACAATATTTAAACAAAGCAGTTTATTTTATTTATTAACCTTATTAATTTCACACCCATGTCTACAGTATTTAAAATTTTCATTGTGACTTTCTTTTATTTGTTTTCACATTAAATGTGCAGTTATACACACACTGAGCCGATTTCATTGTTATTAGTAAAACATTCCTGTTATTATATCTTCATAGAAGGATTGTAATTGATGTGAGTGGTTGTCAGGTTGTTGCCCCTTATCGGTGCACTGCTGTCGGCAAACCCCATTCAACCTGTGTGTGATTCTGGGACTTTTAATTAGCTTAAAGATGCCTAGTTAGGATCATTTTGGACAGTCTAATGACTCACTCTTATGTGTGTACATGCAAAAACTATGAAAAAACACATCACTTCCCTTTTTCTTATTAAGTTGTTCATATTTTTTCTTTATAAATCCGTGCTTCAGATTTGCTGGGGTTAATGACGTTTGAGTGTAAAAAGGTGTAATCCGCTAAAGTGAAGATCCGTTGCTCACTAGGTGTGTGTGCGCGCATTTCATATGTAGTTGTTTGAGCAGTTAGTAGTATATATGTATATGTGACTGTTTCATATATGTGTATGCAAGTGTTTCATGTGTGTGTAAGTACAGTAAAGCTAAATCCCTAAATCTCCTTATAAAATATTGCTGATTATATATATGTAAGTGCCATATCGCACTTGTTATGAGTTTGTTGTTGTGTTTATTTCATTTTATTTTATTTTATTTGCTGTTATTTCATTTATTCTACCTTGTTCTATTCATTAGTAAAGCATTAAGCATTAAGTTTGTTACATAAGCCATAAGCTTTATATTTCTTAGTCATGCATCATAAGTTGACAATCGTAAGTTGGTCTGTGATGTCATTCTACTATTACATGCATTTGTGTGACTGTCATATGTTAGAGAGATCAGTATAGATTTGGAAGGCTACGGAAACAAAAGCTTTTGACCGTCAGCTAACGTGAGCTCCCGGTAAGCTAGCAATGTAAGATACAGCAACTAGGTTGTTGTAACCGTAAGCTCCCGTAAGTGGATATATACAGCAAGAGTGTTGTTATATTCGTAAGCTAAGATTGTAATTTACAAGATACAGCAAATAGGTTGTTGTAAAAGTCAGAGATTTGCAAGATGCAGCAACTGGTGTCTGTAATCACAGTGGATTTACTCAAGACGACTGTATGAAGTGTTGATTCTTTGATGCTGACAAAATAAACTACAAAGAGATCGGACTTCTGTCATGTGAGTGAAACTTTAAGACATTAGCTACGCGTCAAAACTGGTGAAATAATAAGACCGCATCTACAATATATACAGTGGGAGCCACGTCAAACAGCCGCCTGGAGCATGACGGCTCCGTGGCAGTTCCATGAAGGGTTAATGCAGGCTTCGTGCATGGAATGTGATCCCCCGCGATGACGCAGTTAACGATGCCCCGCCCCATAAATGCCCCCATGCGCTTTCTAAAAAGATGGTTGCAATGCCGTATAATTCCGCCAGATGGAGCATTGACTGGCACAGTTAACTGCAGTGTCCAGGAAGCCCAATACCGTATCTTTAATATACAGACAGTTCTTGCATTGTCAACATAGTTTCATAAATAGATGAAAAAACAACAACAACAAACCGATTAATAAAACAGATTTGTTAAATCACTCAATACACAACCCATGATGATTATGCTATTTATTATTTAATAATGACTTAAAACTAGTTAGTGAAATATTTTTTAAGACATCCTGAAATGATCCTTAAAGACACGGTAGCGGCTGTAATTTGTCTATACCGATCATTGTAGGTACGGAATAAAAACGCAGGCTATGTACAGTATTTTATATTACTGTGTATTTTACCTCGTTCCATTTAATATACTGATAGATAATATTTTGCTGCAAAGTAAAGCTCAAAATGTAACGTCTGCTTGGGTTTGTTTTCGTTATATTTTTGATGATGTTTTCGCTGATTTTTTTTCACTGATAGTCTACAAGTGGCATAAGAAAGCCAATTAATGGCGCATGCAACCTGGAATAAATATCTGCCCATATGGATCAGTATTTCTTTAGTCATTTAATCATGCATAATGCTCCCCCGTCAAAAAATCTGATGGGACATTAATCACTTATCACAACTGTGAATGGATGCGGCAGCAGAGACACATTAAATCCCCATAAACACTTGGAAACAATAGTAAAAAAAGTTCCAGAGGGTTAGCGCCTGTTATACTAATATATTTTTACTAAATTTTTTTTTTACTGCTTATATTTTGTTGGTTTTTACGCAATTTCATATGTGTGTGTGCGCACGAGAGAGAGAGAGGATACTCTGACAAGAGCAAATTCCGTGTGGCTCCCGTGGCGCAATCGGTTAGCGCGTGACACTTATAAAGCGATCCAGGTGAAGCAGTGCCGAGTTCGAGTCTCACCTAAAGAACCCAAAGCATTTTACTGCATATCGCACTGTGTATGTGACAAATCAAATTTTACTTTGAAAGTAAAGCTTAAAATGTAACTTCTGCTTTGGTTTGTTTTCGTTATATTTTTGATGTTTTCGCTGAAAGTCAAATTGGCATAACAAATTGATTAATGGCGCATAATATCTGGAACAAATATCTGTCCATACGGATCAGTGTGTCTTTAGTCATTTAACCAGCATAACGTCCCACATCAAAGATCTGATGGGGCATCAATCACTTATCACAACTGTGTATAGATGCGGCAGCAGAGACAGATTTAATCCCCATAAACATTCACACTTGAAAACAAAACTAACAAAACTAAACCGGTCTAGAGTGTTAGTGCCTGTTATCACAGGACAGGAATCACCTACAGGATACTACTGTATTTTACTGCTCATATTTTTTACCCTAGTTTCATTTGGTTTTATGCGATTTCATGTATTATTTGTGTGTGTCTGTGTGTGTACAGTGTGTGTGTGTGTGAGTGCGAGAGATAGCGTGAGAGCGCGTGCGCAAGAGAGGGCTTACATGGTGATTTGTCCAAGGTTACTAAAACCTGGCTCACTACCTATAAAAAATATTTCAATTTAACTCATGGGTCTCAATCACAGATGACACGACAAATTATATACTCTGAAACGTTCATTTGAACATTTAAAAATATATACAAAAACATGAATACTAATGTTATCATGGTGTAAATTATTAACATTAGGTTAGGTCCTGCCCTTAATTAATTCATATTATAATTACTTTTACATAGTATAGTTACTGGACTGACATGACCAAAACTAGCTATTTGATTTAGCCTTTCTAAAATCAACCCATCTATCATTTATAATCAGAAAACATAAAACATATTATGATCTGTTCAATAGCCCATCTGTTTTAATTTAGTTTGTATTTTTTATCATTCATAAGACAACCTTTCAGTTTTGTAAATATTTTAGTTATAGTGTGTTAAGTCTTACTTTAGGTTAAACGTTTTTGAGAATTTGACCATCCAGCTTAGATAAATGTTATGTCATTGATTGATAAAATCTGGATTAAGGATATTTTATTATATAATTATATATATATTTTTATTTTTTAGTTTCCCCCTGAGGGATTGCCACCTTATTGTGGTCTGGGGGTTTGCGTGCCTCAAAACAATTCAGCAAATACAATACTGTTACTATACAGTAAGGCCAGGTAAAAACAGTGCTCGAACATGATGCCCCCCTCCCCCCACCCCGTGTTGTCTGGTCTAGAACGGCGCTGCCTCTGACCGTCTTTTGTCTTGTAAATGAGTATTCTCACTCACCTTCCAATCCCCCCAGCGCACACACTCTGTTTGTACTGTAAACTGTACTGTAACTGTGTTTGCTAGGGCACTTGGTTATACACAGTACTTTAATGTATGGAACACTTACTTAACTTACTGGTTTGGTTTAAATATCGCTTATTACCTTATTCAGCAAAATAAATTCATTATTAACGTATTGAAGTATTTTAGTTAAGGACAAAAACTGTGCTTGTGTTTAGAACTGCTGAACAGCCGAAAACACACACACACCCATCCCCCCGCCAAAAACAGACACACACAGAGCAATTAACACCATGTCCTACTCAGGAGTGGAAGGTGAGAAACCGCAATGGAGAATACCAAGTTTGTCGTTGCTCTTTTGGAGTTCTTAAAACCCAAAACATTTATTTATACTGAGAAAAAATTATTATGGGTCACATAATCACAAAGACAAATACATATAATCAAGTGTTTAACTGGTTTCATTTGTTTCTATGATCAATAATTATTATTATTATTTTCAGCCCAACTCTTTGACTATTTAAAACAAAGTTGTGTCCCATTTTTTGCCCATTGAAGTTGTTGGTTCAACTAAACAATTTTTGAATACCCAAACAATCCCCCAAAATTAAAACACGCAAACATGACTTTAACAATTCAATTTATTCTTCCAAAACTAGTCAAAGTTAAAACAGTAATTTATATAAAACAGATGAATACATGTTGTCTTTTTGCTTAAAGTTCATAAAACTACCCAGATACACCAGCTGCTTATAAGTCTCTATCTATAGTCCTTTTACATTAAAATATTAATTTTTCAAATATCAAAACTATTAAACATGGAACAGTTGAAGTCCTTGTTTCCCCCAAAGTACTGTATCAGACATTTTGCAGTTCTATGTTCAGAATATACAGTAGACCTGATCAAACATCATTCTAAAGCTGTCGGACTGTGACGTCATCCCTCCTACAGCTCCCTCAACAGCTTGTTCAGGCTCCTCCAGTCCTGTAGCTCCAAAAGTCCAGCCGTCAGCCGTCTGACCCCCCAATCCTCCACAGCGGAGCTCTGCTTAAAGACAACAGGAGAATTTAGTCAAGACAAAGATAAATAAACTTCACAGAACATATAGTTCTAATAAAAATAAAATATATTAATAAACCTATTTACCACAGAGTGTGTAAAATACTGTTTTGGGGATTCTGTAATGTAAATAAACTGCCTGTGCTAATGTTATCCAGTGAACAGTGTTAGTGTTAACCAGTGACTGACTGTATTATCGTCTGCATTAAATTAAGCGAGAATTTACTTAATGCGCTTCTCATACAAATAAGTTAAGCGATATAACACTCGTATATGAGCATTAGTTCATCTCTGAAGCCAAACTATAACTTACTGAAGCCCCTCACACACACACCTCCCCCCCCCACACACACACACACACCTCCCCCCTCCTCCTCCTCCTCCTTAACTGATAAACACTTCTGTGCTGTTATTCAGCTCTTTAACTAAGCGCTCGCGCTACCGCGGAAAGTCCCGGACAAAGTGTGTAAAATATAAACCGGGTTATGAGCGTTACTAGCTCCTGTACAGCTCCCCTCAGTCTGTGTCCCTCATCAACTGCATCACATTATATTACAGTCACAGAAATAACCTGCAGATTAACTCTTAACCAGAGAATAAATAAGCGCTGAATTTATCCAGACAACACGCGGTGAGATTCTCTCAGTATTTACAGAGAACACAAACACTCTTCATCGGGTAGTGCAGCTCTTGTAATAGGGACATTAATAGTATTGTCGAAGCTTGAGCATGTTTTTGAGTTAAAGTGGAGTGACATTGTGAGTGTGTGACACTGACAGTAAGCTGTAATATTAACTCCAGACTTGGTAAACAGATCATTAAGTTCTCTAAAGTCACATCTGACCGCTGCTGGTGCTGCCAGTGATATTTAAAACAGCCAATAAAAAACTAAACTGGGAAATAAACTGTAAACTACCCCAAACACATTTTATAAAATAAAACATCACTTACCACGAATAGTCCGTTAAGCCGCCATCTTCATCTCTGTAGTTTGGTAGCGTCAGTTCGGCGGGGGTGGAGGCGGGTTGTTAAAATCACGTGATTGCAACTCAGCGCAGCTGGCTTGTTTTAACGTGTTATTGAGAACGAAGCGCCATCTAGTGGTGGCACCAGGTAAATGAATAAATAGGGCTTGAATGGGCGTGTTTACTGTGAAATCTTGACACGCCTTTCGGCCAGAAAAGGGAGGGGGGATTACGGCGTGCAAAGGCCATTCACACGCCATTCACACTTCAGCCACACTGTCGCGGCTATTTGGCGTGGCTCCCACTGTATATATATATATATATATATATATATATATATATATATATATATATATATGCTTCCGTGAAATATCGACAATTCACCATTCATTCCCACATTGATAATCAGCAATATTTTATAAGAGAATATTTCTCCGTAGTGAAATGATTAAGCTCACAGATTTAGGAAAAGTCATGAAAGGAGCATCCTGGAATTTGATTGAGTGTGAAGTATTTTTTTTTTCACCCGTGCGGTCAAATGACCGGTGCTCAGCGCTTCTAGTGTTAAATAAGAGATGAAGAAGGGTTACTGTGCAAGATGAGAAGAGGGAGAGGGAGGGGTTTGATTCCTCCTCTCCTCTTATTTTAGCTTCACACTTACTGCTGTTTGTGCTTTTGGTGTTTATAAAAATGAGAAGGTGAAGTGAAAGCTTTGAGGATCTGTTTGATCTTTTGTACTAGTCTTAGTTCATTATGTCTTATTTTATTTCCTTCAGTATCAGGTGTGATAGAATTGAAGGGAGAAGTGGTAAAGCTCTGGTCTCAGCGCTCAACTCAGAAACCTCCAATCTAAGAGAACTGCATCTGACTGTGGAGACACTCGACCTGTCCTGTAATGAACTAACAGACTCAGGAGTGAAGCGTCTCTCTGCTGGACTGGAGAATCCTGACTGTAAAGTGGAGACACTGAGGTAAGATCATCTCTCTGAGTCACAATAACTCACTAAAAGCAGCAGTTAATAGTTTATACAGTGATTTAGTAACTGACATTTTTGTGCACAAATAAATTACTCACTGATGATAATAATAATAATAATAATAATAATAATAATAATAATAAAACAGGATGTAATGTTGAAGTGTGTTATTGTGTGATATGAAAAATTAAATCATTATTTAAAAATTGCATTTTCTATTTAATTTGGATGTCTGTATTTGTTTAATATTAAAATTAGATTTTCTGAATCATCTAAGTGTGACAAATATACAAAAAAAACATAAAAAGAAGGGACAAATAATTTAAAGCACTATGAATAATAATCCAGGATGTAAATGTGTTGATGAAGTGTGTGTCATTGTGTCTCTGCAGGTTGTATAAGTGTGGTGTCTCAGATGAAGGCTGGGCTGCTCTGACTTCAGCTCTGATATCAAACCCCTCACACCTGAGACACCTGGATCTGTCCAGTAATAATCTAGGAGACTCAGGAGTGAAGTGTGTCTCTGCTGTACTGGAGAATCCTGACTGTAAACTGGAGACACTGAGGTACGATCATCTCTCTGAGAGTCACATGACCTGCTCCTCAGTAAGACACATTCTCTAATAGTGAGACTGAAGCAGAGGTTTTAGGTTCATCATCAATGTCCTGAGGAGGAAGATTGTTTCTTTTCACTGCACACTGATGATTTGTCACAGAGTCTTTGGGTCAGATGTACGTATGTGAGAAGCTGCAGCACAAAACCTGACTTGATGCGACTGCAGTGTGTCTGAAATGACTGTGAAATTTACTACAACACTGTAACTAATCACACAAACTGCAGCTGAGACACAAACTAACTGCAGTGTGTGAGCTGCAGGGTTTAAAAGCAGCAGTGACATTCTCAGAGATGAACATTAGTTCTGTTACTGAGGATTATTTCACTACATCTGTGTCTATCTGCTATGAACAGGGTTGCCAGATCTGTGTTACAGAAGCAGTTCAGTACACAAGCAGTATTAAACCCATGCAGATTTCCTCATTAGTGTAGAGGATTTATAAACTGTGGCAGTAAAATTCACTTTTTGATCATTAAGGACAGTCACATGAGTCTCTGTAGTGTGTGTACAGCTCGTGTCAATTCTTGTAAACAATCCCACTCTTCAGATTTGTCCTTTTTGTGACGTCCGCATAATTTTCCTAAAAAACAAATGAAATGTGTTCGACCCTCCTCCAGCTCGGGACTCAGATTCTCCACTCAGGGGAACATGTTGTATTTTTACTGAGTGAATCAGAAAGTTTATATACAGCTCACCCAGAACGTGTGTGTGTTTGTGTGTGTGTGTGTGTGTGTGTGTGTGTGTGAGGGACAATTCCTCCGAGCTGGTTTTCTGAAAATGATAACGATGAGGTTTGGATCCTAAAGCTCTAAGTGTTACTATAGAGTAAACACACACACAATGTCACACACTCCTGCTGCTGCCGTATCGTTAGATAAACAGAGTAACTGCTCAGATCATGTTCTTGGTAGGTGTTTATATATATATATCATTATGTGTAAATGTGTGTGTTGGTGCTTGCAGTAGGACTGTTATGGGTTAGAATCACAGCTGTAGTTCTGTCGGAGCGCACCGGCACCACATTTAATCACTTTTCTCTCCAGGTGAGGAGAAACAGGGTTTAAGTTGCCGTAGTTACCTTAAAGTGAGTTGAGTGATTCATGTTGTTAGCTACATTCTCTGCCAACTTTTAAGGTGGGATGTTTCTGTGTATTTTCCTCAGTGCAGGAGTTGTGTTGCTAGCTAATGCTAGCTAATGAAATGAAACGGCATAGAAACATTTTTTTTTTAAACATATAAAAAGGTAACTTCAGTGATAAATTGTAGTGTGTGTGTGTGTGTGTGTGTGTGTGTGTGTGTTAGCAGTCCTGAGATAACTGTGTGTACACACATGCGTGTCTCATAAGTGTTCTGGTTCATAAAGAAATAGCACTACAGCTCTGGTAAGAATATCTAGATCACATTAATTGTTTGTTAGTTTTGCTGATGTGGGGCTGCTATAATTAGATATTTACCAGATGTGAGATATGTGTATAATAATATCTGTCATGATCAGCAGCAGGTGATTTTCTACTAATATGGTGACCATCAGAAAATACATTGAGTATCAGATACGCTCTGTTTTAAAGTTATTGTTTATTAATCTTGTCTGCTGAATTTAGACACACTGTGAGGTTAATACTGCTAACTGTAGCTTGTACTGGCTTTCAGTAACAATAGACATGTTGTGTGTGGATATAAGAGAGTTATTTCACCATGATAGACTTAATTTAACCTGTTTAGTGATATAAAGTGATATTAGTCATATAAAATTAAAAACCGGAGTGATATGGAGTTACATCTTTGGGCGATGGGTAGGTTAGTGGCCAATGGCTAACAGTTAGCCTTCTTTAACAATTTATTCCGGTTTTGCTTTTATATAACTGAACATTCACAATATTACAGTCGACCAGTCGCTGGAGAAAAATCCCTTTTTCCGTATGATATGTTCATTAGATTACAGATTACCATTTTTGGTGTCTGTGTACTGAATGGTTAGAACAATGCAGGTCACCAAAGGGTCGTTCCAGGGCAGTTTATTTAATAACGACAGGGGTGATAGCGTTCCGGCACCACAGCGGATTTCCGGCGTACTGTGTCTGCGGGAAGAAAAAAAAATCAGGTTCGCGGATATTGATCTGTCATTTCTCTAGATCTGAGATGCGCAGGTGATGGAGAAGGGACAGCCAATCAGCAGTAGTGTGTGGATGTCTGTGATTGGCTGGTTTTGTGGCTGTTTTGTAACACTGGACAAAGTTCAGAGAACATGTTGAGCGAGCCCACCCACTCGTCACTTTATGTAAGAAATTAGCGGAGGATAATCAATTAGTTAATCAATTCCTGTGTACTTTGGAGTACTATTTTTCCCACGTTTGGGTCGCCGCCATTTTTTTTAAAACGCTCCCTATAACTCCGCCCACCGCACGTGACGTCACGGGTTCTCCGGCACGGGAACCAGAGCAGTGGAAAAGGGGTATTACTGACGAAGAAGGAGAGGAGGAAGGCGTGTACGAAAGCAGAGAGAGAAGAGGAAAGGCAAGAGTTTAGGAGTGAAAGTAGGGACCTTGAATGTTGGGACCATGACAGGGAAGGGAAGAGAGTTGGTTGATATGATGCAGAGAAGGAAGGTGGATATACTGTGTGTCCAGGAGACCAGGTGGAAAGGTAGCAAAGCTAGAAGCTTAGGATCAGGGTTCAAGTTGTTTTACCATGGTGTGGATAGGAAAAGAAATGGAGTAGGAGTTATCCTGAAAGAGGAGTTTGTAAGGAATGTCCTAGAGGTGAAGAGAGTATCAGATAGGGTGATGAGTCTGAAGCTGGAAATTGATGGTGTGATGTTCAATGTTGTTAGTGGTTATGCTCCACAGGTAGGATGTGTGTTAGAAGAGAAGGAGAAATTCTGGAGTGAGTTAGATGAAGTGATGCAGAGCATCCCCAGAGATGAGAGAGTGGTGATTGGTGCAGACTTCAATGGACATGTTGGGGAAGGGAACAGAGGGGATGAAAATGTGATGGGCAGGTTTGGTCTTCAGGACAGGAATGTAGAAGGACAGATGGTGGTGGACTTTGCAAAGAGGATGGAAATGGCAGTTGTAAATACTTTCTTCCAGAAGAGGCAGGAACATAGGGTGACATATAAGAGCGGAGGCAGAAGCACTCAGGTGGACTACATCTTGTGTCGACGTTGTAATCTGAAAGAGATCAGTGACTGCAAAGTGCTGGTAGGGGAGAGTGTAGCCAGACAACACAGAATGCTGGTGTGTAAAATAACCCTAGTGGTGAGGAAGGTGAAGAGGACAAAGGCAGAGCAGAGGACAAAGTGGTGGAAGCTGAGAAAGGAAGAATGTTGTGTAGTCTTTAGGGAGGAGTTGAGACAAGCTATGGGTGGTCAGGAGGTGCTTTCAGTTGACTGGACAACTACAGCCAATGTGATCAGGGAGACAGGTAAGAGGGTACTTGGTGTATCATCAGGTAAGGGAAAAGGGGACAAGGAGACTTGGTGGTGGAATGAGGAAGTCCAGGAGTGTATACAGGGAAAGAGGCTAGCCAAGAAGAAGTGGGACACTGAGAGGACCGAAGAGAGTAGACAGGAGTACAGGGAGATGTACCGTAAGGTGAAGGTACAAGTGGCAAAGGCCAAACAAAGAGCATATGAGGGCTTGTATGCTATCCTGGACAGTAAGGAGGGAGAGGTGGATCTGTACAGGTTGGCGAGGCAAAGAGATAGAGATAGGAAGGATGTGCAGCAGGTTAGAGTGATTAAAGATAGAGATGGAAATGTACTGACAGATGCCAGGAGGGTGATGGGAAGATGGAAGGAGTACTTTGAGGAGTTGATGAATGAGGAAAACGAAAGAGAACAAAGAGTAGAAGAGGTGACTGTTGTGGAGCAGGAAGTAGCAAATATTAGTAAAAGTGAGGTGAGAAGGGCGTTGAAGAGGATGAAGAGTGGAAAGGCTGTTGGCCCTGATGACATACCTGTGGAGGTATGGAAGTGCTTAGGAGAGGTGGCAGTAGAGTTTCTGACTAGTTTGTTTAACGAGATCTTGGAGAACGAGAGGATTCCAGAGGAATGGAGGAGAATTGTATTGGTGCCGATTTTTAAGAACAAGGGAGATGTGCAGAGCTGTGGCAATTACAGAGGTATAAAGCTAATGAGCCATACAATGAAGCTGTGGGAAAGAGTAGTGGAAGCTAGGTTAAGGGCAGAGGTGAGAATTTGTGAGCAGCAATATGGTTTTATGCCTAGAAAGAGTACATCAGATGCAGTATTTGGATTGAGGATGCTGGTGGAGAAGTACAGAGAAGGTAATAAAGAGTTGCATTGTGTCTTTGTAGATTTAGAGAAAGCGTACGACAGGGTGCCGAGAGAGGGGCTGGGGTGTTGTATGAGGAAGTCTGGAGTGGCAGAGAAGTATGTTAGAGTGGTGCAGGACATGTATGAGAGCTGTAAGACAGTGGTAAGATGTGCTGTAGGTGTGACAGAAGAGTTCAAGGTGGAGATGGGTCTGCATCAAGGATCGGCTCTAAGCCCCTTTTTGTTTGCTCTAGTGATGGACAGGATGACAGATGAAGTTAGACAGGAGTCTCCATGGACTATGATGTTTGCAGATGACATTGTGCTTTGTAGCGAGAGCAGGGAACAGGTGGAGGAAAATTTGGAGAGGTGGAGGTACGCTCTGGAAAGCAGAGGAATGAAGGTTAGCCGCAGCAAGACGGAATACATGTGTGTGAATGAGAGGGACCCAAGAGGAACAGTGAGGCTACAGGGAGCAGAGGTAAAGAAGGTGCAGGATTTTAAGTACTTAGGGTCAACGGTCGAGAGCAACGGAGAGTGTTCAAAGGAGGTGAAGAGACGAGTACAGGCAGGTTGGAATGGGTGGAGAAAAGTGTCAGGTGTGTTGTGCGATAAAAGAGTATCAGCGAGAATGAAAGGAAAGGTGTACAGGACAGTGGTGAGACCAGCAATGCTCTACGGCTTAGAGACAGTGGCACTGAAGAAAAGACAGGAGGCAGAGCTAGAGGTAGCAGAGCTGAAGATGTTGAGGTTCTCTTTGGGAGTGACAAGGATGGATAGGATCAAGAATGAGTTCATCAGAGGGACAACCCATGTGAGATTTTTTGGAGATAAAGTCAGAGAGGCCAGATTGAGGTGGTTTGGACATGTTCAGAGGAGAGAGTGTGAATATATCGGTAGAAGGATGCTGAGGTTGGAACTGCCAGGCAGGAGGTCTAGAGGAAGACCAAAGAGGAGATTTATGGATGCAGTGAGAGAGGACATGAAGTTAGTTGGTGTGAGAGAAGAGGATGCAGAGGATAGGGTTAGATGGAGGCAGATGATTCGCTGTGGTGACCTCTGAAAGGGAACAGCCGAAAGACAAAGAAGAAGACTGACCTGTCTTGGTCTGGCTGTAGCATCTGTTGCATTTACTTCCAGTGATTATACGTACTAAGATGGGCTAATAATGTCAATCTAGGCTCTGAACATATTGAGAAGAAAATGCTGTATTTTCTTGAATAATACTGGGGGCTTAATGCAAATATGAAAATATCTAAAAAGAGCCACTTGACAATAATGATGATCAGGGTTATACATAGTCTGTTTATATATTTGGGCCCAGGGGCCAACAAGTTACGTGTTAAAAGTGCGTCCCATACATAGTACCCCCCCCCTCCCCCCCACTCACCTCGGGGGTAAGGAAAAAAAGTTCAGGCTCAGGAATTTTTTCCACTATCAGCCCTGTAATTATCACTCGGCCGGCAGGACAACTTGTATTTTTTCCTTGTAACTGTGAAAAGAACTTAAAATGGGCCATCGTTTTTTATCGTATGCATAAGTGTAGTACATCATTTAAATCTGTAAAGGGTCTACATTTATTTATGTACACTCACAATATCCATAAAACACTGTGCTTTTGTAAAATAAAGAAA
The DNA here is from genome assembly GCA_030522415.1 of Channallabes apus. NCBI lineage: Eukaryota > Metazoa > Chordata > Actinopteri > Siluriformes > Clariidae > Channallabes > Channallabes apus. The sequence continues at coordinate 11,384,559 of CM060105.1, read as the reverse complement.
ATGAACAGGGTCGCTTTTAGGGCTGCACGATATTAGGAAAATATGCGATATTGTTGAATATTGCGATAACTATATTTCTTGCGATATCACTTTCCCTAGAGAAATGCATTTTTTATTATTATTATTATTATTGCCTATTTATTTATTTATTTTTATATGTAATGATCATACTAAAATAAACAGGTAATAGATATTCGTCTGATGCAATTAAATCTAATTCAGGCTAAAAAGAAACTATATGTCAAGGAAGTTGCAAATATTTAGACTTCAAAACACTATGAATGACTTAAAACCCTCAGCAGATATTCTGACTTCTGGTTTGCTGTTACTATAAACCTGCCAACACAATATGAATTACTTTCAAACATTACTTTTTATTTACATGTAACCATACACTCATCAATAGTGTCTTAAAACAAGAGCATATTTTAAACTAAATATTCTCTTTGGCTTGCCTGTTTTTTTTTTTTTTTTTTTTTTTTTAATAAAAATAAATATTATTAGACAAAAATTAAATAAAAAATACTATTTGTCACACACACACACACACACGCACGCTCCGCGACCGGCACTAGGACCCGGAAGTAATGTGGGCGCGAACCAGGAAGTATAAGAGGAGTAAACAAACCACCGCAGTCATTGAGTTCGCGCATGTCAGTTCAGATTGTTTACTTTCTGATTCGAGTGTGTGTTTATAGGACGCGAGTTAAATGTGTGTTTTTCCCTTGCTCCCCTTCTGTGAGAGTCCTTAAACTAATTCGCGTGGTTATCCTGCCTACTCGCTTGCTTCCGCGTTTGGGTTTACCATCCACGCTACAAAGGGCTAACGGCTAATCGCTAAGTCTTCTGATCATCCCGGGTTTGTTCACGACAGAATTAAGTATATATAAAGATATAAGTGGGTATAAACATAGTAAGGGTCCATCTGATTGGTTAAATTTGGACACACAAATGCTTGGCACATAAATTATTTATCGCAACTCTTTGCGATATGGTTATCGCGTACGCCATTATCGCGATAACTATATTTTTTCTATATATCGTGCAGCCCTAGTCGCTTTCAGCCGTCTCAGTCTCCGCTCTCTCACATCTTTCTGAAGCGCGTGGCTAAAATTAACTGAAACACCGTGAACACTGCACACACAGACATGAGAAATATATCTATAGAAAGCTTAAAGGATCTACTTTTAAATGACACAAGTTAAATCAAATACAAATATTCTCAGTTTATGTAATCTGTATAAATCCAATGAGAGGTACAGTCTGTCTATATGATAATGGCCTGAGACAGGACACGCCCACACTCTAGTCACAGGGAGACAGTCAGGGTCCTCTACATACATGGCCACGCCCCCAACACATGTGAACACACACACACACACATACACACCGATTCAGTGAGTTCTCTATGGAAGCAGATCGGTCTCATAAATAATTCACACAAAAGACACGATGTTCACGTGCGTAACCCAATTCACGTGCAGAAAAAAAATACGTATTCATAACGTCCAATTCACAAATGTACAACTGTGTAAACATTTTTGAATGTTTAAAATTTACGAGTGCATGATGGGCTGTGCATGTGAAAATCGACTTACGTGTGTGAATATCGCTGGATGTGTGTGTGTGTGTATTTTTGAGACTTTTCTGACTCCAGCGTGCCAGCAAAGTCTCCAAAATACGGCACTCGTATTCTTTAGCCAATCAGATGCAACCTCACCATTCATCCAATCACAGCGCTGCAGGAGCGCTCGAGTAGCTCAACTTTGCACACACCTTTTGCGCAGTCTGAGTTAATTACAACGGAAATCAAGTTTTACCGACTCAAACCAAGAACAGGATGCACGTCTAAGTTATTATTTTATTTAATAATGTTTTATTAATGAACTTCGCCAAAAATTACACAGTTAACCACTTTATCATCTTTATAAACACTTCACCCTCATTACATGTTTGTCAATTAATTAGTCACAGTTTTTAATTTGGAGAATCAATGTTTCTATGGGTCACAGTGTATTCTGTTATATCTGAATGCCACCAGATTTTATTTCATTAACAGCTCAAATGTGTATAACATAATGGATTAAAGCTGCATGATTGCAAATTTGCTTTGGTGCGTCACTAAGCCAGAGAGCGGGTGTCATTTATAGGTTTTATTCAACAGTTTCACAAACAGTCTCTTCAGTCACCATTATTTCTTACAATATGATTTCCTTACAATAATTCAAATTATCAGAGGATAATTGGGATAAAAGTTTGTATTTCTGAGATAAACATTAATCATCTATCGTCTATAACATAAACGTCTATCATACAAACCAACATAGAGTTTTTGAAAATTTAAAATCTTTTAAAAGTAACTTTAGCTTTAAATAAAGGTCGTATCAATTGCATCAGGAGGTGAAGACAAGTGGTTGCTAAAATTGTCATTCATTCATTCATTCATTCATTCAAGAGATTATTTAAAATGTTGATTTATCCAGTAATGCAATAAGTAAAGCCTTGAGTCTTGTGGGAGAATTATGTTTATTGTAAAGAATCAAAAATCATGACTCTCCATTTATCCATTCATGCAGCTTTGAGTGAATTATCAATAATTATAAAAGACTGTGTCAACAGGTGACAGGAGTTAATTGATCAAATAAAATAATACCAGCATTACATAGCAACTGGCAAATGTTGTAGAATATAGAAAATAAATCACTAAATAAAAACTAAGACAACACTGGGAATTTCAAAACTATAAAATAACACACATGGAATTAGGTAATACTTTAGTAATAATTGTTTAGTCACTTTACTTGTGTTTATTTTTAGTGCAAATGTATTACTTTTTAAATATACTACCGTTCAAAAGTTTTAGAACACATATGGAATTAGGTGATTACGTAACAACAACAGAAACATCAGTTAGTTGTTATTTTAAGACACAGAGGTTGGCCTTTCTGTAATAGTTCTTGCAAGAACAGTATTGTCAAGTGCATTTGCAAAATCCGTCAAGCACCATAATGAAACTGTCTCTCATGAAGGCCGTCCCAGGAGGACGAGACCAAAACCTACCTCTGCTGCAGACGAGAAGTTCATTTAGAGTTATCAGCCTGAAAAAATGACCAATTAACAGCAGCTCAGATTAGAGGCGTTATGAAGTCTTTACAGAGCAGAAGTAGCAGAAAGATCTCAATATCAACTGTTCAAAGGAGATTCATGCAGTTTTTGGATGCCTTCAGCAAAACTTTACAATGTAGAATATATATATATATATATATATATATATATATATATATATATATATAAAATATATTTATTTATTTTATGTTTTTGTCTGGTCCACTGAAGCTGTATGAGGTTGATTAGATTTGAAAGGGCTTTCATGACATCATCTGGAATATGTATAATTTCACCCAGGTCACCAATAACCACCAGCTCTTGTCTTCAAAGATGTAAGTCAATTTTCACATGCACAGAACATGATGCACTCGTAAATTTTAAACATTCAGAATTTTTTACACAGTTGTACATATGTGAATTGTATATTATGAATATGTATGTTTTTTTATGCACGTGAATGTATTTTTTTTGTGAATATATTTTTTTTTCGTGCACGTGAATTGGGTTTTACGCAGGTGAACATATCGTGTCTTTTGTGTGAATTATTTATGAGACCGATCTGCCTCCATAGTTCTCTGAGCGTGTGTAAGGTGTCATGTGCTGTACGGGTTACTGAAGCTCTACAGAATGTTCTGGACAGTGGGAGGAGTTTTTGAAGTCTTATATAATCCTTATTCTGTTAATAGAAAACTGATACTTTATTTTTCCTTGTTTTGGCTTTGGCCAGCTTATATGTAAAAAAAACACTGAGATATTACACTTCTAACAATAACTAAAAGATTATACATTATAAGATAATTAATTAAATGTCTTGGAGTCAGATATTTAAATCACAAAGTTAAAACACACATTTGACCTTCAGCTGACCTTGTACTCCATTGTGGTACTTGTTACTGTACAAAAATTTTCTTAAAGAATTTGGACATCTGCTATCAGACCTATTGGTTAACTCTGACAAAGTGTTGATAGTAGGAGATTTTAACATTCATGTAGATGATGCTAACGACGCTTTAGCACTCACATTTATGGATTTACTAAATTCCTTTGGGGTTAAACAAAATATAATTGGAGCAACTCACCGCTTTAATCATACGCTAGATTTAATTATATCCCATGGTATAGATGTCTCTAATATAGAGATCATATCTCAAAGTGATGATATCACAGATCATCACCTCCTGACATATACTCTACCCGTAGAACAGATTAGCTGTGTCTCCCCACGTTATTTCAATTCAATTCAGTTTTATTTGTATAGCGCTTTTAACAATTGACATTGTCTCAAAACAGCTTTACACAATCAAAAGAATTATTTAAGTTTGTATGGAATGTGAATGTGTATGAATCAAAATGTTCAGATAGTCCCTGGTGAGCAAGCCCGAGGTTCAGTGTTAGGTTCAGCTATAATAGTTGATGTTAATTGATGTTATAATAGTTGATATAAAATGGAGTCCAGTAGTTATTCGAGACTGAGATAGACTTGTAGAAAGTTCCAGTCCTGAACTATCGAATTGTCAAGTCCTCAGAGAAACAGCTGACCACACCAGTCGAGGCCAGAACCATCTTCTAAGTAGATAGAATCATCCCCAGACACCAGGCGCATCCTAAAGAGACACACGGGGCATCCATGCGATGAGACCTCCAACCAGAAACCGGGCACCAGGATGGATCAGACAGATCCGGAGTGCAGAGGGAGTCTGGATCACTGGCAGCTCAGGAACCACATGTGTAGCTCGACAGAGAGAGAGAGAAAGAGTGAAAGGGGGAGACAGGGGGAGAGAGGAAAGAGAAAGAGGGGGAGGAAGAGAAGAGGAGGAGAGATTGCAATTAGGTATGGTCACAGTCACAATGTCTAATGTGAATGTATATTTACTGTAGAGTGCAAGCAGGGACTCCGGCAGGACTAACTATGACAGCATAACTAAAAGGGAGAGCCAGAAGGAAACACAAACATGAGGGCTCCCTGAAATGTAAAGCAAACAATCACCTCACCGTCAACAAACCTGAGTGATCAAATGAGACTGAGGAAGACAGCATCTAAACATACCAGTTCACCATAATACTCTACGTCCATGAGTCCCCCAGATCTGCTCCTTTACCTTATGGCAAATCTATTTATAAAAATGCTTGGTTAAATAAATAGGTTTTGAGCCTAGACTTAAACACCGAGACTGTGTCAATCTGTTAGAAATATGAATCCCACTACTAAAGACAGATTCACAAGTAATCTGCCGGATCTGTCCCAATTTCTTATTAGACCCCTAAATGCAGATGATCTAGATGAAGTGACTAGCAGTATGGGCACTATTTTTACCAGTACATTAGACACTGTTGCTCCCATCAGATTAAAAAAAGTCAGAGATAAAACACTTGCACCGTGGTACAACAGTCATACTCGCGCCCTAAAGTGAGCAACCCGTAACCTCGAGCGAAAATGGAGGAAAACTAAATTAGAAGTTTTTCGAATTGTGTATAAAGACAGTATGTGCAGCTATAGACAGGCTCTAAAAACTGCTAGGACTGAGCATCTTAGCCAACTGATAGCAAGAAACCAAAACAATCCCAGGTTCTTATTTAGTACAGTGGCTCGCCTAACAAAACCTAAGATGCCCGCCGAGAGTATCCCATCACAGTTTAGAAGTGAAGACTTTATGGACTTCTTTAATGAAAAAATCAATAATATCAGGAAGAAAATAACAGAGGTTCAACCTTTAATAGTATCTCACGATCCAGTTCAGCCTATAGCTTCACATTTAGATTTTCACTGCTTTACAGGTATAGGACAGGAAGAGCTATATAAACTTATCACCTCGGCTAAATCAACAATGTGCCTGTGAGACCCAATCCCAATCAGATTTTTAAAAGAAGTGATGCTTACGGTTGGAGAGCCACTTCTAAACATTATTAATTCTTCATTACATCTAGGTCACGTCCCTAAACCTTTCAAGTTAGCTGTTAAGCCGTTATTTAGCTCCAAAGCTTTGGAATAGCCTTCCAGACAGTGTTCGGGGAGCAGACACGGTTTCTCAGTTCAAAAGTAGACTCAAGACGCATCTTTTTAATCTGGCAATCACATAACTCATCCCATAATCTCATACTCCAGTACACCTATCCCGAATGACAACTACGCTAATTCTACTCATCTGTTCTGTATTTCTCTACCCATCCCGAGGCATCGGGAGATTTTGCCAGCTTCAGTAGACAAAGGCCGACCCTGCGAGTTTCCTGAGGCGTCCAGAGAAGGACCAGCTCCAGCTGGATTCGGCTTTATGGTGGTTGGAGCTACACATGCTGCTCCTGTGCTTCCAGTGATCCAGACCTCATCTGCCCTCTGCACCTACCGACTCGTCCCTATGCTGAACTGGTCTTCATGTCAATTTAAATAATTTCTGTCATATTGAATTTTCACCTGCACAACACACAAGATGTTATATCATTTCTATCTGTTATCACCCAAATGAGGATGGGTTCCCTGTTGAGTCTGGTTCCTCTCAAGGTTTCTTCTTAATGCCATCTCAGGGAGTTTTTCCTTGCCACCGTCGCCGTCACCCTTGGCTTGCTCATCAGAGAAATTTCATTCATTCGTCTCATTATTATTATCTGCACATTTTTCTCACACATACACACTTCCAATTATTTTCTTTTCTATAATTATTATTATTTTTATTTTATTTTATTTTTTAATTATTATTATTATTATTATTATTTATTTATTAATTTTTGCTAAATTTCTTTCATTTTTGTGAAGCTGCTTCGAGACAATGACCATTGTTAAAAGCGCTATAGAAATAAAATTGAATTGAATTGAAAAAGTCATCCTCGCTCTACAGCACTTATGTACATGTGTATAAGACTTTTACACAGTACTGTACATTTTATTTACTGTAAAACTTTATTTAGTAATAAATTATCAGTCAGTAATATTGTTTATTAAAGACATGAGTTTTGATTCTCCTCAAAAGTAACACTTTAGGCCTGAAATTAGTATAACTTGGTTTAAATTAATGATGGTGTTTGTTTTTCACCCTGATTCAGACTTTTACTTCCTTGATTCTGCAGTAATATAAATCTATAGTGTTATATAAATGTCTAGTGTTATTAAACAAAGGTTATGGAGAAACAAGTTTATGCCCCCTGTATAGTGCACTATAAATCTGTTAGAGAAGCATTTTGTAGACTCATCGACTTAAAAGTAAAATATTAACCCAGGATGTAAATGTGTTGATGAAGTGTGTGTCATTGTGTCTCTGCAGGTTGAGGTGGTGTGGTGTCTCAGATGAAGGCTGTGCTGCTCTGACTTCAGCTCTGATATCAAACCCCTCACACCTGAGACACCTGGATCTGTCCATTAATAATAATCTAGGAGACTCAGGAGTGAAGTGTGTCTCTGCTGTACTGGAGAATCCTGACTGTAAACTGGAGACACTGGGGTAAGATCATCTCTCTGAGAGTCACATGACCTGCTCCTCAGTAAGACACATTCTCTAATAGTGAGACTGAAGCAGAGGTTTTAGGTTCATCATCAATGTCCTGAGGAGGAAGATTGTTTCTTTTCACTGCACATTGATGATTTGTCACAGAGTCTTTGGGTCAGATGTACGTATGTGAGAAGCTGCAGCACAAAACCTGACTTGATGTGACTGCAGTGTGTCTGAAATGACTGTGAAATTTACTACAACACTGTAACTAATCACACAAACTGCAGCTGAGACACAAACTAACTGCACTGTGTGAGCTGCAGGGTTTAAAAGCAGCAGTGACATTCTCAGAGATGAACATTAGTTCTGTTACTGAGGATTATTTCACTACATCTGTGTCTATCTGCTATGAACAGGGTTGCCAGATCTGTGTTACAGAAACAGTCCAGTGGACAAGCAGTATTAAACCCATGCAGATTCCCTCATTAGTTTTTTCTCTAACATTTTAAAATAGTCTCATCTTATTACACATTTAATCATACAGATGTCGCCATTAAAAACCTGCGTTTCGAGAAAAGGGATCCCGTGACTTGCCGCGGCTTTGCGCGGCTGCGTGCGGGAAGCTGTGAACATGCCCTTCATTACCTGTAGGGGGCAGTCGTGTTTCAGTCTGAAGTATTGTGTGTCTACTGAAGCCGAAAATGTGTGCAAATTAAACTGCGCATGCGTGTTTGGAGACGCTGTGCCCGCGCTGTGTATCAGTCGGTTGGGAATCATCACGGAGGTTACAACACGGCGTGGCTGCAGCTGGAGTTTGTCGTGTTCGAGGTAAGTTTAGCTTTCTTTTTTGGATGTGATTCTCGCTTTCATGACTCCCAATTAATGTTCATCTTAATCTCAGGACGTACAATTAGCAATTTCAGTTTTTAATAGTGTGGAGATTCACAAAACACCGTTTTCGTGTAAAAACCTGAACCTACGGAGCCCCCATGGGTCCTGTGGTAAATAAATAAATAAATAAAATAATAACGAACCGAGCGCGCGGATTAATACACCGAGATGTGTGTTTCTTACCCCCAACCCGAGTGAAAACGGCGTCTTCAGACAAAGGCTCGCCAGTTAGATGCCATTTCTGAACAAACTGAGTCGTGTGTGTTAAAGCATTAAATGGTAAAAGAGCACTAGCAATAAACGTTTTTTTTCTAAAGCGGAACTTTATTAATGAGTTACGAGTAAAGAACCTGTACATATGTTCATACAGTATTGACAGCAGCTCTAATTTACTGCAGTAAAGCCAGCCGCGGTTCAGAAAAACACGGTCAAGCCAGCCGCGATTGATTTTAGTGCGCGCGCATATTACAGCGATTACGGTAGTTTCATGAACAACACAGAGAGAATGCCCCATATCTGAAAAATGCTGCAGTAAAATAGTTTCATATGTGGTGTGTATATAGTATGGGACGTCCTGAATAAGAACTGATCATTGTTTTTTTCAATTTTTTTTTTTTTATCATATAATGTGTGTACATTATATGGGATAAAAACTGACCATGGCGTTTTATACTTACTAGAATTAATTTTTTCATAGGTCTCTGAAGTGAAATAAAGGCATTTTATTTAACTTTTTTTCCCCATTGTGAACATTTGTTTATTTGACCTCTCTTCCAAAGCAGACGTTAATCCTCATTATAGAAAACATTCATTGAAGAATAACTGCTACTTTTGAACAGTAAAACAAAATAAAAATCAATTCTGGTATTTAGAAAGACTAAATACATTATTTTGTCTGTTTTCTACGAATTCTGCTGTAACTTATCTACATAAAACAATTATTTGAATGGTGAATATTTAAGAAAAATATTGTAACAGACAACCGTCAAAGTCACCAATAAATAACACGGATATTAAAGCAGAAATGCAAATAAATAAGCAAGTAAAAATTGACGAGCATGTTGTATTATCTCTCAGTCCTGGGCGTCTAAATGAAAAGCGCTCTGAAAGCGCGTTGTCTCTGTGTCGGTCCTGAAACTACCGTAATCACTGTAATATGTGCGCACACTAAAATCAATCGCGGCTGGCTTGACCGTGTTCTTCTGAACCGCGGCTGGCTTTACCGCAGTTCTAATTTGTCTAAATCGCATTGCAGACAATAAAAAAAAGTCGAGTCATCCTGTGACCCTACATGCTTAATCTTTGCACACATGATTCTTGCTTCTCACTTTTTCCTTAATCCCTCACTGTTCTATCTTGTATTTTCTAACGGTGTCAGAAACTTTGTGTTAGTAGCACTGCTTGACATGCTTGACGCCTTCCTCTTTTGTAATTTGCTTTGGATAAAGGCAAACTTACAAAAGATGAAGAAATGCCTGAATGTAGTTGTACGAATAAAAGATTATGTAATGATACAATGTAAATATTTTCACAGAAACAAAGTGTAAAGATGAGACGTGAATCTGAAGAGGATCTCTTTGATGATTGCCTGGTAAAGCATTGTTTTCTTATTAATTATACAATTTATTAATACCTTGAATATAGTGTTTGTTGTATTGGACAGAAGCATATAAATGCAAATGAATATATAAATGAGTAATTATTGAACGAATTTTCATGTTTGGACTAACCCTTTAAATACAAACTCAGCATTCATCATAGGATTTCCTGACACTGTAAAGCCATCTCATGCCATGTTTTACTGATGCAAGATAAAGCAATTTAACCCAAATTTAACAATATGAAGTATATGAAGTGATGGTCATTTTTTTATTATCATTTATTTTTATTATTATTTTTTTCTCAATGAAGTCAGCACAGGTTGAAGCAATTCAGATTTTTTTGCTTCTCAAAATAAATGATTTATTTTCTTGTAAATTTTATGCAGGGGGACAGACGAAGTGACACCTTCTTAAAATCCTTGTCGTCCGTGCTGTTGAAGGGGAAGAACCGGTTGGTGTATCCATAATCCTTGAAGGAGAGGCTATTTTCAGAAAGTTCTTCTAGAACTTGATGGGATTAAGCTATCACCAAAAGTGCAAGCTTTAAAGATGAAGTTATCATCTTAAAACATTTGATTTGGCTTGACTACAAGTGTTTACATGTTGTGTTTACATGTTCAGCTTAAAATGTTTTCATGCATTAAGGTTTCAATGGCATACTTTTAAGTGCACTAGTCCAGAGTGCTGATTTGAAAGTTGCAACTTCACTGCTTCAGAGGGCTATTACGTTTTAACGTTTATTCTACAGTTTGTTTAAAGTATTTTCTGCTGCATTTTATTTCTAAATGAATGCTGTATTTTATTTATTTATTATTTTACACAATTTTGTTTAAAACAAGTATTTCAGGCCCTGGTGCCGTGCAGTTTTTTTCTATGGATGCAAAATTTAGCTGAATGCACTTTTATTAAAAAGACAACTTGGATCTAGACTGTGAATGTCACAAATATTTGGTAATGTTGGTGAATAAACTGTTTAATTATATTTTAGTTGTGTGATTTATGAAAGATATAGATGAAATAATTACTTAAGTTTCTTTCCAAAACATAAATTAGCAATGTTTACATTATTATAGGGAGTAATATAAATTGATAAAACCAAGTAAGGGAAAATCTCACAAAACATGTATATATATATATATATATATATATATATATATATATATATATATATATATATATATATAGTTAATTCAGGGCTATTTATGATGGAGACACCTTTTTACGTTTTAAATATGTAAAACCTCCGCTGCGTGTATTCATTCACAGGCTGCAGCGCGCGCACAGAGAAATAGGAGACTGTGGTGTATGAGTGGATTGGAGAGAAGAGAGCTGTTCAGTTACTATAAAATATATATATATAAACATAATATGATCTTTTTGAGTTATAATGTTTTTTTTAATTATTCATAAGAAAACCTTTCAGTTTTGTAAATATTCTAGTTATAGTGTGTTATGTTTTTCTTTAGGTTAAACGGTTTTGAGAATTAGACCATCCAGCTAAGATAAATATTATGTCGTTGATTGATAAAATCTGGATTAAGGATAATTTATTTTATTTAATTTGTATTTTTCACCTCCCCCCCCTGAGGGATTGCCACCTTATTGTGGTCAGGGGGTTTGCGTGCCACAGTGACCTTAAGAGCTATACCAACAGGAGCTTAGTCTTTGGAGGTGGGGGATGCATGTTGAAATGCAGACTTTTTAACCCAAGACTATATAAGTTTTTACAGTACTTAGATAAGGGGGAATCAAAAACTGCCCCCAAAAATGTTTTACTGCAAGTTTGAAAAACCCACTCTCACATCACCTAACACACACACAAATTATTTGCAAACCGGTTTCGCTGACACTTTGAGTGTAATTCATAAATTTACTGAACATATTCAAATAAACACACCATACGGCAAATAAATCATCTCAAAGCGTTTATTTTTTGGGTCATAAATGCAGTGTTCATTTACATTCCTGTGTGTCCATGTTACGTCAGAGGACATGCGCCGATGTTTATCACACATTCCAATAAGAGAGATTACTCACTCCCAAAGGTTTTTTGCGCCGTATTTCGATTTTTAAAAAAGTTGCTCATTTTCACCACGAACACGGATGAGTCTTCGGGTTTCCTCAGCCGTCCATATACAGAATATAAATTACAAAACTGTGGTCACGTTGCAATAAGTAAGAATAGTGTAAGCAAAACAATAGTGTATGGCCGTAAGCAAAACAAACAATGCGTTATCAAATGCTCGGCAAAATGCCGTGCTACTGAACTTTCATATTTGTTTGTAGCATGCAGTAAAGTGTATGTGACATAAAAATATATATTTGTAATATTGTGCAATATGTGCTATCCGCTAGCAAACTTTAGCGATTTTTTTTGCAAACGTTTCTTTACAGAACATCACCATAAACACAGACACAAGACTAAAGGTAATATACATACAATGAAAACTTGTCATAAAAATCTTTATTAATGGCAAAAATTACTTAACATTTATGGGTCTGTTTGCTCGAGTGAGCAGCCATGTTGAAAACTTCGCTTAGCCCTTCGTTTGAAGTGAGGTCCTGAAAAATCTTCGTTTGGAGGGCTATCTGGCCCTTCCCCCCTCCCCCTACACCTCCAACCAAAAGAGAAATGAGACACCACTACCCCTGCACGTGAACGCGCCAAATGGAAGAGTAGGGGGAAGGGTTGGGATTCAGCCTTAATATTGGAGCAATAAAATTTACTTAAAATCTGTGTCCAAATTGTTATGAGGATTTTATCAAGTAAATCTTACAAGTTCTTTTTTTCAGTGCATGGGTGAACACGATGTTTTAAGAATTTAATTATATATATATATATATATATATATATATATATATATATATATATATATATATATATATTTATTGTGTGTGTGTGTGTGTGTGACCGGTGCAACTCACACGTCCTATTCCATTGTCATTCAGACACATTCAGCGCGTTCAGACACAAGCAGCGCCAAATGCAGTGGACTCACATTCAGTACAGCAAACGTAAAACTAACAGCAGATTAAACAGCTAAATGTAAAAGTATAAATATGATCCCTGTCAGTCTCCTAATCTAGTGACTCTTTGTCAGAAATCAGTATTGTGAAAGTATTGTAACAAAATTCTAGCCATATGGCAATATTAGTATATTAGTTTGACACCAATAGACAATCCACTTCAGAAAAATAGTTTTTAAAATGCATTCACTTACTTGGCGAACATTAATGATTTGATTCGAGGTTTGCACACTAAGACTCAGAAAAAGTGAAATAAAATGATTGCTGTTTAAATGGCATGTGTTTATCCTGTTTTGTCAGGTAACAGAACCTAAACACCTGTGCTGTATATCAGACAGCGATGGAGAGAGTGTAGATTACACACAGGTGCTCTCTAGTCATTACCACTCATCAGGCAATGTCTATGGCCAACTGACTGCACTCAGACCAAAGGGGGCTGAATAATTACACACACCCCACTTTTCAGTTATTTATTTGTAAAAAAAAAAATGTTTGAAATCATGTATGATTTTCGTTCCACTTCTCGCGTGTACACCACTTTGTATTGGTCTTTCACGTGGAATTCCAATAAAATTGATTCATGTTTGTGGCTGTAATGTGACAAAATGTGGAAAAGTTCACGGGGGGGCGAATACTTTTGCAAGCCACTGTAGTTGTCCTGAGATTTAACATTGTTACCAATAATAGGCTGAGGCATTCTCTGTCCATGCTCATAAGGAATCCCTCAATGTTTTTCAATTAGGGGACAGAAGCAGATCAGCCATGTTGTAGTTCAGGTGAAGAGGCGAGGTCACAGGAGGTCAATCTGAATGTTGATTATACAGTATATAACATATAATATGTGTGCGTGTATTATACATGTTGATTATACTAATATTTAGCATTATGAGGAGTGATAGGCTGAGGATGTAAGTGATTCATTAGTGTTTTTGGCAAAAGTTTTGAACTGACATTTCACTTTTTTGTCACGCTATTTCATCAGGTGGCAATGCTGTCCGGTCCTAGTGCAGTCAGAGGGGAAGAGTTAGGGTCAAAGCCATTGTTCACCCCCAAAAAAACTTTACTCACTATTTACTACTTAAGTGGTTCCAAACTTTAATGATTTTCTTTATTTTGTTGAATACAAAATAAGATATTGGGGAAAAAAGGGGATTGGGGGATGGGGTATTAGTTGGAGTCATAGGTAGCAAACCTACGCCCTTGTGTGTGTGTGTGTATGTATATATATGGAAATATAATTAATATTTTCGTGTTTAATTACAAAAAAAAAAACATTTTAATGGTTAGTGATTGTTGCAGACATTTACACTATTTTTGAGAACTATTAAGTTCTCCTTCAACGTGTCATAGCCGATAACTGCCCCTTTGAAGCCTTTGAATGGTGTTAAAAATACTTGCAAAACAAGTATTGCAGCCATACATTGGAGGGAACTTCTGAGGTGGTCAGTGATTGATGGCACGGTCGGTCGGAGGGGGTTGTGATCACACCTATAGATCTTTTGTTCTAGGCTATCGGTCAAATATCTCTCCACTTGGAAGCAAAAACATGCAAGGGATTTCAGCATCTCGACGCACATACTAAGCTGTTTATAAAGTAGACACTGTTTGTTTTTTCATTTTGTAATCTTTCCCGTGTTTACCGTGTACTGTACAATGTATATTCATTTTTTTATGAATTACTGTAAATAAACTACACATTCCGTTGATTTACCAGAAATGACTTTTCTGTTTTTTTGTGTGTGCTAAACTAAACTTCAGGGTCAAAGTAATAGCGATTTTATTTTAAAAGTATTATATATTTACAATGCTGATAAGTTCAAGCTTAGATTCATATATAAACTGCTTCAAAATCTTTCCGTGACCGCTGAAATCCGACAGACGCAGGGCTCAAGGGAGGTGTGTCTGTGTGTGTGTGTGTGTGTGTGTGTGTGCGCGCGCGTGTGTATGTGTGTGTGTGTGGGTTAGTGTGCCTGTCCTATTTCAGCGGATTTTTCCGCTACCGCAGATCAGTTTATCAACTTGTAATATATACATTTTAGGAATATATTAACATGTGCAGACATTTAAGGGTGCGCTGCCCTCTCTTGCCCCTGCGTAGAGCCTACACACACACACACACACACACACACACACATCTATCTATCTATCTATTATATAAATACACATTTGGAATCTGCATCTACATTTTCTGTTACAAGTATAGAATTAGGTTCAGCTGAGACTCATGATCAATGGTGTTAGGGTACTTATGTAGTGATAATTAGTTTCAGCCAGATCATTAAAACTAACAATGGACTATGACACTCTTGAGAGGGGATATGAAGGTGTTATTCATTTATTTATTCTCTACAAGGGTGCGAACTACAGTACAGACCAAACTATAACTCTCTCTTACTACTATAAAAATTCTAGATATAAACAAACAAAATACAGCTTTTTTTCCTCAGAGGTAAACGGAAAAGTGAAGTTGTTCAGCTGTCACTGCAGCTTCTTCAAAGTCTTCCCACTCCGTGACCACTGAAATCCGACACGACACCACGTTAGGCTACGTCTTGACTCATTTGTATACCGACGGTGATTGGATGTTTCCCGAGGGCTCAGGGGAGTGTGTGTGTCTGTGTGTGTGTGTGTGTCTATGTGTGTGTGTCTATGTGTGTGTCTGTGTGTGTGTGTCTATGTGTGTGCGTGCGCGCGGGTACTTGTTCTACTGTTATAAAAACTCTAAATATAAACAAACAAAATACAGCTTTTTTTTCAGAGGTAAACGGAAAAGTGAAGATGTTCAGTGTCACTATGCAGATGTTACACTCAGTGGAGTTACCGAAATCATTGGTTTAGTCCTCATTGAGCTTTTATTCCTCTTATGTGAGCATAAACAGTGAAACATTCCACAGGTTTATAATACTCCGCGGCCAAGTGAACCACGTTCCCGTCGAACGAAACGAGGCATAATCGTGGTGTTTGCTTCGCTTATGACACACCATAGGTTATTACCTGCTGTGGTAGATCTGAATATTTATTCAAACACAATAATAAAGCTTTATATCCTCAGGAGGGCTCAGTACATTGTTTTAGCGATAGTTTCACGGAAGCGAGTTCAGAACTAATCTAACCAAACCAAAAAAAAAAAAAACATCCGAAGCTTCAAATAGAATGAACGAACTAATGAAATTGATATATATGTAATTGATATACTGTATATACAGACGTGTGTGTGTCATTTTAATTCAAATGAACATTTTAATGCTTTCTGATACACTTATCAACTTATCCACACATACTCTCCGTGCACGCACATACAATCTCTAAAAAAGTAAAATTAATAACATACATATACAAATAAACAAAAATATAAACGTCTATGTATATTGAAGTTTACGGTGAACGCAGAGTCGGGTAAGCACATGTGATGACGCGCACGCCCTCACCTCTTGTTACGGCTGCCTATTTGGCCAAAAAATAATTGAACGATATGCCTGGTCCTGGAAAGAGACAATAAATATATATATTTTTTATACATTTATTGCGTTGTTTGTTGTTTACAGTCAAGCCATCAACATACAATAAAATGTAAACATGAGATCTAAACTAAAATCTGCGCTCCCTGTGCTGGTGCTGGCAATATCATCTCTTTGTTCTGCTGTCTCCGGCTCCCTCCCTGGTCCTGAACCGTACCTGGCCCTTCCTCTACTCTCACTGTCTCAGAACAGACTGACTCCTGAAGCAGAAAAAAACAATGCAGGAAAAGATATTTTCCATACTCATAATAACTAACTTGTTTACATTTTACACTTTCTACTGAACAGCCCCAACTCAGAAAACATTAAAGAAATTGTTCACCCGAAAAAAAAAAATAATAATAATTATCAGTCATTATCCCTTCAATAAAAGCACCACACTTACTGGTGTGTACATCTGATTGACCCTACTGAAAAAAAAAATAGCACTGGCTAAACTTAAAACAATTGAAGTAATCTGTCACACCTAATATTTGGGAAGTGACGTAATGTAAATAAATCTTTTACTCTAAGATTTAAGGCATTCATAATTTAAATATATAAAAGCATAAGCATAAAAATAAGCATAAAAAACTTAATTACATATTGATTTACACTCAAAGCACATTTCTTTATATAAACATTTATTGTGGAATGAACATATTTTCATCCAAAATGTTAATATTACTCCATAAAATTACAAATAGTAACACTCAACTTTGCAACACACATTTATTAATTGGACTGAAAAGAAAATTAGAAAATGTTCTTGAAACAAAATCAGCAGAGGTAAAACATGGAACATTCATGTGCGACTGATGGAAACTCAAAAAGTCACAATCCCGATTTCCTGTGGAGGCTGAAGACAGTCCTCTTCCTACCTGGGGACAAACAGGGCCATTGTGCACCTCACAAGTTCTGCCTGAGCTTCATCTTTCTGAACAACCTAATAAAAGAAAGGACATTTGTTAGACAATTGCTCTATTTGGCAAAACAGTGTCTGATGTATGCATGTAAAATCACTTAATGCTCCCTATGAGTGAAAAAAACACCTAGGATTATGGTGCAGCATGATAAATGTAATTAGCTCAATGAATACGCCAAAATAACTGACATACATATACACACTATGTATTAATGATAAAGTTTATTATTTTAAGTATTAATTTCAGGAGGTAATCACCTCCAGGCTCTAGGGACATAAAAACAAACATAGTATTGTTGGTTATGTTAGGCTTGTAAAGCGTGAAAAAATGAACATGGCAGACATTGAAACCTGTATTCAGACAGCATACACTAACCTGTGAACAAGTTAAACTAAAGTTTTATTCTGCTAGTTATGTTTTAATTTAGTGCATCACAGCCAACTTGATGTGGATGCCTTGCTCAGGTCCTGTGGCTTCCATTCACAAGATTACATTTGACACCAAGCTAATTTCTGCTTTTGAGCGAGTACATACCAGATCAAGAACTTGAAGATGAAGATTATATCTCTGGTCTTCTCTCTGACGGGTTCCTCCCTAGTTTCTGATGATCTCAATTAGTTTGTAGTGTTGATTGTCCAAGGAAACCAGTAATCTTGCTTGAAGTGGAGCAGATATAATTCTCAGAAACTCATTACTGATCTTTAAAAAAAAAAAAAAAAAGGTAAAAACAAAAATTGGACTGGCTCAAGTTCTTATGTTAGCAAATCTTAATTACAGTGTGTATAAAGTATAGAAAGCAGTACACTACAAACAGCACTCACTCCAAATTAGCTTGTTCTATGTTTACGTCACTTTCCTAATAATTTTTACATCGTTAACCAACGGTACTTAAATATAATTATTTTCTTCGGCGCCGCTGACTTACTGTAGAAACTCCGGTGTTTTTGAAAATCACCACGTTAGTTAGCTAATGCTAATGCAGGTAATATAGGTGGTTTTAGCTACAGTAGCAAACACGGACACAAAACTCAATCTACAAAGTAGTTGTTCCTGACATAAATCATGAATTTGCTCATAGAAGAGATACATTTAACATAGAAATGACATGAGTTTGCTTTCTTACCTGGTTTAAAGGAGTTTTCTTTGAGAATCTCCACCCGCATGTGATTCAGTCCGTGAAAATGCTGCGTCATGTGACACGGTTTGAAGCAGAAATGTCCTTTGTGAATGGATTAGATTTAAGTTTAATCAGGGGCTTTAACTAACAGTAACTGAAATACAGGTTCTGATATCCTTCCTTACTTGTTTCAACGTCATGCTCCGGTTTGAGGCGGAAATAAAATTATACCGGCAAAACTATGGTCTAAAGACTGCGCATGCGCAAATCACACTCAACCTAATAAGAGTACCTTGATCAAAATGAAATATTTCACTTTGGTTTCCTGCTGTAAACAGCATTATACTAAAAAAAAAAAAAAAAAAAAAAAAAGATTCACCCATAAGCATAAATTAGACACTTCAGTTAAAAAGAGCAAATTATTTTTTTTACTAATGGAATGAGAAAAAAAAACACATTAAACTAGGTTTACTTTTTTCAGTGGATCCCTCAATAATTTCTGTCTCCTTTGCCTGTGTTTGATAATGTGAAGCACATATACACTCATTCATCATGAAAGATCTAATATAAAACAAAATAAAATTCATGTTCGCTTCAGCACTGTTCATCCGCGTCCTTACATTCATTGTTGTACTTGGTCCGGCTTTTAGATAAAGTCCTTCCATGCGCCATCTGGCGGATATTCAGTGAAGCGCAACACATTTATTTAAAATTCCCGAATGTTGCCTTCGGCAAGGCGCGGCGCGCCGCGCGCTAAATTGCGGCATCCCGCGGGAAAACACGCAGGGTTTTAAGGGCGACATCTGTAAATACAGAATGTCTATGAATAAACCCACAGACTCAAATCCATTCATATAGTAACACAGAGCTAAAGTAGAGAACACCATCAGTAGGTGTGTGTGTGTGTGTGTGTGTGTGTGTGTGTTTGCGTGAGGAGAACACAGGGATCATTGCTGATTAAAATAACATACTTTACATAAAATGCCCAAGTTTTCTCTCTCTTTCTCTCTCTCTCTCACACACACACACACACTCACACACCTAGTCTTGAAATTTATATCCTGAGAGAGTGAAGTGTGTGTCATTGTGTCTCTGCAGGTTGTGTGATTGTGGTGTCTCAGATGAAGGCTGTGCTGCTCTCGCTTCAGCTCTGAGATCAAACCCCTCACACCTGAGGGAACTGAATCTGTATAGGAATAAAATAGGAGACTCAGGACGGAAGTGTCTCTCTGCCCTTAAGGACGATGAACATTACAAACTACAGACACTGGGGTGAGTAATGATCTCTTTATATAAACACTGAAACATTAACAGACTGATTAGCATTATTTTGTACATTAGCATTAGCTTGTGCATTTCTCTTCAGTTCGAGTAAATATCAGATTAGAGTTAAAATGTCACTTTATTCTATTTAATCAGACTTTTTCTAACAATTATCTTTAATGCTGTTTGGTGTTGATTTAAACTTCATGTGAAAGCAGAAGACAGGGAGTCAGACGGAGTTTATAAAACATCCCACCTGAGTGCATGAGAGTGATTGTAAATGAACAGCTGGTCTCCTTGTGACACGCTGCTATCTCTGACTTCATACTGCTGCTTCTGTCTGAATAAGATGATCTCAGCTTTTCCCTGTTTCTGATAAGCAGCAGACTTTCTCCTCAACTCTCATAAAAACTCATGAAAATCATCATCTTTTATGATGATGCCACACTGCCACAAATATTAGATTTAATCAGCTACTTTACTCACTCTGACACTCCTTCCAGCTCTCCACCTCCTCACCGTGTCTTCTGTCATTCCTGTAAACTTCACCTCCGCTTCTTCTTAAAATCTGCACTTAAATATACATGTAGAACAGGAGATAAAACACACAGCAGTGTGAGTTACTTTATAAAAAGCTCTAAAGCCTGTGATTGTATAAGAGCAGTGATGTGATGATAAACGTCTGCTCACTTTCCTGTTAGAACTTGTGGAAGTTCTCATTTGTTTTAGCTAAATGTTCTAACTCAGATATTGTACATGTATGAATAAATGTTGAATAAAATTATATAAACAGGAAATGATAATGTTTCTCTTGGAGCAGAGATGATTACATGCTGCTGATCATAAAGTACAAAAATCCAGTTTGTGTTTATTGATTCAGATGTTTTTCTTTTATTTTCAGGTTGTAGTGAACATCTGTGTGTGAGATGAAGACTCCAGTGTTCCTGCATTTCTATGTTGGGGAACAGACAACACAGTCCTTTATTTATAACTAATTTAACAGACTCAGAGACGTGGTGTGTGTGTGCATCGTGCACAGTGAATCAGACTGCACACAATTCTAAACTGAATATATAACAACCTCTGATCACTGGATAAGACACCGCAAGCCTTAACCACATAAACACCTGAAGGTTTAGTATCTTTTAATGTCTTCTTCCAGCATGAGAATGGACCATGTCACAAAGCAAACGTCATCTCTGGATTCATGAACACTACAATGAGTTCAGTGGCCTTCCCAGTTACAGGATCTGAATCCAGTAGAACACCTTTGGGGTGTGGAACAACAGGAGATTCACAGCATGAAGGAGCACCTGAAGAACTTACAGGAACTGTGTGATGTGATCAGGTCATCATGGACCAGAATCTCAAAGCACTATAGTTTAGTTTTTTTTTTTACTAGTTTGCAGATTTTTGTGAGGATCTGCTGATCATACCTGGTATGGGGTCAGTGCCATCTCTTTTACTGTAGTATATACTGCATGCTTTATTTTGAGTTCCTGTATCAGTCAAGTACATTTTAAATAAATGTATATTTGACTCTTACCACTACAAATCCATCCAGTACTGACTGACTGTGATTGATTGTGATCTGCCTGCTTGTTACACGTCACGTGAGTGATAGCGGAACTCAGATAATGAGGGAGAGGAGAGGAGTGATGGAGATTTATGATTGATTAGTGAAATAATAAAGAATAAAGCTTATTCTGATGATTCTGATAATATTGTTTTGTTATTGTGTGAGTGTGACCAATAACGCGTGAACACAAAATGATCTGAATGCAGGAAAATACACGAAAGTTTATTCTCATTTCGAAATGAGATCACATTCATGTATGAATTTGACATTGTGATATTTTTTTTACCCCATTAATCGCGCAGCCCTATTTCTTTGTATTAATAAGTCAGAAAGAGAGTTCTGCTGTACAGAAAGACAGACAGACAGATATGTACGTGGGCTTCAACCTGAAATAATAATATCACTGATTACATTAAAGCTGCTCAGATTATTTTTAGCTTTAATCTTTTAACTAATTATACAAACTTATTTCTCGTCAACAATGCGTACTAACATTAGTATGAAATAAATGTCAGTCACCGCAAAATGTCACTGGTGTTACTGTTACACAAAAAGATTTATTTTTAAATTTTACAATATGAAATTGTTTCCTGAGTCAGACATCATTAGATAAAGAGCACTGGACAATTGAAAAGGTATGTCAGATGCCTTTCATTTATTTTTAGAAATGTAAATTTATTTGGCAATTTTATGCAACACTTAAGTCTGTCATTAGCATTACTCATTTTATTATTATATCTGTCAATTGGACATAAAAACCCTGATCTAATAATTATTTGGATTTATCATAACTGAAAACCATCTGGTCCAACACATGGAAGCCATTTTGTAAAAAAAAACTAGATTTGTAGATAAGTTTGATTTACTGTTATTGTTATTTATGCTGTTTTACGTTTCCTTAGGTATGGAAAAATATAGTGCTGGTGAAAAGCAATGATTATACAGGAAGAGGAGAGATGCAGACCTGGATGTAGGGTCATAGTTATCTAAATCAGTGGTCCCCAACCTTTTTGCTTCATGGTCCAGTTTCATGTAGAACAATATTTTCACATATCGGCATAGAAACAGCTAAAAACAAAGTGCTTAAAAATACAACTCACCAATTCAGTGAATTAATGGGAGCCCTGATCTTGTTTCCCCTTCAACGAGCCAGTCCCATCTGGAGTTAGTGGGAGACAATGACACCCGCAGTGTGTTTCTCATGTCCAGTCTATTCTGTAATTTGGTTTTGGTCGCCGTCACTGCAGAAAATCCCGCTTTACAAAAGACACAATGTTGTAAACAGAAGCAAAAGGTATTTTTGACTCAGACCTTGGAGGTGCAAGGCGACAGTGCTAACCACTACACCACCGCGCCGCCTAATCCAACTTGTCTCAATGTCTCATTTGCATTTTAATGGCTTTTGGGGATGTTTCCATCTTTTCTTGGCTTTTTTATGCATAATTAATAGACATTTTAACTTGGGGTGCCCAAACTTTCGATCTCTGTACTTTTAAGGTCACCATCATTTGCGATCTCCAGCAGTTCCACTTCTTCTAGCACAGACAGGCTCAATTCATGGTTTGGTTAAAAAAAAAATTCAATTCAATGGTTTGTTCATGAATGGGTTGCAGATCCATTCTCGGAGATCTGCAGTTCGTGAAGTACCGCTCGAACTCTTAAAAGCAGAGACAGGTGATCCTGTACAAGCGGGGAGAATTTTAAGTTAGGTTCAGTCTCTTCCAAAACCCTGCTAATGTTTAAAACATGTCAAATATCCCTCTGTTTACTCAGTGTCTCCACAATTCTAGTGTGGCTTCGAATGCAGCTACTTTATCTCCCAACTTGAAGATACATTTTCCCCTGAAGTGACAGATTGTAGCATTTTTCGGCTAGCTAGAATTTCCCTGTGAAGACGGTGCATAGACTGACATTCAGGTACAGCTTCCTTAACCCGAGCAATTAAACCAGAAATCTGTCCAATCATGGCAGCAGCTCCGTCTGTGCATATGCCGACGAAAGGACCAATTCAGTTTTCCTGAAATGTAATCATTCAGAGATTTGAATAGTTCTGTGCCTGTGACGTTGCTTGGCAGCCACAGTGCACATAACATGTCCTCGTGCACATCCTCCTGATAGATAGATATAGATAGAACACAAACAAGTAGCATTGCCTTGTTGTCCTTATCAGTAGACTCATCTACCTGAATTGTGTATCACGGTGACTTGTTAAGCAACTGTGTCTCAGTGTCCTCTGCTATATCCTCAGTTCGTCTAGTGATGGTGCTTGCCAAAAGAGGAGCCTGTGCTATCTTATAAACTGCATCCTCTCCTAAAAGTCCAAGGCAAAGGTCCTTAGCGGCGGGGAGGATCAATTCATCACCGATAGTAAAAGGTTTCTTCGTCTTAACAATGAGGATAGCCACTAGGTATGATGCTCTCAGTGCACTCGCATTTGTTGATGTGGTGGCCATCAGTAATTGCTTCTGTCCTTCTTCTTCATGTCTTCTCCTTTCAAAAACTCCAAAGCCTTGTCTTTTAATCCAGGGTGCTTGGTATCCCATGTACTGAAAGAGTTTTGCACATTTTCTAGTCTGTCGCCATGTATTATGCTGAATGATGTCCTAACCTACAACAGAAAAGAGTAGGAGATATGAGTGAGTGGAAGAGGAGAGCTCAGAGACAGACATGGTGTGTTTACCAAACAAGACACAGAAAAAGTGTGAGAACAGAGCAGACAGGTCTGATTCTGATCCCCCATTATGAAGCAGAAAGTTCTCCCACCCCAAGGTAGACCTGGAACATGATGAAAAAAATTTACAGAAAGAGAATTTATAGATTATACAGGTTATGTATTCTTATTTTTTAATAAACTGTGTGATATGAGCAGTTGACCCTGCTCTGACCCCATCTATACTGCGATATGTGTGTTATTTTTGTGAATAATTTGATAAAACCAAATTATTTCACTGTGCAGTGATGTATACTGACAAAGGCTTAACTTAAATGTAAGTAGCTCTTTGTAAGTAGCTTTTTAGCTTAGTAGAAAATCTTTTTGTCAGGTGATTGGTTATGCAGTTAATCATTGATATTTTATGTTAATGTCTTTTTTTGTTGATGCTTTAATATATTTAAGTTGTTGTTGGGTAATTACTGTTGAAGAGTAAGCTACTTGTTTTGTGTTTATTGTAAAATACAAATAAGTTTTTATATTTCATGTTCAACAGTCGTGTAAACCTTAATTGTTGGAATCTATCCCAGTTCTACAAGAAACACTGAATGACAATACTTTTGAATTACAATACATGTGTATAGAATAAGTACAATAATAATAAGTACATGTTTTTATTGTATAGATTATTTCCAAAAGTACTACAATTTGTGGAGGAGGTCGCCCCCTATACAGTCCCTCAGAATTTCGCAGTCATTTCAGGCTTTCCAAAAAACAAGTGGAGGTGCGAACTACATAAAGTCAACATAATTTAACTACAATTTGGTATATTCTCCTGAACCCTTATGATCTAACTATATAGGATGTCTACCTACACATACCCTTGGTCCTGTTTATATGAATTTACAGCAAAGCAAACTGCCAGTCACATAGAGTGTTCTTTTCTGCCTTTGGACATTGGCCAATCAGGAGTCATACCGTGGGGTAGCAGACAGATTCAACATCTCAAAATCTACTCTTGCTAAACATCTCCATGAGTTTTGTTGTTATGTTAATACATACATGGCCCATCACATCTCCTGGTCCAGAGGCCAAAGGCTGCAAATGTCAAAGTTTGCAGAAGCAATTCTATTCTGTAATTTTAACTGGATTTTGTGACAGTGAGCGCCGCTTCTGTCACATCAGTGTGGGTCACCCTGGGAGTTGGCATGACGCCAGAGCATTTTGTCTAACAGAGGTTGGACGAGTTCTTGAAGAAGATCCTCATTCCCTTGTTCCACAGGGAATGCATATAACTGGAGACTCAGCTTATCCTCTGTTGCCTCAACTTCTGAGGTCTTACAGAGACAATGGACACTTGACTGCTGGGCAAAGACGCTTTAACATAAAGCTAAATGCTGCACGTGTAGTCATTGAACATGCATTAGGCATTTTGAAGTCTAAGTTCAGGAGGCTCCAGTGCCTACACATGCAGAGCATTTCAAATATCAGTTCTGCTGCCTCTGCATGCTGCATTCTGCATAATGTTTGTTTAAAGCCCTGTGACCAATATGTTGAGGTAGATGATCATTTTCATGATGAGCCACAACCCCACAACCTTGATGCATGCCATAACAGAGACCAGATTTGCAACAACATCTAGACTAAACATCTGGACCAAAACTTTGTATGTACATTTTTGAAGTAAGGGCATTTAATTTGTTTACTGCTTCATTGTGTATCCTTTTTTCTCCAAAAAATATTTTTTGTTTATTAAATAAGAATTGAATGTATCTCAAGACTTTCTGAATTTCTTGGGTGAATTCCACGGTGGTGGTGTGATTTAAAAAACATGGACTCAGCATGTCATATGGATATGTGATCATTGAGAACTATTATATAGAAGTTTATTAAGGAGTTGAGATTCATTGGGTGAAAATACTAATTAGTGTTGAAAACAATGCAGAAAGGTCAATACTAAACACTTAATACATAATTACATGTGGCATAACCTCATTTCCTAATCTAAAATTCACTTGACACCTGTTGGGTGGATGCTTACATGACACAATATATATAGAAGTGTTGACACCTGTAGCATTTCTGTAATAGTTGGGAGAAAGTGATAGTTCACTTAACAAAATTTGTCATCATTTACCCCCCTCTCAGAATGTGCTAAATGTGTAAATAGCTTTCAGATAATTACAAAGATGTTTGGAACAATGTTATCCTCCACAGACTTCCATCGTATTTCTTTTCTGTACTATTGGGGGTGAGATATTTAGTTTTTCAATGACCTTTCCTTTGAAACAGATTTTCACTTCTGTAGCTTAGAAAAGCAGTTTTGTTGTGGAAGTAGAGTTGCTGATAAGTTTTTGTAAGGTCCAAAAGTAGCAACGTCATTTTGTGTGTGATTTCTGAAAAAAGAAGTAGTTTTTTCCCACTGCAAACACATGCATCTGGCAGTCTTAGGTGCCATACCTTGTGATTCAGGGCGGTCTGTCTGGACGGAGGATGGGTTTGTGGCTTCTGAAGGGTTACCACCCACTACATGGGTTTTTAGGGTGGTAGTCGGTAGGTCCTGGCTAATGGGTGTCTGTTGCACAGGGCACTGACTGGTTTGTGGTTTTACAAAACTGAGATTTAGGGGTACAGGTGACTCAGTGGAGGTAGAGGGACATGGAGAAGGAGGTTGGGGGGAAACACTGCAGCACAAGCTAGATCACTGATAGGAGCTGTTTAGAGAGAAAGCTGAACATTTAGTTGTCACTTATGTGTCCAGTATGTGTTTGTTCATCACAAGTGTTTACCTTGTTTTTGTGTCAACGGCTGTAACTTTTGCCATGACATCAGAGAGGAACTTTGCATCTGAGGAAATACTCAAAACTATCACACAAATCATTATTAACTTGTATTTATTCCAGTTCTTCTGTTTACTTACCAGTTTTCATTCTTTCTGCAATTTCCTTGGAAACCTTAAGAGTAAAGGTTCTTCCTTTGCTGTCCTTCACATTCATTGTTATACTGTATTATTCATTTAGTTTTTTCTTGCACTTGGTAATGCATGGTCTTTATATATGCGAAGTGAGAGACCATGGGACTAAACTCAAGGTGTGTGACTCGTTATATCTAATAAAAACTAATTAATGCAATAACACTTAACAGATTTCAATTTGTCTGATTTAAGTGGTTGTCTGTTTGTAATTTTGGTGGTTTAGAATGTATGTGATATTTGTAGCATAAACAAGTTTTAGTAAACTAAAAACATTGAACATGAATGACCTGCACATTATAAGGAATCAGGCTGTGTTTCTTTGTAGTTTGATTTAGATTGTAGTTATGTAGTATAATTTTGTAGTTATGTTGTGTTTTGTGTTATGTATATTATTTTACATTTAACTCTTACCTTCAGTTAGCTAAGGGCAGGTTAGACAAACCACCGAAAAAAATCATAGATGCACAAGCACAATGTATTTGTCTTTATTATAATTTATACCAGTGTATAAAAGTGATCTGAATGTTGTATTTTTCAATTGACAATGCACACTAGCACAATGCAGCACATGCAAGTGGAGCAGCAACTACAGATTTCAGCATCAATCAATGTTGACCACATTACATTAAATGTCTGTAACATTTTAGTTATTCCATAAAAATATTACTTAAATATGCAGCTGAATACTATAAGTGGTCTGTATGAAAAAAGTACAATAATAAACTTATGCACAAATCCAATATAAAGAATTTAAGGGGAAAAAATGTACTGAGGTCAAAAGATCGTAAACTATTTAGGAAATGGCATGCAAATTGATTTGTTCTGCAATTATATGGATTGAAGCAGGAAACACTGGTGATCATCGTCATGTGGTGAATGTGGCCAATCATGAGAAGCTGTGACGTCATCACAGCCTGGTGCAGTCGCTCCTGAAATGCTGCGCTGGCTGAGCAAGCCGGCTGTTCTCGAAACGCTCTCACGTTACTTTGATGCCACACGTGAACGTCATGTGGCGTCGGCGCCGGTTCAAGTCGGACAAAATTTCTAACCGGCATGCACTACTTCAAGTCAGCCGCCGATCGGTCTGAAATAAATGTTGTTTTACGACACTAAAATATGTTTTACGACACACACACGTGGTCACAGTGTTATAGTAAACAGTACACGTGTGCACAGATGTTGATTATACCAGTAAGAGACGAGCACTAAGACCCAGCTGGGGAGACGATTACCTGATTACGGATTTTTCTGCCTCCGCCGTGTATCTTTCCTCTACCTTCCGCTCGTTTTATTTATTTATTTTGCTCCACCCTGTCTATGAGGTGCCGAACTCTGCTAGCATCAGTGAGCGAGACCGAGTGCGTTCACTAAAGTTTTTTTTAAATAATCAAATGTCTCCGCGTTGCGCAACACAACAAATCAATTATGAAATTTATTGCAAACTCTTTTAGTAATTGATTTTTATCAGGTGGAAGTGAAGTGTCTCTTCTAGTTTCACCTCACTAGTGCTTTGATACCACCAAGCTAGAAAGTTTTCTCAGGATGCCAGAGCCATGATTGGACTGCCTGTCTGATTCACATCTGAAATGGTGACAAGTTTCAGGTGTTTCACTCACTGAATGTACACGGAATGACTGCAGTGGGCTCTGAGCCACCTCGCTCAGGATCGTCATTCATGGCCTTCTTTAAAACGTCCACACCAATCAAAATATTTAAAGTCTTGTGAATCTCATCACCGTACTTTGCCAGAAGTCTTCTGTAAATTACTTTTACACCTTCATTCACCAGAAATTTCACCACAAGTCCTGGTTTGATCTGAACGCCCCTACTACATGTGTGTTACCTCTTTCCGGTGACATTAGTAAAGCATGTGGTGTAAACATGCACAGTGTCACCCAATCAAAAACCATCTGGGGACAGAGCGACATGACGACAGGATTTTTAATGACTAATTTCCAGCAACAACAGCCAGTAGTTATTTTAAGACATGAATGTCAGCTGTTCTGTAACAGTTCTTGCATAAACAGTATTGTCAAACAAGTATTATTCCAGAAGAACTGACCTTCATGTCTTAAAATAACGACTGACTGTTGTTGCTGCTGTTGGTACCCAATTCTATATATGTTATTTCATGGTTTTGAGAAGGAAAAAAAAAATCACAAAACTTGACTCTGCAGCGTGGCCGATTTTGTCCAGCAGGTGGCAGAAATGCTCATAAAAGCTTTATCTCTGTCCGTGTAATATCAATCCAGTCCAGCGGGGGTCAGTAATGTGCCTAAAGGCATCAAAACATCAAGAATTTTCCTCCAGAAGTAAAACATTTAATTTTCATTCTTTGCCTTTTCGATTCAGAGTTCGATTCCCTGAACGACACATGACTCGGAGAAAGTGAAAGTGATTCTCTCACAGACTCCATTTTGTTTCTGCTGGAAAAAAACAAACAAATAAACTTTAACTCCAGGCAGAAACGGTGATATTAATGTCACACAACAAGGACTGCTGAGTAAAAGTCAGTGATTTCTTTATCAGAAACGACTTTATATCTGAATAATGAGTTTATATTTAATATAAAACTGGTGTTATATGTTATTGTGTAAAAACAGCAGTAAAACTGCGGCATGTCAGCAGAACAGAAGTGTTTATCTCCTGTGTGTGTTATATACTCGAGTTTATCTCCACTGTTTATCATTAATTACACATTCGGAGTGTTTGTGGGAAATTAGATTTAATAATCTGGAACAAAAGAATAATAAAGTTTCTTCTTCTTTCTTCTTTGTCTTTCGGCTGTTCCCTTTCAGGGGTCGCCACAGCGAATCATCTGCCTCCATCTAACCCTATCCTCTGCATCCTCTTCTCTCACACCAACTAACTTCATGTCCTCTCTCACTGCATCCATAAATCTCCTCTTTGGTCTTCCTCTAGACCTCCTGCCTGGCAGTTCCAACCTCAGCATCCTTCTACCGATATATTCACCATCTCTCCTCTGAACATGTCCAAACCACCTCAATCTGGCCTATCTGACTTTATCTCCAAAACATCTCACATGGGTTGTCCCTCTGATGAACTGATTCTTGATCCTATCCATCCTTGTCACTCCCAAAGAGAACCTCAACATCTTCAGCTCTGCTACCTCCAACTCTGCCTCCTGTCTTTTCTTCAGTGCCACTGTCTCTAAGCCGTAGAGCATTGCTGGTCTCACCACTGTCCTGTACACCTTTCCTTTCATTCTCGCTGATACTCTTTTATCGCACAACACACCTGACACTTTTCTCCACCCATTCCAACCTGCCTGTACTCGTCTCTTCACCTCATTTGAACACTCTCCGTTGCTCTCGACAGTACTTAATACCCTAAGTACTTAAAATCCTGCACCTTCTTTACCTCTGCTCCCTGTAGCCTCACTGTTCCTCTTGGGTCCCTCTCATTCACCCACATGTATTCCGTCTTGCTGCGGCTAACCTTCATTCCTCTGCTTTCCAGAGCGTACCTCCACCTCTCCAAATTTTCTTCCACCTGTTCCCTGCTCTCGCTACAAAGCACAATGTCATCTGCAAACATCATAGACCATGGAGACTCCTGTCTAACTTCATCTGTAATCTTGTCCATCACTAGAGCAAACAAAAAGGGGCTTAGAGCCGATCCTTGATGCAGACCCACCTCCACCTTGAACTCTTCTGTCACACCTACAGCACATCTCACCACTGTCTTACAACTCTCATACATGTCCTGCACCACTCTAACATACTTCTCTGCCACTCCAGACTTCCTCATACAACACCACAGCTCCTCTCTCGGCACCCTGTCATACGCTTTCTCTAAATCTACAAAGACACAATGCAACTCTTTATTACCTTCTCTGTACTTCTCCATCAGCATCCTCAAAGCAAATACTGCATCTGATGTACTCTTTCTAGGCATAAAACCATATTGCTGCTCACAAATTCTCACCTCTGCCCTTAACCTAGCTTCCACTACTCTTTCCCACAGCTTCATTGTATGGCTCATTAGCTTTATGCCTCTGTAATTGCCACAGCTCTGCACATCTCCCTTGTTCTTAAAAATCGGCACCAATACACTTCTCCATTCCTCTGGAATCCTCTCACTCTCCAAGATCTCGTTAAACAAACTAGTCACAAACTCTACTGCCACCTCTCCTAAGCACTTCCATACCTCCACAGGTATGTCATCAGGACCAACAGCCTTTCCACTCTTCATCCACTTCAACGCCCTTCTCACCTCACTTTTACTAATATTTGCTACTTCCTGCTCCACAACAGTCACCTCTTCTACTCTTTGTTCTCTTTTATTTTCCTCATTCATCAACTCCTCAAAGTACTCCTTCCATCTTCCCATCACCCTCCTGGCATCTGTCAGTACATTTCCATCTCTATCTTTAATCACTCTAACCTGCTGCACATCCTTCCCAT
Organism: Channallabes apus; assembly: GCA_030522415.1. Lineage (NCBI taxonomy): Eukaryota > Metazoa > Chordata > Actinopteri > Siluriformes > Clariidae > Channallabes > Channallabes apus. The sequence continues at coordinate 11,353,081 of CM060105.1, read as the reverse complement.
CTCTATCTCTTTGCCTCGCCAACCTGTACAGATCCACCTCTCCCTCCTTACTGTCCAGCCTAGCATACAAGTCATCATATGCTCTTTGTTTGGCCTTTGCCACTTCTGCCTTCACCTTACGGTGCATCTCCCTGTACTCCTGTCTACTCTCTTCAGTCCTCTCAGTGTCCCACTTCTTCCTAGCTAGCCTCTTTTCCTGTATACACTCCTGGACTTCCTCATTCCACCACCAAGTCTCCTTGTCTCCTTTTCCGTTACCTGATGATACACCAAGTACCCTCCTACCTGTCTCCCTGATCACATTGGCTGTAGTTGTCCAGTCAACTGAAAGCACCTCCTGACCACCCATAGCTTGTCTCAACTCCTCCCTAAAGACTACACAACATTCTTCCTTTCTCAGCTTCCACCACTTTGTCCTCTGCTCTGCCTTTGTCCTCTTCACCTTCCTCACCACTAGGGTTATTTTACACACCACCATTCTGTGTTGTCTGGCTACACTCTCCCCTACCAACACTTTGCAGTCACTAATCTCTTTCAGATTACAACGTCGACACAAGATGTAGTCCACCTGAGTGCTTCTGCCTCCGCTCTTATATGTCACCCTATGTTCCTGCCTCTTCTGGAAGAAAGTATTTACTACTGCCATTGTCATCCTCTTTGCAAAGTCCACCACCATCTGTCCTTCTACATTCCTGTCCTGAAGACCAAACCTGCCCATCACATTTTCATCCCCTCTGTTCCCTTCCCCAACATGTTCATTGAAGTCTGCACCAATCACCACTCTCTCACCTCTGGGGATGCTCTGCATCACTTCATCTAACTCACTCCAGAATTTCTCCTTCTCTTCTAACACACATCCTACCTGTGGAGCATAACCACTAACAACATTGAACATCGCACCATCAATTTCCAGCTTCAGACGCATCACCCTATCTGATACTCTCTTCACCTCTAGGACATTCCTTACAAACTCCTCTTTCAGGATAACTCCTACTCCATTTCTTTTCCTATCCACACCATGGTAAAACAACTTGAACCCTGATCCTAAGCTTCTAGCTTTGCTACCTTTCCACCTGGTCTCCTGGACACACAGTATATCCACCTTCCTTCTCTGCATCATATCAACCAACTCTCTTGCCTTCCCTGTCATGGTCCCAACATTCAAGGTCCCTACTATCACTCCTAAACTCTTTCCTTTCCTCTTCTCTCTCTGCTTTCGAACACGCCTTCCTCCTCTCCTTCTTCGACCAATAAAAAAATGATAAAAAGAATAATAAAGTTTAAGATCTGATTTTGGGGGAAGTCCAGCGCCCTGTGTTATTTACTTTCCTGTATATCGTTTAGTTTAGTTTTTTTGTGATTATCTTGTGAAATAACCGATCGTGATCGTGTTTATGAATAAATTCTTCTAACTCTTCTAAAACTAGAAAAAAATCCAAAATTCGACATAAATTAGCCACTTCCGAGTTTAATGCCCCCTAGCGGAAACCATGCTGAACAACATCCAACATATCTGTCGGTGACGTCATTAGTCTGAGCCAGCTTATTAAATTTGGAGTGTGTAAGGGAGAGGAACACACACGGCTGTGATCTCTCTCTCTCTCTCTCTCTCTCTCTCTCTCTGCTCCTGCATGACATGACACACTGAATAAAGCTCATAAACCCTCTGCTGTGATTATATCTGACTAAATACAATTTCTATAAATCAAGTTTATTAACTGCATGATTGTTGTTGTGTGTTTAGGAGTGTAATTTATTCCAGCAGTAGAGATCAGCATCTTCAGGATTCAGCAGTGTGTCCATCAGCTCTCTGTACATACACTAATATTCAAACATGGAGACGCCTAATCTGGAGACAGAGAATGAGACCCCGCCCTCAGAAAAGCAGTAAGTTACTGTGTCCTAGTGTTTTAGTCACTGAACATTCATATCTAATATATGTAGTGAGTATTCATGAAAATAATAACTAACACAGACATCACCTGACAAAAATCCTAGATTCTGTTCATTGTGAAAAGATGTCCTTAAAAAGTGCAGTTAAAAAGTAAACAGTAGTCATGAGACAATACACTAATGTCATGATATAAGACATATCGCTATACAGGCTTCACAATAATGAACAGGCAGTGTCGACACAAAACACTTTATATTAAATTGTATTACGTTTATTTTTCTCTGTAATGGCAACATATCCAACGACTGCAATATCACTACCACAGGGTGTTAAACTCTCACTCTGACTGGGACACATCGGCATTTTAGTGAGACCCTGCAGAGACACAACTACAATGTATATTATATAGTTTTATTTATTTATTTTAATTAATATAAAATCACAGCACCAGTACAAACACACTGTGCTTCTGAATGGTGTTAGACACGAGTGTGACTTACATCAAGCACAGCACACACGTGTTGATTTTAATCTTTCTTTTTTTGATCGTTGTCAAGCCAATAGTGATATAAACTGGAGTGTACGTATATACAGCAGTTTACAGTAACTACCTTCAGACGGCTGCACTGTGGATCTGCTGTGAATTCTGGGTAATGTGATCATGTTAAACACAGTTTCAGTTTTATTTTTCCGAGTTCATGCAGAGAGAATGAGATGAGGCTGTTGGCCTGGTGTTTGTCCCGTGTGCTATGATTGGAGGTTTCCTGAAAAAAAAAGAAAACTGATGTAACGCAACATAAAAACTCTAAGTACACTAAAGCAGGGCTGCAACTAACGACTGTTGTGATTATTGATTAATATATCGATTACTGAAATGATTAATTGATTGTATTGGCACAATTACTCAATAGCTCTTATTCAGGTTTCAGGTTTTAAATTTAGCTTGAGGTTGTTTTGTGCCTTTGATAACTAACGATGAAGACAATAAAGATGAAAACTTAATTAAATAAACGTAATTATTAAGTAAATTTTCTAAAGAAACAAAGCTTAAAATTCAAGGAAAAGCCGAGTAGCAGCAGTAAAATATGACTATTAATTAAAGCTTAAGTCTATGGTGAGGGGCGGAGTCAAGTAAAGTGACAGAAAAGAACACACATCTGAGGAGTGTGTGTGTGTGTGAGAGAGATAGAGAGAGATAGAGAGAGAGAGAGTGCTTGGTCGCGTGTGCAGAGCCAGAAACAAGGCCGCATGCTTGCGTGTGCATTTCATGTAAAAAGGTTGATTGATGTGAACTGGAAATAAAAACCAGACTGAGAGCGACACACACTCTATAATTATCCACATTAAATCTATTCCCACTATCCTGACAGCATTTGTGTGAGGTCCTGAAGGGAAATAATCACAATATATATATTTTTTACTTTTTAACATTGTCAGTATTAAAAGAGTGTGTGATGAGCTCTGTATGCTACACACTCTGGTGCTGTTATCTAGTGAGTAAGATGAAGTGGAGCTCATGAAGATTATTCAATAGAATTATTGTGATTTGACGACTTGCTGCTCATATCGAGTCTCTCCTGGTATTCTGAATCATAATATTAGACAATTAATTTCTGTCTCATGTCCACTCTATAATGTTGTTCAGTAAACTCCAGATAAAGAGATCAGACTCACCAGAACCCAGCTGTGTCTCCATGAAGAGTGATCAGTCTATGGAGGTTCCTTGGACATTTAAACGTGGCGTCTCCTCATCTGTACACAGGTAACATCCCATAGTTCTCAGAGTAAAACACATTATCTGTTCATTCTGTATGATGTAGTAATATTCTGTTACATCTCTAATGACTATAAACTTAGTAAACATAAAAATAGTAAACTTCAAATTAAAATGATCAGATTTTTTTTCCAGTTCTACTATATTTTTCTTCAAATGTTAAATCAAATCCACTCATACAATTTTTTTTAATTGAAAACACTACATCAAATAACTACATCACACACTGGTGTTAAAGACCTCTCTGCTGTTATTTCATACAGAGTGATTAGATAATAACAAACATACAGTAGATATACAGAGTGACAAAATCATAAAGAACTGTCTGTGGTAACCACTCAGACCACTCTGATCTTTAATAATTAACCCCCATGTCTCACCATGTCTTCCTACTTCACTCTGTCACAGACACGACCAAGAATCTGCTGCTGTAAATGAATTCCAGAAGAAGTTCAGATTAAATCTGATGAAGAAGTTTGAGTGTGTAAATGGAGTGATAATAAATCAGGAAAAGCGAACACTCCTGAATGATATCTACACAGAGCTCTACATCACAGAGGGAGACAGTGGAGACGTCAATAAAGAACATGAGGTGAGACAGATCGAGGCAGCGTCCAGGAGAACAACATCAGAGGAAACACCTATCAAATGCAGTGACATCTTTAAGCCCTTATCTGATCAAGACAAACCCATCAGAACTGTGCTGACAAAGGGAGTCGCTGGCATCGGAAAAACAGTCTCTGTGCAGAAGTTCATTCTGGACTGGGCTGAAGGGAAAACAAATCAGGACGTCCCCCTCATATTTCCACTTCCTTTCAGAGAGCTGAATCTGATGAAGGAGCAGAAACTGAGTCTGATGGAGCTCCTTCATGTCTGTTTTAAGGAAACAAAAGAAACAGAAATGTCCAGTTTGGAAAAGGTTCTGTTCATTTTTGATGGATTGGACGAGTGTCGTTTCTCTCTGGATTTCCAGAACACAGTGAGAGTGTGTGATGTAACTGAATCAGCATCAGTGCCTGTGCTGCTGATAAACCTGATCAAAGGGAATCTGCTTCCCTCTGCTCTCATCTGGATCACCTCCCGACCTGCAGCAGCTGATCAAATCCCCTCTGAGTGTGTCGATCGAGTCACAGAGGTACGAGGGTTCAATGACCCACAGAAGGAGGAGTACTTCAGGAAGAGGATCAGTGATCAGAACCTGGCCAATGACATCATCACACACCTGAAGTCATTAAGAAGCCTCTACATCATGTGTCACATCCCAGTCTTCTGCTGGATCTCAGCCGCTGTTCTAGAGAGAATGTTGTGTGAAGCAGAGAGTGGAGAGATCCCCAAGACTCTGACTCAAATGTACACACACTTCCTCATCATTCAGATAAACATCATAAGAGAAAAGTACTCAGAGAAGCAGGAGAGTGATGAAGAAATGCTTCTCAAACTGGGACGACTGGCTTTTCAGCAGCTGGAGAAACACAACCTGATCTTCTATGAGGAAGACCTGAGAGAGTGTGGCATTGATGTGAGAGAAGCAGCAGTGTACTCAGGTGTGTGTACACAGATCTTCAGAGAGGAGTTTGGGCTTCACCAGAGTAAAGTGTACTGCTTTGTTCATCTGAGTATTCAGGAGCATCTCGCAGCTCTGTATGTGCACCTGATGTTCATGAGGGAAAAGAGAAATGTTCTTCAACAGAGTCAGTCCTTTAAGACAATCTCAGATGTCCACATTAGTGCTGTAGATCAGGCCTTATACAGTGAGACTGGACATCTGGATCTTTTCCTCCGCTTTCTTCTGGGTCTCTCACTGGAGTCCAATCAGAAACTCTTACATGCCTTAGTAACACAGACAGGAAGTAGCTCACAGAGCAAAGAGGAAACAGTTCAGTACATTAAGGAGCAGATCAGTGAAGATCTTCCTACAGAGAAATCCATCAATCTGTTCCACTGTCTGAATGAACTGGGTGATGATTCTCTAGTGGAGGAAATCCAACACTACCTGAAATCTGGAAAACAAAGTGAACTCTCTCCTTCACAGTGGTCTGCTCTGGTGTTTGTGTTACTGACATCAGCAGAGGATCTGGAGGAATTTGACCTGAATAAATATATCAGTCCAGAGAAGATAACAGATGATGTTCTTGTGAGGGTGATGCCTGTGATTGCAGCATCCAGAAAAGCAACGTAAGTAAATCTGTATAAATCTGTTCTACTGTAGAAAGAGAGAAACTGAAAACACTTTGATTTACTTTAAGATGTTTTGAGCTTCAGGTGATACAGAGTGGTGTTAATGTGAATAAATAAATAGTTACATAAGAGAATAACGATCATGTGAACAAATGAATAAGACTGAAGGGCAGATATTAAATGTGTGGAAGACAGTTTCTGTCAAAAGTGAAAAACACTTTTTAACTCTTGCAGCATTAATGCCTTGTTGCCTGAAATAATGAGAAACATTATCAATATTCTGATTTCTTCTGACAGTAAAGTTGGTTTTATTCTGGATATTTAACACATAACAATATTTAAACAAAACAGTTTATTTTATTTATGAACCTTATTAATTTCACACCCATGTCTACAGTATTTAAAATTTTCATTGTAACTTTCTTCTATCTGTTTACACATTAAATGTGCAGTTATACACACACTGAGCCGATTTCATTGTTATTAGTAAAACATTCCTGTTATTATATCTTCATAGAAGGATTGTAATTGATGTGAGTGGTTGTCAGGTTGTTGCCCCTTATCGGTGCACTGCTGTCGGCAAACCCCATTCAACCTGTGTGTGATTCTGGGACTTTTAATTTGCTTAAAGATGCCTAGTTAGGATCATTTTGGACAGTCTAATGACTCACTCTTATGTGTGTACATGCAAAAACTATGAAAAAACACATCACTTCCCTTTTTCTTATTAAGTTGTTCATATTTTTTCTTTATAAATCCGTGCTTCAGATTTGCTGATGTTAATGACGTTTGAGTGTAAAAGTGTGTAATCCGCTAAAGGGAAGATCCGTTGCTCACTAGTTCGCTACAGCGCTACAGTTTGCTACTCTGTGCAGTTGTGTGTGTATGTGCGCGTCTCATAGGTGTATGTGCGCGCATTTCATATGTAGTTGTTTGAGCAGTTAGTAGTATATATGTATGTGTGACTGTTTCATATATGTGTATGCAAGTGTTTCATGTGTGTGTAAGTACAGTAAAGCTAAATCCCTAAATCTCCTTATAAAATATTGATGATTATATATTATATATATTGTCGAATTGTCGATATTTCAGGGAAGCATATATATATATATATATATATATATATATATATATATATATATATATATATATATATGTATATATGCTTCCGTGAAATATCGACAATTCGCAATTCATTCCCACATTGATAATCAGCAATATTTTATAATATAATATTTCTCCGTAGTGAAATGATTAAGCTCACAGATCTAGGAAAAGTCATGAAAGGAGCGTCCTGGAATGTGATTGAGTGTGAAGTTTTTTTTTTTTCAACCGTGCGGTCAAATGACCGGTGCTCAGCGCTTCTAGTGTTAAATAAGAGATGAAGAAGGGTTACTGTGCAAGATGAGAAGAGGGAGAGGGAGGAGTTTGATTCCTCCTCTCCTCTTATTTTAGCTTCACACTTACTGCTGTTTGTGCTTTTGGTGTTTATAAAAATGAGAAGGTGCAGTGAAAGCTTTGAGGATCTGTTTGATCATTTGTACTAGTGTTAGTTCATTATGTCTTATTTTATTTCCTTCAGTATCAGGTGTGATAGAATTGAAGGGGGAAGTGGTAAAGCTCTGGTCTCAGTGCTCAACTCAGAAACCTCCAATCTGAGAGAACTGCATCTGACTGTGAAGACACTCGACCTGTCTGAGAATAAACTAACAGACTCAGCAGTGAAGCGTCTCTCTGCTGTACTGGAGAATCCTGACTGTCAAGTGGAGACACTGAGGTAAGATCATCTCTCTGAGTCACAATAAAAGCAGCAGTTAATAGTTTATACAGTGATTTAGTAACTGACGTTTTTGTGCACAAATAAATTACTCACTGACGATAATAATAATAATAATAATAATAATAATAATAATAAACCAGGATGTAATGTTGAAGTGTGTTATTGTGTGATATGAAAAATGAAATCATTACTTAAAAACTGCCTTTGTCATGTTTCCCTCTCTGTCTGTGTCTGGAATGTGTGTGTGGCATGACTGCGGAGGCGAGCTGACGGTTTAGCAATGTCCTTTTATTAGGCATTAAAAGGCAAACATAACTCCAAACACAAACTGAAACTTAACTATAACAAAAGCTAGACGCCTGACTGAACTTCAGCCAGGCTATTTATACTAAACATAAAACAAACCATAATTAGTCTTCCCTCGGTTCAGGTGAGCTTCTTACGTCACCTGACCGAGGTGCATACTGGGAACTGAAGTTAACTAGCAAACACAAATAAAACTACAAAACCAAAAACGGGCGTTAGGCGCCCTCTAGGGGTTAACCGTCACAGTACTCCCCCCCAAAGAAATGCTCCTCCGGAGCATCGCCGGAGGCCCCGGGCACCCACCCCACAGTACTACCTTCGGCCTCCTGACCAGGAGGCTGGTGACAGTCCCGGAGACGTGCTCTGCGGCTGCCGGGCTGGAGACGTGCTCGACGGCGGCAGAGCTGGAGACGTGCTCGGCGGCGGCAGAGCTGGAGACGTGCTCGGCGGCGGCAGAGCTGGAGACGTGCTCGGCGGCGGCAGAGCTGGAGACGTGCTCGGCGGCGGCAGAGCTGGAGACGTGCTCGGCGGCGGCAGAGCTGGAGACGTGCTCGGCGGCGGCAGAGCTGGAGCGGTCACTGCGCTCGACGGAGGCGTTGGAGCGGTCACTGCGCTCGACGGAGGCGTTGGAGCGGTCACTGCGCTCGACGGAGGCGTTGGAGAGGTCACTGCGCTCGACGGAGGCGTTGGAGCGGTCACTGCGCTCGACGGAGGCGTTGGAGCGGTCACTGCGCTCGACGGAGGCGTTGGAGCGGTCACTGCGCTCGACGGAGGCGTTGGAGCGGTCACTGCGCTCGACGGAGGCGTTGGAGCGGTCACTGCGCTCGACGGAGGCGTTGGAGCGTGCAGTGCGCTCGACGGAGGCGTTGGAGCGTGCAGTGCGCTCGACGACGGCCCTGGAGCGTGCAGTGCGCTCGACGACGGCCCTGGAGCGTGCAGTGCGCTCGACGACGGCCCTGGAGCGTGCAGTGCGCTCGACGACGGCCCTGGAGCGTGCAGTGCGCTCGACGACGGCCCTGGAGCGTGCAGTGCGCTCGACGACGGCCCTGGAGCGTGCAGTGCGCTCGACGACGGCCCTGGAGCGTGCAGTGCGCTCGACGACGGCCCTGGAGCGTGCAGTGCGCTCGGCGACGGCCCTGGAGCGTGCAGTGCGCTCGGCGACGGCCCTGGAGCGTGCAGGGCGCTCGACGACGGCCCTGGAGCGTGCAGTGCGCTCGACGACGGCTCAACGTCGTTCTCAAAGCCGGGAGGCGGCGGCAGAACGAGTGTGTGAGATAGCGGCTGCTGACATGCTAGCTCACAGTCCTCGAAGCCAGGAGGTGGCGTTGGAGCGTGCACGGCGCTCGACTGCAGCGTTGGGGCGTGCACGGCGCTCGACTGCAGCGTTGGGGCGTGCACGGCGCTCGACTGCAGCGTTGGGGCGTGCACGGCGCTCGACTGCAGCGTTGGGGCGTGCACGGCGCTCGACTGCAGCGTTGGGGCGTGCACGGCGCTCGACTGCAGCGTTGGGGCGTGCACGGCGCTCGACTGCAGCGTTGGGGCGTGCACGGCGCTCGACTGCAGCGTTGGGGCGTGCACGGCGCTCGACTGCAGCGTTGGGGCGTGCACGGCGCTCGACTGCAGCGTTGGGGCGTGCATGGCGCTCGACTGCAGCGTTGGGGCGTGCACGTCGCTCGACTGCAGCGTTGGGGCGTGCACGTCGCTCGACTGCAGCGTTGGGGCGTGCACGGCGCTCGACTGCAGCGTTGGGGCGTGCACGGCGCTCGACTGCAGCGTTGGAGCGTGCTCAAAGCCGGGAGGCGGCGGCAGAATACATGCGTCGGACAGCGGCTGCTGACACGCTGGCTCGCTGTCCTCGAAGCCGGGAGGCGGTGGAAGAACGGGTGCATGGCATTGCGGCTGCTGACACGCTAGCGCACTGTCCTCCGTGACAGGTTCAGGCAGTGGCCGGGGAAGGAGCGCATCGTCCAGATCCGGGAGCGAGATAGCTTCCGGGACTACAGCCTGGTTCTCCCGAAACTGGACGACCTGCAGTTGGAGCTGCAGCACCTGCTCGCGCAGGTCACGAATGCGCTCCTGGTTGAGCTCCGCCCACTGCCCGTAGCAGCCTACCTCATGCGCGTTACCCTCCGTGTCGGCTTCAGGCAGTGGCCGGTGGAGGAGTGCATCGTCCAGATCCGGGAGGGCGATCGCTTCCGGGATTACAGGCTGGTTCTCCCGAACCTGGACGAACTGCAGTTGGAGCTGCAGCACCTGCTCGCGCAGGTCACGAATGCGCTCCTGGTTGAGCTCCGCCCACTGCCCGTAGCAGCCTACCTCATGCGCGTTACCCTCCGTGTCGGCTTCAGGCAGTGGCCGGTGGAGGAGTGCATCGTCCAGATCCGGGAGGGCGATCGCTTCCGGGATTACAGGCTGGTTCTCCCGAACCTGGACGAACTGCAGTTGGAGCTGCAGCACCTGCTCGCGCAGGTCGCGAATGCACTCCTCATTGCGCTCAGTCCACTGCCTGTAGAACTCCTCCTGCCTCTCCGCCTCCTCGGCGTACCTGCAGTTCTCCCCGCTTTGCCCGAACTCTGCTTCGCCGTGTTCCACGCTGTCCTCCAGCAAATTCTCCTGCTCTACCAGCAAGCTGTACTCCCAGCTGTGGTACATGTCCTCCTCGCTGTCCTCTAGCCAGTCCGCCAGCTCGTTGGAGATGGTAATCACGCCCCCCCAAAATTCGTCCCGGGGGGGAACCTCCGCCATGCCACTTGAACGGTCTAGCTTTCTGTCATGTTTCCCTCTCTGTCTGTGTCTGGAATGTGTGTGTGGCATGACTGCGGAGGCGAGCTGACGGTTTAGCAATGTCCTTTTATTAGGCATTAAAAGGCAAACATAACTCCAAACACAAACTGAAACTTAACTATAACAAAAGCTAGACGCCTGACTGAACTTCAGCCAGGCTATTTATACTAAACATAAAACAAACCATAATTAGTCTTCCCTCGGTTCAGGTGAGCTTCTTACGTCACCTGACCGAGGTGCATACTGGGAACTGAAGTTAACTAGCAAACACAAATAAAACTACAAAACCAAAAACGGGCGTTAGGCGCCCTCTAGGGGTTAACCGTCACAGCCTTTTCTATTTAATTTGGATATCTGTGTTTGTTTAATATTAAAATTAGATTTTCTGAATCATCTAAGTGTGAGAAATATACAAAAAAACATAAAAAGAAGGGACAAATAATTTAAAACACTGTGAATAATAATCCAGGATGTAAATGTGTTGATGAAGTGTGTGTCATTGTGTCTCTGCAGGTTGTGTGATTGTGGTGTCTCAGATGAAGGCTGTGCTGCTCTGACTTCAGCTCTGAGATCAAACCCCTCACACCTGAGAGAACTGGATCTGTCCTGGAATAATCTAGGAGACTCAGGAGTGAAGTGTGTCTCTGCTGTACTGGAGAATCCTGACTGTAAACTGGAGACACTGAGGTAAGATCATCTCTCTGAGAGTCACATGACCTGCTCCTCAGTAAGACACATTCTCTAATAGTGAGACTGAAGCAGAGGTTTTAGGTTCATCATCAATGTCCTGAGGAGGAAGATTGTTTCTTTTCACTGCACACTGATGATTTGTCACAGAGTCTTTGGGTCAGATGTACGTATGTGAGAAGCTGCAGCACAAAACCTGACTTGATGCGACTGCAGTGTGTCTGAAATGACTGTGAAATTTACTACAATACTGTAACTAATCACACAAACTGCAGCTGAGACACAAACTAACTGCACTGTGTGAGCTGCAGGGTTTAAAAGCAGCAGTGACATTCTCAGAGATGAACATTAGTTCTGTTACTGAGGACTATTTCACTACATCTGTGTCTATCTGTTATGAACAGCGTTGCCAGATCTGTGTTACAGTGGACAAGCAGTATTAAACCCATGCAGATTTCCTCATTAGTGTAGAGGATTTATAAACTGTGGCAGTAAAATTCACTTTTTGATCATTAAGGACAGTCACATGAGTCTCTGTAGTGTGTGTACAGCTTGTGTCAATTCTTGTAAAACAATCCCACTCTTCAGATTTGTCCTTTTTGTGACGTCCACATAATTTTCCTAAAAAACAAATGAAATGTGTTCGACCCTCCTCCAGCTCGGGGCTCAGATTCTCCACTCAGGGGAACATGTTGTATTTTTACTGAATGAAGCAGAAAGTTTATATACAGCTCGCCCAGAACGTGTGTGTGTGTGTGTGTGTGAGGGGGAGAGAGAGAGAGAGAGATATTTCACATTTAAAAGATTTATCATTGAGGGACAATTCCTCCGAGCTGGTTTTCTGAAAATGATAACGATGAGGTTTGGATCCTAAAGCTCTAAGTGTTACTATAGAGCAGTGGTTCTCAAACTGTGAGGCACGCCCCACTAGTGGGGAATACAGACATGACAGGTGGGGCGCAATGAAAGGGAGGAAATAACAGGAAAGTTCCTATTCTAATTCATGCTTTTCTTTATTGATAATGAAGAGCGTACGATCAAAACTAAACAATCACACACAAATAAATGGATCATTAATACAAGTAAATTTAAAATAACATCAGTTGTGGGCCGGGAGAAAAAGTGGAACCATAGTGGAACAATAACGGTTTAACGTCGGACAAACTTGAGCAGCTGCTCGAATCACAAACCTGCGCGAGCCACTGGGCAGCGCTGCGTGACTCTGACAGAAATAAACCGTGCCGACCATCAAAATACATTTTACCCCGCTGGGATGCACACGTACAATCCAGGCATGGCAAGGCGGAAACAATATTAAACAGTCCTGACATTTTAAATAAATTGTTTTTAAATAAAACACAGTGAGTCGCGCAGGTTTGTGATTTCGAGCGGTGCTGTGGATCCACCGGGCTGCGCAAATAAACCAGATCATCACTGCGCTATCCAGATAGTCGCGTTGCGCTGTATTTGCACAGATATTTGGTTCAATCGGGTGCCGCGGTTTCGTTACACTTTTGATGTGTTCGTCTTCACATACACTTAGACGCTGCAGCAGCAGTGAGTTTACTTACATGTGACAAAACCAAGAACGAGGAGATTGTAAAGAAAAAAGCTGCATCGTCTGTGGTGTGGAATTGGTTTGGGTATAAGAAAAGTGATACGAATGAGATGAACGTGATTTAGAAGGTACGCAAGTGCACTGTTTTAACAAGTGGTGGAAACACGTCAAACCTTTTCTATCATCTGAAATCCAAGCTTCCAAACGAATATGGCCAAAGTAAAAAAATTCGGCAAACCCCAGCAATTCACAGTTTAAATAAAATGACATTATGTAAAACAGTTTCTTTGTGTTTGAATTTTTATTTATGCATTTTCAGATACAAATTGCTATATTGTGATATAGCAATTGTGATTTTGATCGTTATCGAGGTAGAAAATTGCTTCTCCTGTGTTAGAAGATTTTGGTTATATCACCCACCCCTAATGAAGTCTATCTTGAGCTTGGATTCATGGTGGGGATGGTTGGGGCAGGAGAGAGACCCGTGTGTGTTTTGTGTCTTAAACCGCTGGCAGCAGACCACATGAGACCCAACAAATTAGGAAGACACTTGGAGACAACAGACTCCAGTCACGTTAATAAACCACTGGACGTCTTTGAAAGAAAGCTGGTAGAATACAGACAGCAGGAGAATCACATGGTAACATCTGAATCAGTGGACAGCAAAGCACAAATGGCTTCATTCAAAGTTACATACAGAATTGGCCAGTGCAAAAAAACTACAAACAATTGCTGAGCAGCTAATAAACATGGGGTCAGTTATGCAAAGATAAGTGACAACGTAAGCCTTGTAACAATTGCACGTGTATTTTATCTTTTTTTAACTTGGTGGTGTTTGATCGTATTGGTTTAGGAATTGATATTTCAATAAACAGTAAACTTGGCCGATTTCGTTATTATTTTGTTGACAAGTGGGGCTTGAAAATTCGCTCACCCCCTTAAGTGGGGAATGACAGAAAAAGTTTGAGAACCACTGCTATAGAGTAAACACACACACAATGTCACACACTCCTGCTGCTGCCGTATCGTTAGATAAACAGAGTATCTGCTCAGATCATGTTCTTGGTAGGTGTTGTTTATATATATATATCATTATGTGTAAACGTGTGTGCTGGTGCTTGCAGTAGGACTGTTATGGGTTAGAATCACAGCTGTAGTTCTGTCGGAGCGCACCGGCACCACATTTAATCACTTTTCTCTCCAGGTGAGGAGAAACAGGGTTTAAGTTGCCGTAGTTACCTTAAAGTGAGTTGAGTGATTCATGTTGTTAACTCCTGCACTGAGGAAAATACACAGAAACATTCCACCTTAAGAGTTGCCAGAGAATGTAGCTGTGTTGCTAGCTAATGCTAACTAATGAAATGAAAAGGCATAGACACATTATATTTTTTGGAACATATAAAAAGGTAATATCAGTGATAAATTGTGGTGTGTGTGTGTGTGTGTGTGTTAGCGGTCCTGAGATAACTGTGTGTACACACATGCGTGTCTCATAAGTGTTCTGGTTCATAAAGAAATAGCACTACAGCTCTGGTAAGAATATCTAGATCACATTAATTGTTTGTTAGTTTTGCTGATGTGGGGCTGCTATAATTAGGTATTTACCAGATGTGAGATATGTGTATAATAATATCTGTCATGATCAGCAGCAGGTGATTTTCTACTAATATGGTGACCATCAGAATATACATTGAGTATCAGATACGCTCTGTTTTAAAGTTATTGTTTATTAATCTTCTCTGCTGAATTTAGACACACTGTGAGGTTAATACTGCTAACTGTAGCTTGTACTGGCTTTCAGTAACAATAGACATGTTGTTTGTGGATATAAGAGAGTTATTTCACCATGATAGACTTAATTTCACCTGTTTAGTGATATAAAGTGATATTAGTCATATAAAATTAAAAACCGGACTGATATGGAGTTACATCTTCGGGTGATGTGTAGGTTAGTGGCTAATGGCTAACAGTTAGCCTTCTTTAACAATTAATTTTGGTTTTCCTTTTATATAACTGAACATTCACAATATTACAGTCGACCAGTCGCTGCAGAAAAATCTCTTTTTCCGTATGTTATGTTCATTAGATTACAGGTTCAAAATGCAGGAGAAACGGCTGTGAAATGCCTTTTAACCCACTTACGTTGGGGATGTTGTAGGGAATATTTTTCCCAACCATTTTTGGTATCTGTGTACTGAATGGTTAGAACAATGCAGGTCACCAAAGGGTCGTTCCAGGGCAGTTTATTTAATAATTAGCACTCGGCCGGCAGGACAACTTGTATTTTTTCCTTGTAACTGTGAAAAGAACTTAAAATGGGCCGTCATTTTTTATCATATGCATAAGTGTAGTACATCATTTAAATCTGTAAAGGGTCTACATTTATTTATGTACACTCACAATATCCATAAAACACTGTGCTTTTGTAAAATAAAGAAAATGAACAGGGTCGCTTTCAGCCGTCTCAGTCTCCGCTCTCTCACATCTTTCTGAAACGCGTCGCTAAAATGAACTGAAACACCCAAATATTCTCACTTTATACAATCTGTATAAATCCAATGAGAGGTACAGTCTGTCTATATGATAATGGCCTGAGACAGGACACGCCCGCACGCTAGTCACAGGGAAACAGTCAGGGTAATCTACATACAAGGCCACGCCCCCAACACATGCACACACACACACACACACACACAAACTGGTTCAGTGAGTTCTCTGAGCGTGTGGAAGGTGTCATGTGCTGTACGGGTTTCTGAAGCTCTACAGAATGTTCTGGACAGTGGGAGGAGTTTAGAAGTCTTATATTCAAGATTCAAGATTCAAGATTCAAGATTCAAAGAACTTTATTAATCCCAAAGGGAAATTGCTTATGCTCGGTTACAGGTGCTCACAGTTGTTAACTAAGGAAGGTGGGAAAAAAAAAAAAAAAAAAAAAAAAAAAAAAAAAAAAAATGGGTAAGTATTAGTGTCCTGTTGTATACCAGTCAGTGAAAAAATCCACATACATGTGTGTATGAGTTACAGCGAAGAGTTGTAAAGTTAATATATAATCCTTATTCTGTTAATAGAAAACTGATACTTTATTTTTCCTTGTTTTGGCTTTGGCCAGCTTATATGTAAATAAAACACTGAGATATTACACTTCTAACAATAACTAAAAGATTATACATTATAAGATAATTAATTAAATGTCTTGGAGTCAGATATTTAAATCACAAAGTTAAAACACACATTTGACCTTCAGCTGACCTTGTACTCCATTGTGGTACTTGTTACTGTACAAAAGTCATCCTCGCTCTACAGCACTTATGTACATGTGTCTAAGACTTTTACACAGTACTGTACATTTTATTTACTGTAAAACTTTATTTAGTAATAAATTATCAGTCAGTAATATTGTTTATTAAAAACATGAGTTTTGATTCTCCTCAAAAGTAACATTTTAGGCCTGAAATTACTATAACTTGTTTTAAATTAATGATGGTGTTTGTTTTTCCCCCTGATTCAGACTTTTACTTCCTTGATTCTGCAGTAATATAAATCTATAGTGTTATAGAAATGTCTAGTGTTATTAAACAAAGGATATGGAGAAACATGTTTATTCCCCCTGTATAGTGCGCTATAAGTCTGTTAGAGAACCATTTTGTAGACTCACCATCTTAAAAATAAAATAATAATCCAGGATGTAAATGTGTTGATGAAGTGTGTGTCATTGTGTCTCTGCAGGTTGTGTGATTGTGGTGTCTCAGATGAAGGCTGTGCTGCTCTGACTTCAGCTCTGAGATCAAACCCCTCACACCTGAGACACCTGGATCTGTCCTATAATAATCTAGGAGACTCAGGAGTGAAGTGTGTCTCTGCTGTACTGGAGAATCCTGACTGTAAACTGGAGACACTGAGGTAAGATCATCTCTCTGAGAGTCACATGACCTGCTCCTCAGTAAGACACATTCTCTAATAGTGAGACTGAAGCAGAGGTTTTAGGTTCAACATCAATGTCCTGAGGAGGAAGATTGTTTCTTTTCACTGCACACTGATGATTTGTCACAGAGTCTTTGGGTCAGATGTACGTATGTGAGAAGCTGCAGCACAAAACCTGACTTGATGCGACTGCAGTGTGTCTGAAATGACTGTGAAATTTACTACAACACTGTAACTAATCACACAAACTGCAGCTGAGACACAAACTAACTGCACTGTGTGAGCTGCAGGGTTTAAAAGCAGCAGTGACATTCTCAGAGATGAACATTAGTTCTGTTACTGAGGACTATTTCACTACATCTGTGTCTATCTGCTATGAACAGGGTTGCCAGATCTGTGTTACAGAAACAGACAAATGGACAAGCAGTATTAAACCCATGCAGATTCCCTCATTAGTTCTTTCTCTAATATTTTAAAATAGTCTCATCTTATTACACATTTTATCATGAATACAGAATGTCTATTAATAAACCCACAGACTCAAATCCATTCATATAGTAACACCGAGCTAAAGTAGAGAACACCATCAATGTGTGTGTGTGTGTGTGTGTGTGTGTGTGTGTGTGTGTGTGTGTGTGTGTGTGTGTGTGTGTGTGTGTGAGGAGAACACAGGAATCATTGCTGATTAAAATAACATACTTTACATAAAATGCCCAAGTTTTCTCTCTCTTTCTCTCTCTCACACACACACACACACACACACACACACACACACATGAAGTTTATATCCTGAGAGAGTGAAGTGTGTGTCATTGTGTCTCTGCAGGTTGATGTATTGTGGTGTCTCAGATGAAGGCTGTGCTGCTCTCGCTTCAGCTCTGAGATCAAACCCCTCACACCTGAGAGAACTGAATCTGTTTGGGAATGAAATAGGAGACTAAGGAGTGAAGTGTCTCTCTGACCTTAAGAACGATGAACATTACAAACTACAGACACTGACGTGAGTAATGATCTCTTTATATAAACACTGAAACATTAACAGACTGATTAGCATTATTTTGTACATTAGCATTAGCTTGTGCATTTCTCTTCAGTTCCAGTAAATATCAGATTCCAGAGTTAAAATGTCACTTTATTCTATTTAATCAGACTTTTTCTAACAATTATCTTTAATGCTGTTTGGTGTTGATTTAAACTTCATGTGAAAGCAGAAGACAGGGAGTCAGACGGAGTTTATAAAACATCCCACCTGAGTGCATGAGAGTGATTGTAAATGAACAGCTGGTCTCCTTGTGACACGCTGCTATCTCTGACTTCATACTGCTGCTTCTGTCTGAATAAGATGATCTCAGCTTTTCCCTGTTTCTGATAAGCAGCAGACTTTCTCCTCAACTCTCATAAAAACTCATGAAAATCATCATCTTTAATGCCACACTGCCACAAATATTAGATTTAATCAGCTACTTTACTCACTCCGACACTCCTTCCAGCTCTCCACCTCCTCACCGTGTCTTCTGTCATTCCTGTAAACTTCACCTCCGCTTCTTCTTAAAGTCTGCACTTAAATATACATGTAGAACAGGAGATAAAACACACAGCAGTGTGAGTTACTTTATAAAAAGCTCTAAAGCCTGTGATTGTATAAGAGCAGTGATGTGATGATAAACGTCTGCTCACTTTCCTGTTAGAACTTGTGGAAGTTCTCATTTGTTTTAGCTAAATGTTCTAACTCAGATATTGTACATGTATGAATAAATGTTGAATAAAATTATATAAACAGAAAATGATAATGTTTCTCTTGGAGCAGAGATGATTACATGCTGCTGATCATAAAGTACAAAAATCCAGTTTGTGTTTATTGATTCAGATGTTTTTCTTTTTTTTTCAGGTTGTAGTGAACATCTGTGTGTGAGATGAAGACTCCAGTGTTCCTGCATTTCTATGTTGGGGAACAGACAACATACTGTAGTCCTTTATTTATAACTAATTTAACAGACTCAGAGACGTGGTGTGTGTGTGTGCATCGTGCACAGTGAATCAGACTGCACACAATTCTAAACTGAATATATAACAACCTCTGATCACTGGATAAGACACCGCAAGCCTTAATCACATAAACACCTGAAGGTTTAGTATCTTCTAATGTCTTCTTCCAGCATGAGAATGGACCATGTCACAAAGCAAGCGTCATCTCTGGATTCATGAACACTACAATGAGTTCAGTGGCCTTCCCAGTTACAGGATCTGAATCCAGTAGAACACCTTTGGGGTGTGGAACAACAGGAGATTCACAGCACGAAGGAGCACCTGAAGAACCTACAGGAACTGTGTGATGTGATCAGGTCATCATGGACCAGAATCTCAAAGCACTATAGTTTAGTTGGTTTTTTTTTACTAGTTTGCAGATATTTGTGAGGATCTGCTGATCATACCTGGTATGGGGTCAGTGCCATCTCTTTTACTGTAGTATATACTGCATGCTTTATTTTCAGTACCTGCATCAGTCAAGTACATTTTAAATAAATGTATATTTGACTCTTACCGCTACAAATCCATCCAGTACTGACTGACTGTGATTGATTGTGATCTGCCTGCTTGTTACACGTCACGTGAGTGATAGCGGAACTCGGATAATGAGGGA
Organism: Channallabes apus; assembly: GCA_030522415.1. Lineage (NCBI taxonomy): Eukaryota > Metazoa > Chordata > Actinopteri > Siluriformes > Clariidae > Channallabes > Channallabes apus. The sequence continues at coordinate 11,333,558 of CM060105.1, read as the reverse complement.
GAGGAGTGATGGAGATTTATGATTGATTAGTGAAATAATAAAGAATAAAGCTTATTCTGATGATTCTGATAATATTGTTTTGTTATTGTGCGAGTGTGACCAATAACGCGTGAACGCAAAATGATCTGAATGCAGGAAAATACACGAAAGTGAATCTCATTTAGAAATGAGATCACATTCATGTATGAATTTGACATTGTGATATTTTTTTTCCCCCATTAATCGCGCAGCCCTATTTCTTTGTATTAATAAGTCAGAAAGAGAGTTCTGCTGTACAGAAAGACAGACAGACAGATATGTACGTGGGCTTCAACATGAAATAATAATATCACTGATTACATTAAAGCTGCTCAGATTATTTTTATCTTTAATCTTTTAACTATTTCTACAAACTTATTTCTCGTCAACTATGCGTACTAACATTAGTATGAAATAAATGTCAGTCACCGCTAATGTCACTGGTGTTACTGTTACACAAAAAGATTTATTTTTAAATTTTACAATATGAAATTGTTTCCTGAGTCAGACATCATTAGATAAAGAGCACTGGACAATTGAAAAGGTATGTCAGATGTCTGTCACGTTTCTTCACCTTACTCTGTCTGTGTCTGGACTGTGTGCGTGGCATGAATGCGGAGGAGGCGAGCTGACGGTTCAATGCTTTCTTTTTATTTAACATAAATAAAGGAAAACAAACATCCAAACACAAACTGAAACGTAATGCAACTGAAGCTAGACGCCTGACTGCTATTCAGTCAGGCTATTTATAATGAAACATAAATCAAACATAATTAGTCTTCCCTCGGTTCAGGTGAGCTTCTTACGTCACCTGACCGAGGTGCATACTGGGAAATGAAGTAAACTAACCTAACAAAAACTACAAAGGAAAAAATATAAACGGGCGTTAGGCGCCCTCTAGGGGTTAACCGTCACAGTACTCCCCCCCCCCCCCCCAAAAAAAAAATGCTCCTCCGGAGCATTACCGGAGGCCCCGGACACCCACCCCACAGTACTACCTTTCGCCTCCTGACCAGGAGGCTGGGTGACGGGGCTGGAGGCATGCTCGGCGGCTGCAGAGCTGGAGAAGAGCTCGGCGGCTGCAGAGCTGGAGAAGTGCTCGGCGGCTGCAGAGCTGGAGCCGTGCTCGGCCGTGGCAGAGCTGGAGACGTGCTCGGCCGTGGCAGAGCTGGAGACGTGCTCGGCCGTGGCAGAGCGGTCACTGCGCTCGACGACGGCGTTGGAGCGGTCACTGCGCTCGACGACGGCGTTGGAGCGGTCACTGCGCTCGACGACGGCGTTGGAGCGGTCACTGCGCTCGACGACGGCGTTGGAGCGGTCACTGCGCTCGACGGCGGCGTTGGAGCGGTCACTGCGCTCGACGGCGGCGTTGGAGCGGTCACTGCGCTCGACGGCGGCGTGGGAGCGTCCAGTGCGCTCGAAGGCGGCGTGGGAGCGTGCAGTGCGCTCGACGGCGGCATGGGAGCGTGCAGTGCGCTCGACGGCGGCGTGGGAGCGTGCAGTGCGCTCGACGGCGGCGTGGGAGCGTGCAGTGCGCTCACCGGCTCAACGTCATCCTCAAAGCCGGCCGGCGGCGGAAGAACGGGTGCATAGCACAGCGGCTGCTGACACGCTAGCGCACTGTCCTCAAAGCCGGGAGGCGGCGGTAGAACAAGTGCGTCGGTCAGCGGCAGATGACACTCTGGCTCGCTGTCCTCGAAGCCGGGAGGCGGCAGCAGAACGGGTGCGTGGGTTAGCGGATGCTGACACGCTTGCTCGCTGTCCTCGAATCCGGGAGGCGGCAGCAGAACGGGTGCGTGGTACCGCGGCTGCTGACACGCTAGCGCGCTGTCCTGGATGTCTGGAGGAGGCGGAAGGATGACGCCTTCCAGCTGCAGCGCGTGGTTCTCCGCACCGATCCCAGGCAGTGGCGGAATGGGGAGCATGTCGTCCGGGTCCGAGAGAGGAAGGACCTCCGAGACTACAGCCTGGCTCTCCCGAACCTGGACGAGCAACTGTTGGAGCCGCACCACCTGCTCCCGCAGGTCTCGGATGCGCTCCTCGTTGTCTTCCGCCCACTGCCTGTAGCACTCTCCCGTCTCTCCCTCCATCTCCGCCCCCTCGGCGTACCTGGAGTTTTTCCGGCGCTGCCAGAATTCGGTCTCGCCGTGCTCCTCGCTGCTCTGCCGCATGCGCTCCTGTTTCGCCAGCTGGTTGTACTCCCAGGTTCGGTGCAGGTCTACCTCGCCGTTTTCCAGCCAGCAGTACTCCCAGTTGCCGCACTCCTCTTCCTCGCTGATCTCCAGCCAGCTCGCCAGCTCGGGCGAGATGGTATTCGCGCCCCCCCAAAAATAATCCAGGGGGAAGTCCTCCGCCATGCCACTTGGACAGTCTAGCTTTCTGTCACGTTTCTTCACCTTACTCTGTCTGTGTCTGGACTGTGTGCGTGGCATGAATGCGGAGGAGGCGAGCTGACGGTTCAATGCTTTCTTTTTATTTAACATAAATAAAGGAAAACAAACATCCAAACACAAACTGAAACGTAATGCAACTGAAGCTAGACGCCTGACTGCTATTCAGTCAGGCTATTTATAATGAAACATAAATCAAACGTAATTAGTCTTCCCTCGGTTCAGGTGAGCTTCTTATGTCACCTGACCGAGGTGCATACTGGGAAATGAAGTAAACTAACCTAACAAAAACTACAAAGGAAAAAATATAAACGGGCGTTAGGCGCCCTCTAGGGGTTAACCGTCACAATGTCTTTCATTTATTTTTAGAAATATCAATTTATTTGGCAATTTTATGCAACACTTAAGTCTGTCATTAGCATTACTCGTTTTATTATTATAACTGTCAATTGGACATAAAAACCCTGATCTAATAATTATTTGGATTCGTCATAACTGAAAACCATCTGGTCCAACACTCTAAAAAATGCTGGGTTGTTTTTTCTACCCAAACGCTGGGTTGCCGCTGTTGGGTCATTTTTCTGGGTTATTTACAGAGAGTTGGGTAGTTTTTGTGTAACCCAGCTGCTGGGTTGAAGTTTGCTCGGCCCCTCCCCCAAAGTTCACCGGTGGATTCAGCGGCTGTCACTCAGCTTCGTGTCTCTTGAGCTCCCACACCGCTGATGACGGTTCATCCTATTCGGGCATTTAAGGGGAAATGGCGTTAAATACAAGGTCTGTATACACATGTTCACTCACCTAATTCACATATGACTGAAAAATTATTACTATATGTAACATTTATTACTGTTACCATGTTAAGGTTACACACAAACATTCAGGCTGGTCTGAGGTACTGGATGATAATTTAGCTGAGAATAGCTGCTAGGCACCCCACCTGTGTATGAAAGAAACGGCTAAGATGTCTGAGCTTTTTAGCTTTCTCTGTAGAATGTTTGCAGGGTTACGAAGATGGTGAAGTGATGAATGAATGCTAAACTGTTAACTGTAGTGCTAGCATGACGGAGGCATTTAGTTAGTTTGCTAGCATTAGCAACCACTTTAGAACTTTATTAATCTTACTGCTTGAGACAATAAAATGCTGGTGTGTTACAAAACACTGACCCTCTCACAAATATACAGACCTGCTAACACTCCCGTTTTTCACTAGCTAGTAATTTACTCTGCGGTCAAATTTCTCCTGCGTTTCTCCCGAGTTATAACAATATTTTACACCTTTCCCCCTTTGGCAAGTATGCAAATGTATCACCAGTAATAGCATGTAAGCTAACCAGGTAGCTCTCTTTAACCAAAGTTAAATTAACTATCAGTCAGCGCACCAACTACAGGAAAAAGTACCACAGCGGTACAGATAACTACTAGATGAAGTATTAATATTTTGGTGATTGTAATGTACCAGTATGACACCAGCTATGACATTTTTTCGGTAATTAGCTTAAAATCAATGCAGACCACAATATCAACTAGTCTGACATAAAGTGCTGTATCCTAAAAGCCATGCTTATTCTGCTGTTTTATGTTTGGTAGTAGCTGTCTCCATGTTTTTGTTTACCTATACCCTATCTTAATGGGCAGCTTTGTAATTTTCTAGTATCAATCCTATTTCACACTAATTTAATAGTCTTATTCAGTTTAATCTTTGCTATTCAACAAAATTTTAACTTTTTCTTTTCTTTCTTTCTAAGGTTGGAACCAACATTGTGGCTGAAGTGTCAAGGCCGTACCCCTACATCCTGACGTTGGGAGATAATGACCAGCGCTGCTCTCAGTAATGTTGTAATGTTGCTATGAAATAGCGAGGCCTACCTGAATAGTCATAGACAGTGTTTGTATGTTAAAATGAGACCAGGGCTGGATAGTTTTGTTCTGCAGAAAAGATATCTGAAGTCACATAGAGATCCTGCTCTGTAGAAGCTGCCTCAGTCTATTTGTGCAATTACTCCATTCTGCCCTTATCAGTAATAGTATAGTAATGATGTCACTGTTGATTATCTGTTCTTGTGCTTTTGAAAGATAAATGTTTTTTCTAAGAACATTTAATAGGATGTTTTTTATTGCATATATGTATGGTTTTTTGTAATAGACCAGTATATCAAATAATTTAACTGTTTAATAGACATGGGTGTTTTTTATTTATTTTTTTTTTTTTACAGATTCACTGTAAAACATGAAAATAATAACCTATTTGTGAGGTAGAATTAACCCAACATTCCAGTTAAAATGAACCAACAAACCCCAAACATATGGGTAGAACATTTGACCAATTTATGTGGTATAATTAACCCAGCATTATAGTTAAATAACATGTCCTCGTGCACATCCTCCTGATAGATAGATATAGATAGAACACAAACAAGTAGCATTGCCTTGTTGTCCTTATCAGTAGACTCATCTACCTGAATTGTGTATCACGGTGACTTGTTAAGCAACTGTGTCTCAGTGTCCTCTGCTATATCCTCAGTTCGTCTAGTGAGGAGCCTGTGCTATCTTATAAACTGCATCCTCTCCTAAAAGTCCACGGCAAAGGTCCTTAGCGGCGGGCAGGATCAATTCATCACCGATGTTTCTTCGTCTTAACAATGCGGATAGCCACTAGGTATGATGCTCTCAGTGCACTCGCATTTGTTGATGTGGTGGCCATCAGTAATTGCTTCTGTCTTTCTTGTTCATGTTTTCTCCTTTCAAAAACTCCAAAGCCTTGTCTTTTAATCCAGGTTGCTTGGTCTCCCATGTACTGAAACATCTCGGGTTACTTTGCTGTAACCCTGTTCCCTGAGAGGCGGGAACGAGATGCTGCGTTAGAACGCTCATGGGAACTATCTTGTCGCATTGCCGGCCGTGAAGTATGTGTGGAAAAACGCCATTATCTGGCTATATATAACCTCGGTCAGGTGACGTCATCTGATTAGATCAGGTGGAGGTTATAAATACCGGAAAGCCGGCAACAAAACCTCAGATTATTTGTCTGAATGGACGTCCGGTCACATGGTAGTGCGGCGTTCGGACGCAGCATCTCGTTCCCGCCTCTCAGGGAACAGGGTTACAGCAAAGTAACCCGAGACGTTCCCTTTTCGAGGCTTCACTCAATGCTGCGTTAGAATGCTTATGGGAACAAGAATACCAACGCCGCCGCACTACAGGTGTCTGGACCCCAAGGTTGTGTAGCGTGTGCGCACAAGACCGAGAAGGTCTCAGATTCATGTCCGGGAAGCTGACCCGAGGACTCGTGAGCCCAGAGTGGCATGGACATCCATACTATAAAATCTTATAAATGTGTGCGGAGAGGACCAACCCGCCACATCACACACTTGTTGCAGGGGAGTACCTCTTGCAAGAGCAATAGATGAGGCGACCCCTCTGGTTGAATGAGCCCTGACTCCAAGGGGCAAAGTGAGTCCACGCGCCTCGTAGGAGAGGGCAATAGCATCTCTCACCCAGTGTGACAGAGTATGTGTGGTGGCGGCCGCCCCCCGGTTGCGGCCTCCATAACATATAAAGAGTTGCCCTGACTTACGCCACTGGCTGGTGCGGTGGACATATGCCTGAAGAGCACGTACTGGGCACAGTAGGTGAAGTTTCTCCTGCTCCGAATCCGCAAAAGGCGGAGGACAGAAGGCTTCCAGGACGACAGGGTACATGGTTGAGAAAGGAACTTTCGGTAGATAGTTTGGGTGAGGATGCAGAATGGCCTTGACTAGCCCAGGGGCAAAGTCCAGGCAAGATGGGGGGACTGACAATGCACGCAGGTCTCCGATCCTCTTTAGAGAGGTGATGGCCATAAGAAGAACCATCTTGAGAGTCATAAGCTTGTCGGGCGCTGACTAGCGGTTCAAAAGGAGTGTCGATCAGATCTTCGAGCATGATAGATAAATCCCATGAGGGAGCCGTGACTCTAGTGGGTGGCCTCAACCGTTTAGCTCCACGAATGAAACTAAAGGGTGATTTCCCGCAGTAACCCCTTCAGTCAGGATGTGGCAGGCTGAAATAGCGGCCATGTACGTTCTGAGGGTACTAGGGCACAAGCCCGAGGACAATTTCTCTTGCAGGAATTCCAGCACTGAAACAATTTGGCAGTGGACTGGGTCCACCTGCTTTGCCATGCACCAGCTCTCGAATACCTTCCATTTGAAGGCATAAATCCTTCAAGTGGAGGGAGCCCTAGCACTTAGGATGGTGTCAATTACGCCGGCTGAAAGGCCGGCTTGACTCAATTGGTCCCGTTCAGGGGCCAAGCGTGAAGGTTCCAGAGCTCAGGCCGGGGATGAAATATTGTCCCCTGCGCCTGAGATAGAAGATCCCTCCTCACTGGAATCATACAAGGTGAGCCGTCGAGGAGCGGTATTATCTCTGAGAACCATACTCGGGCCGGCCAACGGGGCGCTATCAATATGAGGCGCAAACCGTGTTGACAGACCCTCGCCAGGACTCCTGGGAGCAGAGCTATCGGAGGGTATGCATAGAGGCGTAAATTGGGCCACGTATGGGCCATCGCGTCCAGACCCAGGGGAGCTGGATGAGTCAGAGAGTAGTAGAGGGGACATTGTGCAGTCTCCTGTGAGGCAAAGAGGTCCACTTCTGCTGTAGAGAATCTCTCCCAGATTTGAGTGACTACTTTGGGGTGGAGTTTCCATTCCCCGTGATTCACAGCTTGTCTGGACAGAAAGTCTGCTCCCACATTCCTGTACCCTGGAATGTGAATCGCCCTGAGGGACAGGAACTTGTCCTGAGCCCAGAGCAGAACCTGATGTGCTAGCTGGTTCAAGCGTCGCGAATGCAGGCCGCCTTGGCGATTTATGTAGGAGACTACCGATGTGCTGTCCACCCGCACTAGGACATGGTAGCCTCTCAGCTGCTGGAGGAAATGCTGTAGAGCTAAAAATAGAGCCATCATTTCGAGGCAATTGATGTGCCATGCGAAAAGGTGGCCTCTCCAGACCCCTTGGGCTGGACGGCCATCCAAGCCTGCGCCCCAGCCGGTAAGGGAAGTGTCTGTCATTAGCATTTTGCGATGACAAGACGGACCTAGAGTGGGACCCAAGGCGAGAAACCGGGGTCTGAACCACATAGAAAGGGTATGAAGTCCTTTGCGCGTAACCCTTTTCCGCCTTCGGGGATTTGTTCTCGTGTGAACTCCCCTGGCTCTTAACCACAGCTGAAAAGCTCTCATGTGCAGGAGACCCAAGGGTATCACCATGGACGCAGCTGCCATGAGACCTAAACATTTTTGTAAGTGATGTACAGTCACTTCTTGGTCCAGTCTGATTTCCTTCAGAGCGTTGTTTATGGATTCGACGCGAGCAGGAGACAGATGTGCCTGCATAGCGATCGAATTCCACCTGACGCCCAAGTAGGTTGTCCCTTGTGCTGGAAAGAGAACGCTTTTCGTGGCGTTGAGTCTCAATCCCAGTGAGTGAAGATGAGCTAGGACGACATCCCGGTGTCGAAGTGCTAGCTGCGGAGACTGGGCCAGGATTAGCTAGTCGTCTATGTAATTCAGAATGCGGATGCCCTGGAGTCTCAAGGGAGCCAGAATTGCATCCATGCATTTTGTGTATGTGCGGGGTGATAAGGCTAGACCGAATGGAAGAACCAGAAATTGGTAGGCTTTTCCCCCAAAAGCGAACCTCAGGAACTTCCTGTGCTGTGGCAACATTTCTATGTGGAAATATGCGTCCTTAAAATCTACTGTCACAAACCAATCCTGTGGTTGGATTTGTGAAACAATAGTTTTTATGGTCAACATTTTGAAGTTGCATTTTTTGAGATAGCGGTTTAAACCACGAAGATCCAGAATTGGACGCAGACCCCCGTCCTTTTTGGGGACCAGGAAGTACCGACTGTAGTAACCTGACTCCATATCTGGAGGAGGAACCTGTTCTATGGCTCCCTTCTGCAGTAATTTCTGGAGTTCGGAACTCAGAAAATGCGCCCTTTCCGGTATCACGGAAGTGGAGACCACGTCGTTGAAACGCGGAGGGCGATATGCAAACTGGATCCTGTATCCTTTCTCTACAGTCTTTAAAACCCAGGGGGATATGCCTGGCAGTAGCTTCCACGCTGCCAGCTTCTCCGAAAGGGGTGCAAGTACTACTGGGCTGGGGGGTGTTAGTGGTTCGGTGTCCTGGAATATAGCAGGATGCGACCGAAGGACTAACGTGCCGGAGACCGGTGTTGTCTGAAACACCAAAGGTGGCGGAAACTGAACATCGGTCACCCCCACGGTCCTGAGCTCTGCTCTCAGGAACGCTTCTTCGTGAAGAAGACAGAGCGGTCTATTTTTTTGGGGGCGGCCTGAGGGGGTGGCTACTGACGCTTTCCTTCTGCGCCTCTCGTCTAGCGAGATTCAGATCGGGTCGAGGCTGGGTGGCCGATGGCCTCGACACCTGGGCACGGCGTGGGATAAATTTCCCAAAAGCTTGTTCATAGAGACTGGCCTCTCTAAATCTGGTGGCGACAGTATTTACTGCTTCGCCAAATAGGCCTGAGGGTGAGATGGGAGCATCGAGAAGGAATGCCTGATCTTTGTCCTTAATATCAGTTAGATTTAGCCAGAAGTGCCTCTCTGCAGACACCAGGGAGGCCATAGAACGGCCAATAGCACGGGCTGTCTGTTTCGTCGCACGCAGGGACAGATCAGTAGCCCGGCGTAATTCTATGAATGCTTCCTGATTCATATTGCCGCTCGTGCTCAGATCATTCAGCAGGTCAGCCTGATACGCCTGCAAAACCGCCATGGTGTGCAAGGAAGCGCCGGCCTGACCAGCTGCTTGGAACGCCTTCCCTAACAGGGTAGAAGAAGTTCTACATTCCTTGGAGGGAAGGGTTGGCTTTTTTAATGAGGATGATGTTCCAGGAGCGAGATAGCCCGCGAGCGTCTCCTCAATCTGGGGCATCATCACATAACCCTGTGCCTTTGCATCAACAATGTTCGAATAAAACGAAGTTTAATTCCGCTCGCGAAGTGGAGGGAGAGAGAGCATGATCCGGGGAGGAGGCGAGAGAAAGGAGGGGCTCCGTCTCTCGTGCCTCGGCCAAATCAACCTGTGAGCCACAGGAGTGCAGAGCGGCTCGTGGCTCCCTAAAGAACGTGAGACGCGCTCGTAGCACCTTCATCTGGAGATTATCACAGTGCTCACACTCTCCTTCAAGTCCAAGGAGAGCGTGGCTTTCACCCAAACATTTGAAACAGAGGCTATGACTATCGTCTTGAGAAAGACGGTTACCGCACGGGCATGAAACACTAAACTCGGCCATTATATCTGGTGAGTTTTATTGCTTTTTTTTCCTCTCTGTTTAGAATGGCTTTTTTTTCAAATGCTTGCTGCATACACGCGATCACAAGTCGGCATGAAGACAAATGATCTGAGGTTTTGTTGCCGGCTTTCCGATATTTATAACCTCCACCTGATCTAATCAGATGACGTCACCTGACCGAGGTTATATATAGCCAGATAATGGCGTTTTTCCACACATGCTTCACGGCCGGCAATGCGACAAGATAGTTCCCATAAGCGTTCTAACGCAGCATTGAGTGAAGCCTCAAAAAGGGAACAGTTTTGCACATTTGCTAGTCTCTCGCCATGTATTATGCTGAATGATGTCCTAACCTACAACAGAAAAGAGTAGGAGATATGAGTGAGAGGAAGAGGAGAGCTCAGAGACAGGCATGGTGTGTTTACCAAACAAGACACAGAAAAAGTGTGAGAACAGAGCAGACAGTTCTGATTCTGATCCCCCATTATGAAGCAGAAAGTTCTCCCACCCCAAGGTAGACCTGGAACATGATGAAAAAAATTTACAGGAAGAGAATTTATAGATTATACAGGTTATGTATTCTTTTTTTTAAATAAACTGTGTGATATGAGCAGTTGACCCTGCTCTGACCCCATATATACTGGGATATGTGAAGATATTTGTGAATAATTTGATAAAACCAAATTATTTCACTGTGCAGTGATGTATACTGACAAAGGCTTAACTTAAATGTAAGTAGCTCTTTGTAAGTAGCTTTTTAGCTTAGTAGAAAATCTTTTTGTCAGGTGATTGGTTATGCAGTTAATCATTGATATTTTTAAGTTAATGTCTTTTTTTGTTGTTGCTTTAATATATTTCAGTTGTTGTTGGGTAGAATGAAAAAAAATGCATAAGTTCAAATGATGGTATTTAAAGCATGCAATTTTATTTGAAAATATATAAATAATTAAGTTATACAGTAAGTGGGAGAAAGATTGTGTATGTGTGTACAGTACAGTATATATGAGAGAGAGAGAGAGAGAGAGAGAGAGAGAGAGAGAGCCTTATGCCATTAATGGATTTTGAACTGGGTAAATGTTCTAATTTGATGAAATATTATGTTTGTCCAGCAAATTTCTATAAAAAATTTAATAAACTTAAAAAGCTGTGAAACTTGTTATTAAACTTTTTCACGTTGAAGCTACATATTTTATCAGTTAATTTTACAGTGTACTAACCCCGAACCTACACATGAGAAAAATTAAAAATGCATACTAAATTAAAGCTCAGATCTTAAATATTCTGACTTTGCATATTTATTGATGAGCAACAACTCTATATTTTATTTCCCTAACTCATGCAGTAGGAGAGGTGATGTTACCGGACTGTTAGTGAATAACTACTACAGATCTGAGTCTGGAGCGCTTTTAAATATCTAAAATCCAACGTCACAGAGTTTTTTTTTTTTTTTTCTTGTCACATCCCTGTATGTACGGTGGTGCTGTGCAGTACCTCATCCTCTCTGTCCCATCACATGTGGGACACAATCCGGTTTCTTCCCTACAGTTCTCACAGTCACTCGGCCACACGGTCAGGCAGGTGGAAGTGAAGTGTCTCTTCTAGACTCAGACTGTCTCACTTCAGAAATGGGGCTTCAATATTCTCAAGTTCAAGATGAGCTCAAGAAGACACTGTGTGTCGTGAATCACAGCTGACCGAGTGCTTTTAAATCACATCTACAACTCAGTGATGTGAAAGATGGAGACACAGGACATTTATTCTAATCACTGGAACATGTCTAGTCATGACACCACGTGATAACTGTGTGACACTATAGGTGTGTTCGAGCTGATGCTGCGGCTGCGCAGACCGATCGGCGAGATTAGCCGAAAGCAGACGGTGTTTTAAGCTTAGTTCACTCCGGTAATCAATTCTCTGTCATAAACAAAGAATCTCAGACACACAGGTTTCTTGTGCTTAACTTTACTTCACTCGCGCATCTCAATGATGTCACCCACTCAAATTCCAATTCAACCATATATGGTCAAATCCTCACATCCTGTTGACCATATAGAACATATTGTAACATCTTTCCTTTTTTTTTTTCTTCAAAATGCACTGTATGCAAGAAACAACATAACATTACAACAAACAACTTGTGCACAACAACCTAACACTGTATGCATACTTAAAATTGTACTCCAGTGTCTTAAGATCAGTTAAACATATTCAAACAAAATCTCTCAAGTGTGTTGGTCTCTTAACTATTCTGCCACTTCTAGTTATCACAGCACTGTTGCTGGTGTCTGAATGGTGTGTGCGTGTTATGGGTGACTCTGGTACTGCCTTTGAATGTCCCTCATCTGGATGATTAGTCTGCTCAAGCTTGACAGTTGTGTCCCGTGTGTCTGCTCTCTGTGGTCCTCCCAGCATAGTCCTGAGATGTTTCCGATTTCTCCGTACAACAGTTCCGTTTTCCAACTTGACAGTGTATGATCGGTTATTGGTCATCCTTTCCACCTTTGCTGGTGTCCAGTGTGCTCTACACTTCGTGTCCAGCTGAACTCTTACTTGTTCTCCCTCCTTCAGAGGTCTAAGATCTTTCGCTCCTCTGTCGTAGTACTAGGCTTGTTTGCGTTGGTTGACTTCTACAGCATGCTCTGTGTTCACAACACCTGGCTGCAGGAGGCTGTCCCGTGTCGGCAGTAATGTTTTAGTTCTTCTGCTCATGAGTCTTTGGGCAGGACTGGCATTGAATCCCTGAGATGGAGTGTTCCTGTGCTCTAGTATAGCCAGGTATGGATCCGCTTTCGCTCTCTTAGCTTTTCTCATGAGCTGTTTGGCCGTCTTAACTGGAGACTCGGCTTTGCCATTGCTTTGCGGATATGCACGAGACGATGTCACATGCCTGAATTCCCAAGCTATGCTGAACTGTTTGAATTCCTGAGAATGTGTACTGTGGCCCATTATCAGATATTACTGTATCTGGGATCCCGTGTCGTGCAAAATGGGCCTTTAGCTTGTCTATCACTGTGCTTGAGCTGGTATCGGGGAGATAATCAATTTCCCAAAAGTTGGAGAAATAGTCCACTGTGATGAGATATGCTCTGTTGTTGAATGAGAATAAATCTGTCCCGACTTTTGCCCATGGCCTTATCGGAATGTCATGTGCGCACATTGTCTCTTTCTGCTGTCGCACATCCACAGTTCTGCAAACAGCACACTTCCCTATGTGTTCTCTAATAGCAGCACTCATCCCAGGCCAGTATACACAGTCTCTTGCTCTTCTTAAGCAGCTTTCCATACCTAGATGTGATGCATGAATTCTCTCTATGATCTCTGTTCTCAGCTTTGCTGGTATCAGAGCTCTCTCTCCTCTAAAAATCACTCCATCTTGTTCACTAAGCTCTTCTCTTAGCTAAAAGAAGAGGTAAGACAATTCTTTTCTATGAGTTTTCTCCTCTGGCCATCCCTGAGCTATCACTTGCTGCAACATCTGAAATGTCTCATCCTTAGCAGTTTCTCTCTGTATCTTTTGTTGAATCCCCTCTGATATGGGCAGGTACTGCAACATGTTGATTGTCTCAATTTCTGTCTCTACTGATCCTTCTGCAGCACGCTCTGGTAGGTACGTTCTGCTGAGAGTATCCGCTAGGTTCATCAGTCGACCTGGCACATAGACAACATTAATGTCATATCGTTGTAGTCTCAAAAGCATTCTCTGTAATCTCTTGGGTGCATTAAGCAAAGGCTTTCTTATGATGGTTTCTAAGGGTTTGTGGTCTGAATGCACTTCAACTTTCCTGCCATAGGTGTACTGGTGAAATTTCTCCATTCCAAAAAGAATTGCCAGGCATTCTTTTTCTATTTGTGCATATCCTTTTTCTGTGGCTGTAAGGGCTCTGCTGCTATAAGCGACTGGTTGTCCTGCCTGCAAAAGTGCTGCGCCCAGGCCTGTCTCAGAGGAGTCACATTGAAGAACCAGATCCTCTTCTGGATTGTAGTACTTCAAAACAGGTACCGAGGCAATCATTTGTTTCAATTTGTTGAATGCATCCACTCAAAACTCACGTCTTTGTGTGTCAGCTGTCTCAATGTGTCACAGCTGTCTGATAAGTGTGCGCAAAATTTGGACAAATAGTTCACCATACCTAATAATCTCTGGAGTCCCTTCACATCTGATGGCCTGGGCATCTGCAATATGGCTCTCACCTTCTCTGGGTCAATCTTTAGTCCTTCGGAAGTCAGTCTGTGTCCAATGTATGGCACCTCTTTCTGTCTTAGCTTGAGTTTGTTAAAGTTTAGTTTGATGTTTCTGTCCCTACAATGGTCCAGAAGTTGTCTTAGTTTTGTGTCATGATCTTTCTCAGCTGCCTCATCGTTGTCGCCTTCCCCACAGACAAGGATGTCATCTGCTATTATCCGAATTCCTGGAAGCCCCTCCAATGCCTGTGTCAACCTGTGCTGGAACACTTCTGGAGCTGGGCTGATTCCCATGGGCATTCTAATCCATCTATACCTGCCACATGGCGTTGCGAAGGTAGTGAGGTAGCTTGACTCTTCTGAAAGCCTTATGTGCCAGAACCCATCCTTCACGTCACACACTGTAAAGACTCTCGCTTTGGTCAGATCGGGGAGAACATCATCTATGGCTCCTTTGGGTCAGATGTACGTATGTGAGAAGCTGCAGCACAAAACCTGACTTGATGCGACTGCAGTGTGTCTGAAATGACTGTGAAATTTACTACAACACTGTAACTAATCACACAAACTGCAGCTGTGACACAAACTAACTGCACTGTGTGAGCTGCAGCCTGGGGCGTAGCAAGCTTTTCAAAAGTGTGGGGGATGAATGTGGTTTGTTTGTTAACAATAAAAATGATGAATACAATGATAGAAGGGTACAAAAGGTATTAACATACAAGATATAAAAAGCTTTCAATTTAAATGTGTGATAGTGATACTAAAAACACACTCAGAACACACTTGCTAGACTTGCTAGACTCTAGTCCATCATCACAGAGTACTGCAGGTGTGGAAGTGATCTGATGTTTTCAACTATTTCACATATGATCATGCTGCTGAACAAAGTTAGGATTTCATTTTGAACAATAGCTGAAGTATATACATCCTTTCTACCACATGTCAACCACTTGGTTAGAGAGGGGTCATCCTCTGATTTGTACTTCAGAACCTGTTCAAAATTTCCTTCACCACATTCATGGCCTCTAAAAGGTAAGCCCTACCTAGCCAACATCCTCACAGCACCAATGATTTTGAGAAGACATCCCCTTGCTTCAAGATTCAAGATTCAAGATTCTTTATTTGTCACATGCATAGTTATACAAGTACAACACGCAGTGAAATGTATCCTGAACCGCTCCTACTTTGTGCAAATAACAAGAAACAAAAGAAATAATCTATAAATAGAAATAAAAAATAAAAATAAAAAAAAAAGGGTGCAAATGTAAACATAATAATAAAATGTGTATCTGAGCAGGATAAAGATGTTAGTGCAAGTGATGCTTACAGTCCAGGCTAAAGTGCAGTGTGCAGTGTGGAATGTCAGCACAGCAGTGTGTGGGTGAACTGTTACCAGTCTTATGAATGGGAGAGTGGCCCATCATGGTTGAGGAGTCTAATCGCCTGTGGATAAAAACTCCTCCTGAGTCTCTCCGTTTTGGCCATAATGACCCGGAACCTTCTGCCTGAATGCAGAAGTTTGAACAGTCCGTTATTGGGGTGCGACAAGTCCTTAATGATACGAGCTGCCCTGGTTTTACATCTCCTGGTGTAGATGTCCTGCATGGAGGGGAGAGTTAACCTGCAGCAGCGTTCAGCTGCCCGGATCACTCTCTGGAGGGCTTTCCTGTCCTGTACACAGCTATTCCCAAACCAGGATGAAATGTTCTGTGTTAGGATGCTCTCAACAGCACCCGAGTAGAAAGCCTTAAGGACAGCAGGGGAAACCCCAAACTTCCTCAACTGCCTCAGGTGGTACAGACGCTGCTTTGCCCTTTTCGTCTGAGCACAGATATGCTCAGTCCAAGTCAGATCCTCGGAGATGTGGACGCCCAAGTACTTGAAGCTGCTCACTCTCTCCACTGGAGCTCCATTGATGATGAGGGGTTTGTGGTCCAGTTGTCCCCTTCTGAAGTCCACCACCAGCTCCTTCGTCTTACTGACGTTCAGTCGGAGGCAGTTTTCTTCACACCATAGTGCCAGGTTCTCCACTTCATCTATGTAGGCCGACTCATCGTTGTTGGAGATGAAGCCCAGCACCACCGTATCGTCAGCAAACTTAACGATGGTGTTGGAGTCGAACATGGCCACACAGTCTGAAGTGTAGAGAGAGTATAGCAGTGGAGAGAGAACACATCCCTGTGGAGCACCTGTGTTGATGGTGATGCTGCTGGAGAAGCACTTGCCCACTCTCACCGCTTGAGATCTGTCCGAGAGGAAGTCCAACACCCAGGCACACAAGCGTTTGTTAAGTCCTAGATCTCTCAGCTTTGTGAACAGTCTGTTAGGCACTATTGTGTTGAAAGCAGAGCTGTAATCTATAAAAAGCAATCTCACATAGTTCCTCTTGCTGTTTCACACTCACATTAGATAGCTGAACCTGTACTGATCGATTTTCATAGATGTGCATTGTCATGGCTGTCTTATGACTATCAGATCGCTCATGCACAGTAAATCGTTCAAGGGCTTTTTTCCAATTTTTAAACCCAGATGAAATGAATGCTTAATCAGCATTCTTGGCAAGAGATGATGTCCCCGAGTCAAAGGCTTTGGAGCAGTAAAGGCACAATACACTCTCAACATCAGGATCCACATGGAGCCATGGAAATTTCTGGTACCACTGAGTTTGTAAACTCAGAGTATATTTGGGCAAGGACTGTTTAGAAATTAATTTTGGATCTGGTTGATTGGGTTTACTGAACTGATGGTGAGTAACATCCACCTCTGTGTTCTCTGCTACCATTTCATCTGCCATCCTTATCCTCTCTGACTTACCCCTCACTCTGTTTTTCTTGCCTGTCTGCTTCTTGCCTGTCTGCTTCTTGTCTGCCTTTTACTCCCTCTTCATCTCTGTCTTCCTCACTCCTGGCCACATCCTCACATACACCCTAATCAAAACATTTTAAATGAATTTGTGAATTTGATATAAACTCACCATACACATGTGTGCACCTGAGATGGAAATAAGCACCACCCATGACACAAACACACAAACACAGCCCCTCTTCCTTCATAAACCTCTTTTACAAACTGTAACATTCATTTAATTGCTCACCTGTGAACCTTCCTGTGCTGCCTCTGAAACCAATGCCTCCAGCAACGTCCTCTCCTAAACAAGGTTGCAGTGGTAATAGGTTCAAACAGTTACAGCTGTGGCACTAGAAGACCTCAGTGAATATTGAAAAGTAATACAATGAAATAAATGCAAACAGCATCTAATGGTAATAGGCTACTGTTGTTTAATGTCAACATTTTCAACTTTCATCTCTCAACTTCACTACAGGATTTCTCTTGAAAAAGGTGTCAATTTTCTTCTGCCTCATTCTTTTCTGCATCTTAATGATACTACGTGACAAAAGGACAGTGGTAAGCTTGATAGTGGCATGGGTCCGACAGTGGCTTGGGTTCGACAGTGGCATGGGTCCGACAGTGGCCTGGGTCCGACAGTGGCCTGGGTCCGACAGGGGCCTGGGTCCGGCAGTGGCCTGGGTCCGACAGTGGCATGGGTCCGACAGTGGCATGGGTCCGACAGTGGCCTGGGTCCGACAGTGGCCATGGGTCTGACACGACTGTGACTGCTACATTTTGCTTACTTGCAGACAAGCAAGTAAGCAATGAAGATATAAAACAAAAGTCCTCACAAAAAGCTTTTTCTAAATAATAATAATAATAATAATATAAACAAAAGTATAATATAAATAATAGTATAAATAATGTAACAATTAACTGTTTTTAAACATTAAAATAATATTCTTCCATAGTCAACAGAACTGACATTATTTCTCACTTTATTCTGCTCAACAGATACAATCAAACACAACAGGCAAGTCAGCTAATGAACAAACAATGCTCAAAATATCAAAATCAATTGCACTGGCAATAAACCCATAAATATATTGCTTAACATTGTCAATTTGTCCCTCCTCATCAATTTCCTGCTTCTTCATCACAGTTACTTTATGCATCGCCACACACATAACCGACTTTAGCCAAGTTAGCTACTGAACACTATCCCAATTAGCAATTGTCATTAGTCTAAAAAACGAAATATAATACAGAAAACATTCGACATGTCAACAAAACATGAACAGAACATCTTCCCAAACATATATCAAGCTTATTTAAAAACCTCAAAAGCATAAACATTCAAAGCACCTGGAAAACGGAGATGTAAATAATCATAACAACCATAAGTTCCCGCTTCCTCTGCACGAGCTGACCGATAAATCTAACACACCAAGAGAGGGAAGACTGACAGGCAGAACAGCCAATCATCAGCCGGTGTCATGTTTGAGAGGGAGGGAAGAGGAGAGCTGTAGATTGTAGTGTAGATCAGTGGTTCTCAAACTTTTTCTGTCATTCCCCACTTAAGGGGGTGAGCGAATTTTCAAGCCCCTCTTGTCAACAAAATAATAACGAACTCGGCCAAGTTTACTGTTTATTGAAATATCAATTTATAAACCAATAAGATCAAACACCACCAAGTTAAAAACAGATAAAATACACGTGCAATTGTTACAAGGCTTACGTTGTCACTTATCTTTGCATAATTGACCCCATGTTTATTAGCTGCTCAGAAATCGTTTGTAGTTTTTTTGCACTGGCCAATTCTGTATGCAACTTTGAATGAAGCCATTTGTGCTTTGCTGTCCACTGATTCAGATGTTACCATGCGATTCTCCTGCTGTCTGTATTCTGGCAGCTTTCTTTGAAAGAAGTCGAGTGGCTTATTAACGTGACTGGAGTGTGTTGTCTCTAAGTGTCTTCCTAATTTGTTGGGTCTCATGCTGTCTGCTGCCAGCGGTTTAAGACACAAAACACACACGTGTCTCTCTTCTGCCCCCACCATCACCACCATGAATCCAAGCTCAAGATAGGCTTCATTAGTGGTGGGTGATATAACCAAAATCTTTTAACACAGGAGAAGCGGTTTTCTACCTCGATAACGATCACAATCACAATATAGCAATTTGTATCTGAAAATGCATAAATAAAAATGAAAACACAAAGAAATTGTTTTACATAATTTTATTTTTTTATGTAATTTTATTTAAACTGTGAATTGCTGAGGTTTGCCGCATTTTTTTACTTTGGCCATATTCGTTTGGATGTTTGGATTTCAGATGATAGAAAAGGTTTGACGTGTTTCCACCACTTGTTAAAACAGTGAACTTGTGTACCTTCCAAATCACCTTCATCTCATTCGTATCACTTTTCTTATACCCAAACCAATTCCACACCACAGACGAGGCACCTTTTTCTTTACAATCTCCTCATTGTTGGTTTTGTCACATGTAAGTAAACTCACAGCTGCTGCTGCAGCGTCTTCTTCCATTGTCGAAGTGTATGTGAAGCCAAACACATCAAAAGTGGGACGAAACCGCGGCACCCGATTGAACCGAATATCTGCGCAAATACAGCGCAGCGCGACTATCTGGATAGCGCAGTGATGATCTGGTTTATTCGCGCAGCCCGGTGGATCGCGCAGCGCCGCTCGAATCACAAACCCACTGAGTTTAAAATCAATTTATTTAAAATGTCAGGACAGTTTAATATTGTTTAAGCCTTGCCATGCCTGGATTGTACGTGCGCATCCCAGCGGGGTAAAATGTATTTTGATGGTCGGCACGGTTTATTTCTGTCAGAGTCACGCAGTGCTGCCCAGTGGCTCGCGCAGGTTTGTGATTCGAGCAGCGCTGCTCAAGTTGGTCCGACGTTAAACCGTTATTGTTCCACTATGGTTCCACTTTTTCTCCCGGCCCACAACTGATGTTATTTTAAATTTACTTGTATTAATGATCCATTTATTTGTGTGTGATTGTTTAGTTTTGAGCGTACGGTCTTCATTATCAATAAAGAAAAGCATGAATTAGAATAGGAACTTTCCTGTTATTTTCCACTAATTTCCTCCCGTTCATTGCGCCCCACCTGTCATGTCTGTATTCCCCACTAGTGGGGCGCGCCCCACACTTTGAGAACCACTGGCGTAGACACAGAGCGGCCAGAGAAACGGAGGAGCGAATGCGAAGGGGTTTGTTCAAAACCGCGGGAAAAGTGTAGAAAAAGTGTAGGCGTTGAACCCTCTCACCGGGAAATGTGTGGGTGTTAAAACACCCACATCCCCCACGGGTGCGACGCCCCTGGCTGCAGGGTTTAAAAGCAGCAGTGACATTCTCAGAGATGAACATTAGTTCTGTTACTGAGGATTATTTCACTACATCTGTGTCTATCTGCTATGAACAGGGTTGCCAGATCTGTGTTACAGAAACAGACAAATGTACAAGCAGTATTAAACCCATGCAGATTTCCTCATTAGTTCTTTCTCTAATATTTTAAAATAGTCTCATATTATTACACATTTAATCATAAATACAGAATGTCTATGAATAAACCCACAGACTCAAATCCATTCATATAGTAACACAGAGCTAAAGTAGAGAACACCATCAATGTGTGTGTGAGAGAGAGAGGGAAAGGTGTGTGTGTGTGTGTTTGAGAGAGAGAGAGGGAGAGGTGTGTGAGGGGGAGGTGTGTGTGTTTGAGAGAGAGAGAGGGAGAGGTGTGTGAGGGAGAGGGAGAGGTGTGTGTGTGTGTGTGTGTGTGAGAGAGAGAGAGTGAGGGAGAGGTGTGTGTGTGTGAGAGAGAGAGTGAGGGAGAGGTGTGTGTGAGACGTGACTTGTGTGTTTCTGCATGTAGGAGTGTGAGACAGAGATGTAAGTGTGTGTGTTAAAATGTGTGATATACATGAGTATGAGTGTGTTTGTGTATACGTGTGTGTGTGTGTGTGAACATAGTGATATAGAGTGTGATAAGTGTGTCTGTGCGTGTAAATGTTAACATCTGTAATGTGTGTGTTTATTTGTATCGCACATTTCATACACAATGGTAATTTAAAGTGCTTTACATAAAAGAGAAGAAAATAATAAAAGGAAATAGAAAATAATATAGCCCTAAAACTTTTAAAATTAGATTTTATAAAAAATAAACACAGTTTGTAGTGTGTAGCAGTTTTAAAACTACTTGTAATTTGATGTAGAATCAAAATAACACAGTTGAGAATTTAAGGTCAACCTAAAATACGGTGCAGTCGGAACACAGTGCTGGTTCAGTAAACACACGGCTAAACAGAGCAGCTTTAAGTCTAGATTTCAATGTGACTGATGTTTTAGCACGTCTGATCTCTTCTGGTTCCATGTCTATACGCGGACTCCCTTTGTCTTGTGTGACCCCTTGGTATTTTTAGGACTCTCTTCATGCTTCCCTCTACTGATCAAATTTACAGAGATGCTGATTTTATATTCCAACAGGACCTGAAAACCCTGGGGAAAGTACTAATACCTGGTTTAAGGTCCATGGTATCTCTGTGCTTGTCTGGCCAGCAAACTAGTCCAACCTAAACCTCATAGAGAATCTCTGGAGTATTGTGCCGATGCGGGACACCAGACGCAACAATGCAGAAGAGCTGAAGGCCGCCATCAGAGCAACCTGGGCTTCCAGAACACCTCGGCAGTGCCACAGACTGATCGCCTCCATGCCACACATCATTGCTGCAGTAATTCATGTAAAGGGAGCCCAGACCAAGAATGCTGTACATCTTCATGGTTACGTGTATACAAGTACTTTCACGTAAATCCAAATGTACATCGGTGAACAGCTGCTAATCTCGAAGTGCAGTCCATGTTAACTAGAACATGCTCCCTTTAATACAATTGTTCTTTTCAGCAGGAATTGATTTATGGTCACATCATTTGGTATCATCTAAATGAGGACAAGGTTTCCTTCTCATGTCGTCTCAGGGGGTTTTTCCTTGCCGCCATCATCATCTCTAGTTCCCTCATTAGAGACAAACTGTATCGAATATCCAGAATGTTTATTTGTGTAACAATATCTATTATTGAACTGATTATAGAAAAATCAAAGAGACTGAAGGTGAAATGAACCGCGTCTTGTCCAGAAACGAAATGAAGAACCAAGCCGTCCACTGTAGCCTTTTTAGAAAGCCGTTTATTTGCATAATACCAAACAGTCTACAACTCGAGTCTCCGGAGATCGTCAAGAGTTGCATGAGAAAGAAATACAAAAATTAGCGTACATATATATATTTTTTTATTTTAAATCATTTCCTTATGTCAAAAGTAAGAGCCTCTTTAGCTATTCATAGGTCATCAGGAGTAAGAACGAGTTCCTCTCACTTCCCAGCAGTGTGAGCGAGTAAGTTGAAGCCAGGCACGGTGAGCAGAAAAACGCCATGAACTAAACCGTATGGACAAACCAATAATAATAATAATAATAAAAAATAAAATACACAAAGCACAGAGAGTGCGCTCGGGAAGTGAATGCATACAGTGTGCCGAGAAAGACTAATTAATCTGCCCTCCACCCCAGCTTCACCCTGCACCTGGGGAGGAAACCACACACACACACACAGCCAAAACAAGATGTCCAAGTACATGACTTTAAGGCTTATATAGTGCACAGTGGCTTATCTACGAGCGCGCACGTGTGTGTGTGTGTGTGTGTGTGTGTGCGCGCCTCGTTCCAACAGTGGTGTTTATTATAATCACTACCTTACTCAGTGCAGAGATGT
Organism: Channallabes apus; assembly: GCA_030522415.1. Taxonomy (NCBI): domain Eukaryota; kingdom Metazoa; phylum Chordata; class Actinopteri; order Siluriformes; family Clariidae; genus Channallabes; species Channallabes apus. The sequence continues at coordinate 11,311,028 of CM060105.1, read as the reverse complement.
GTATACTCTCACCGTGGTCATTAAAGTGCACATCTCTAACATTCTCGGTGCTCGTTCGAGTTAAAGCATGAGATAAACATGGAAGATCACCGCAGTGTGTGGAGAGAGAGAGAGAGAGAGAGAGAGAGAGAGAGAGAGAGATGAAGATGCAGCAGTTATCATGAACAGGTCATATACTTTTCATCCTTACACCGTTATAAAAATTTTTTTTGAATAAAATACATTTCTATAGAGAACTTGATGTAGGTTTATTTATTTATTTATTGTTATTATTTTGGTCCCCTTTAAAACAGTTTATTTCTTCTTCACTTCTTTAATTCGTAACTTCTTAGTTCGTTCTAATTTCAATTAGAAAAATAGATTGAGACATAAGCCTAGGAGATGAAGAACAAGAATAAGGAGTAGAAGAAGAGGAACGGCTCCTTATAAAAATATCGTCCCCGTCTTCAAAATCCTGGTGAATACATGCAACAACGAAAAAACAAAAATCATTTGGTCCTTAACTGACTACAGACTGGAGTATTGATTGTCAGCGTTACAGTATGTGTGTGTGTGTGTGTGTGTGTGTGTGTGTGTGTGTGTGTATGTGTGTGTATGTGTGTGTGAGAGAGATAGCACTAACAAATTAAATCTGAATCCCAGTAGACAGTGTGGTCTATTACATGTGTATGTGTGTATGTATAAAAGAGTGCTGCAGTTCAGCACTACAGCCAGCAGGTGGCCGTGTCATGTTGGTTCTCTCTAGTTCACTCTGGTTTGGGTTCGGGGGTTTCGGTCTTGCCGTCAGGCTCGTCGTCGCTTTCCATACCCGTGCGGGCGACGATACGGCGGATGTTGGTGAAGGGCAGATCACCACGTCTGCAATCATACACACACACACACACACACACACACACACACACAGCGAGTTAACTTCCATAGAACGCAGTACAAGAAGAACAGTCGAAATTTGTAGTCAGTCACTATGACACATTTTAAAGTGGCAGTTCGCAAGTCTGTTAAACAAATAAACAAAATATTATACCTGCATTAAATCGGATCATTAACAATGTACTCAACAGCAGTAATGTACTCAAGTACACATTTCATGTACATTATTGAGTAGTTTTATTAGAGAATGCTTTTACTCCACTACATATGACAGCAAATACCTGTACTGCCACTTAACCACATTTCTGAACGACATTGCGCCACCTAACTAGAGTTCTGTGTTACACTTAAAGAAGGAATTTTGCCACCTGTTGATCATTATGTGTAATTGCAAGAACTGCCTTTCCTTCAAGACATTTGGTGTTTGTTGGGGAGACGGGTAGGGTAGGGAGTTTCCTGGCGTGCGTCTGGGAGACGGTCAGTGTAGGGGGGGTTCCTGGCGTTTGTTGGGGAGACGGTCAGGGTAGGGGGGTTCCTGGCGTTTGTTGGGGAGACGGTCAGGGTAGGGGGGTTCCTGGCATATGTTGGGGAGACGGTCAGGGTAGGGGGGTTCCTGGTGTTTGGGAGAAGGTCAGTGTAGGGGGGTTCCTGGTGTTTGGGAGAAGGTCAGTGTAGGGGGGTTCCTGGTGTTTGTTGGGGAGACGGTCAGGGTAGGGAGTTTCCTGGCGTTTGTTGGGGAGAAGGTCAGGGTAGGGGGTTTCCTGGCATTTGTTGGGGAGAAGGTCAGTGTAGGGGGGTTCCTGGCATTTGTTGGGGAGACGGTCAGGGTAGGGGGGTTCCTGGTGTTTGGGAGAAGGTCAGTGTAGGGGGGTTCCTGGTGTTTGTTGGGGAGACGGTCAGGGTAGGGAGTTTCCTGGCGTTTGTTGGGGAGACGGTCAGGGTAGGGGGTTTCCTGGCGTGTGTTTGGGAGATGGTAAGTGTAGGGGGGTTCCTGGCGTTTGGGAGAAGGTCAGGGTAGGGGGTTGTGTGGTGTAAGCGAGGGAGGCGTGAAGTGAAGTTTGGGTTGACTCATTACCTGAGCTTGCTCTTGAGTGTGGAGACCTCACGGTTCATGGCGTCGGCCGACTCGGTGGCGTCCTCCAGCTCTCTCTGCAGTTTCCTGCGGTTGGCATTGGCTCTCTGCGCCTCCTCCTCAGCCTCCTCCAGCTGCCTCTTCAGCTGCTTCATACGGCTGTTCAACTTCTCCATCTGCAGCAGGACACACAATACACTCAGTGCTCGGGAGCCAACAAAGTCACTCATGATCACTGCAGTACTTGTGTGTGTGTGAAATCTGGACAGGTTCTGACCTGGTCTTTGTACTGGTCAGCGTTACGTCGCTCATCGTCTACCTGCAGAATCACTTCCTTCAGCTTCTTGTCTGAGCGACGGACCAGTTTGGTGGCTGCCTGCCTCTCTCTAAAACATTCACACATACATTTTTTATAAAGTGCAAAAAAATAAATCACACAGGTCGTCAGGAGTGTCGGTCATGTGATCTGACCTGGTCTCAATATCCAGCTGTTCTTCGAGCTGTATGATTTTGGCCTCCAGGGCGGCGATAGAGGCCTTGTATTTGCCCTTTACCGTTCCCTCCAGCTCGGTCAGTTTCACCTTTATATCCTTGTTCTGGCGCTCGAGCTGGGAGCGCGCCCCCTCCAGGCGCTGAGCGGAGCTGCGCTCGGCGGTTAGCTCTACGTTGATCTGGTCCGTCTGAGAGAGACAGAGCGCAAGTGAGCGACTGAGATGATCTGAAGTTGTTGCTCAGACTAAAGACAATAAATCAGACACGCCGACTACAAGAAACGTTGGCTGACCTGCAGCACGGCCCTCTTGAGGCGATCGTTGATCAGCTCGGTGTTGTTCTGCTCTTCCTCCAGCTCCTCTTCCAGCTGAGCGATGCGGGCCTCCAGACGTCGCTTCTCCTCCACCGTCAGAGCGCTGACACGCAGAGAAGTGAAAAAGATCATTGAGTACGCATTCACCAAGCACTCCTTGTTTTTCTGTGTGCGTTTATATATACTTACTTCTTGCTGTTCTGGTTGTTGATCTCGTCCTGCAGTTCGTCTCTCTCCTGCTGAGCTTGTCTCTTTGCTCTCTCTGCTGCAGCCAGCTCCTACACACACACACAAAGAAAAATGCACTCTTATTATAGGAGCGTGTGCGTTTGTGTGTGCGCGCGCATCTCTGCATGTGTGTGTACATACCTCCTGCATTTGGATCATGTCTGCCTCCATGCTCTTGAGCTTCTTCTCGTTCTCTTTGCTCAGCGCCAGAATCTCCTCTCTGGAGAGACGCGTCTCATCCACCTCCCGCAGCAGGTCCTTCATCTGAGCCTGAACACACGCAGAGTTTAACAGTGGTGTCTGAATAATCTGTACGATATCTTACTGTATGTTGACTCGACGCTGCATACCTGCAGTTTCTTGAGCTGTTTCAGAGCCTCGTCTCGGTTCTTGTTGGCCTGATCGATAGCCGCCTCCAGATCCTTCAGGTCCACCTCCATCTTCTTACGCGCTGCCACGGAAATAGAGCGCTGCTTTCTCTCGTCCTCTAGCTCCAGCTCCATCTCCCGCACCTAAAAGCGGTGTGTGAATTACCCATGATGCACCATGATCATTAATAAGGAAAGTTAGGTAAGTGTGTACCTGTTTGACGAGCTGCCTCTTCTTCTCCTCTCCCATCTCGTCTCGGCCAGCCAGGTCTCTCTCGAACTGAGCCTTCATGGCCTGCATGTTGACCTCCAGTCGCAGCTTGGCGTCCTCGGTGGCCTGCAGCTCGTCCTCCAGCTCCTCCAGCTGTGTGCGCATCTCCTCCAGCTGCTGCTCCATGCCACGCTTCGACTTCTCCAGCTCGTGCACCTGCGAGGAGCAGAGCCTGTGTGATTAGACTGAATGGATTAAGTAAAGCTCACCTGTCAGGGGTGGAGTGCGGTGTATAACTCACGCTCTTGCCGACGTCGTCCTTGGAGGAGACGAGGTCCTCCATCTCGGTCCGGAGCGTCTTGTTGGTTCGCTCCATCTCGATCTTAATGTCCGACAGGCTCTCGAGTTCACGAGTCAGAGCAAGGGCTCGAGTCTCCTTCTCTCGAGCCTCGGCTTCAGCCCGGTCACGCTCCTCAGCATAGCGAGCGGAGATAGCCTTCTCCTCTGCAAGCATCTACACACACATGCATGTGCAATGTACTATATGTCATTATTACAACATCAAAATATACTTCTTTTTTTCTCTCCACTTCTCAGACTTGCTCTCTCACTCCAACCATCTTCCTCTCTCTTATCCTTCTCTGCCATTCTCTCTCTCTACATCTTATTTGATCCCATAAATAAGCCATCATGGAGAACATAATCAAGAAGAACTTCAAGACGCAAAAACACACCTGGTCAAACTTCTTCTGCTTTTTCTCCAGGTTGGAAACGATCTGTCTCAGATGGTCCTGGTCCACTAGCAGGTCATCCAGCTCCTGCTGCAGGCGAGTCTTGGTCTTGTCCAGTTTGTCATAGGCCATGTTCCTCTCCTCCATGCGTTGAGTGACGGTCTCAAGTTCACGCTGAATACGCTTCTTCACTTCCTCTGTGTTCTCCAGAACACCTGATTCCTGCTCCATCTTCTTCCTCATCTCGGTCACCTGGAGACAGAGGAGGTAATATTAGGTCGACGGGACTGGCATGATTTATGGTATGGTTATTACATTTAAAAACAGCTTCAGAATGACTACAACATTTTTGTACCTGGGACTGAGCTGCGATCAACTGTTTCTCAAGGTTTCTCTTGGCCTCCTCCTCTTCCTCCAGCTGTTCTCTCAGGTTGTTCTGGTCATCCTCCAGCTGCCTCATCCGTGTGTTTACAGACAGTTTCTGACGGGTCTCCTCTTGGAGCAGCTCCTACACACCACATACAAACACTGCGTTACAAACCTTACTCTCCAAAAGGAGAGTGTTGGACGGGAGTGTGTTGGACGGGTAAGGTGAGTAGTAGACACATACATTGATATCCTGCAGTTGGGACTCCACAGCTGAGCGGTCTTTGGTTGCTTTGATGGATTTTCCCTCCACTTCACTCAGAGCAGTGCACGCGTTATCGAGCTCGGTCTAGAGGAAACACAAGCAGCAGATCAACAGCAAACTCTACGAATAAACACTTAAAAGCTTAAAGGATTAACATCTACACACATTACTGTGGCAGTCTGGGGTTAACCAAATCAATAGGCTCTGTGAATGTGAGCATCTTCTAGACTGATTCAGGAGGTAATATCATGCCCTGTTACTTGGTGTGTGTGTGTGTGCGCATTTGCAAGACTGTGAGGGGTGTGTACCTGCAGCTTGGACACTTTGTCCAGCAGCTCGGCTTTCTGCTTCTCGCTCTCCGAGTGTTTGATCTGCAGCTCCTGCACCTGAGCTTCGGCCTTCTTCCTGCGGTGCTCCGACTCGTTCTTGCCCTGCAGCAGCGTCTTGAGCTCGATCTGCAGCTCGTTACGCTCCGACTCCAGGGTCTGCTTCACCTTGTCCACTGACGCCTTGTTCTACACACACACATGGAATGCGCTCAGAAATCAGCATATAATAAACGTGCAATCGTTTATTTCGTATTCAATGTGACGTGAAAGTAGAAGAGAAGAGGAGATGCGTGGTTTACCCTCTTGGCCTGCTCCAGCTGCTCATTCAGCTCATCGAAAGCCACGCTGTGCTTCTGTCGCATCTCTACCACAACCTGCTCGTGGACTTTAGCTTCTTCTTCCAGAGACTTCTTCAAATGGGTCACTTCTGTCTCACGCTTCGTCCTGATAAACCACACACAAACCAGTAAGTAATGGTAACACTCAAGTATTTTCCATCCATTGCAGGAGATGTAATGTACAGGACGGCCACTGCCTAGAACTGCAGATTGCAGATGGTCGGCCTTTTCCGATCCATATCTATTAGCAGAGCAGGAAGCGTATCTGGGACATTTAAATACAACATCATTCTCAGGTTACACGTCAGATGTACTGCCATTTCCTGTGCCATAATCTCAGCTCCACTGAGTTCCAGTGCTCAGCCATTCTGGCCCTGTAGCAGTACCTGAGTGCCTCCTGAGCAGCAGTAGTGTCCAGTGTGTCCTCCAGCTCCGTCTTCAGGGCCTCTAACTCCTCTCCCAGGTCACGGCGGTGTTTCTCAGCTTTGGCACGAGCAGCTTTTTCCAGCTCCAAGTCCTCCTGCAGCTCGCTCAGCTGAGCCTCCAGCTCACGGATCTTCTTGTGGGCCAGGTTCTTCTGTGCTGCCTCTTCTTCGATTCTGCAGAAAGGAAATTATGACAAATTTTTTTGTTAATATGTTTAAGCAATAGATTTGCACAAAGGAACTTTTTTCAGGAAGCTATGAAAAATCTTTAGAATTTTTTTTAGAAGAACTTTCAGCCTGGTCACCACAACCTTCTACCAATGGAAACGTATGAAATGAGAGCTAAGCTCAAAAGGAGCTAAATGAGAGTTTTTCGGCACAGACCTGGCCAGTGCGTCCTGCAGCTCCTCCTCCTTCTTGGCGAGTTGAGCTCGGAGCTCAGCGATCTGGGCCTGGAGTTCAGCGATCTGGTCGCCAAGCTCGGTGGAGTCGCCCTCCAACTTCCTGCGGTTCTTCTCCAGCTCCTGCCTCATTTTCTCCTCGCGGCGTAGACGATCTAAAAAGTCAAGAAACAAAGTCAGTTCACTGAACATGGATATAAAATCACCCAAGAACTAAATCGCAGCCTGCAGGTGTTCCTGTGACCAGGTTATTCACAGATCTACAGCTTTAAGCAAGGTCATCCATATTGGTTCCAAGAGCGTATTTGTGTAAGCTCATACCCTCAAGGTCTGTGATCATGGCCTCGTGTTTGTTCTTCAGCTTCTGCAGGCTCTTGGATTTCTCCTCCTCCTCGGCCAGGTTGGTGGTGAACTCGTTGATTCTCTCTTCCATCAGCTTCTTCTCCTGTTAAGCCAAAACAACAACTTTCAGCTAAGAACCTGTATTTAAAAGTTTGTTAGGATCTTTGTGTAGACTCGCCTTGTTCAGTTTGTTATTCTGGTCATCCAGCACCATAACGTCCTCCTCCACCTTCTTGACCTTGGCTTCCATTGTGACGCGCTCCAGCTGCAGTTTCTGCCGAGCAGCCTCCTCCTCATCCAGCTGCTGCTCCAGATCCTATAGGATGACAGACATCTCGTCTCGTTCAGCCAGCGGTTTGGTTGTTCATGGAAATGAACTGATGGTGCGGTTCGAGGTACAGTTAAAACACTGTGGTGCTGTACCGTGATGTTCTGCTGCATCTTCTTCTTCTCCGTCTGAAGTTGATTGGCTCTCTCTTCCTCCTCCTCCACTCGAGCCTCCAGGTCATGCAGGATCTCCTCCAGCTCCTGCTTCTTCGCCACCAGCCGGTTCCTCATCTCGTCCGCCTCGGCGCAGAGGTCCATCTCAGCCTGCAGCTGCTCCTGTAGAGCCAGCTTCTCCGTATTCAGCTAAGCACAGAGAGAAAATGGTGACTCAGAGGTATGTAAGAGTGTGACAACACAAGTGGGATGGTGCTGTGTGTGGAGTTGGAGAACAATGCCAAGGTTGTGTTTTAATGATGTAATAATTTATAAACCTTCTTGACTCAATTTAACACAGTGCATAATATGAGCAGTGTATACGTGTGTGTTACCTGCTGATATTTGACTTCTATCTCCTCCATTTGTTTCTCCGCTTGCACCTGTTTCTCGCGGACTTTGTGGAGCTCTTCTTCTTTGGCCTGCATCTCCTCCTCCTGCCTGCTCACCTGGAGGAGAGGCTTCACCTACAGCACGAAAAGATTCAGGTCATGAAAGCACGCTCACTTACACACAAGGGGATTTTAATTCCATTAACACCTAAAGTGTTTGAGGCTTCACCTTAGTGAAGAGTCTCCACCACTGCCAGTTCCTGAGTTTCAGGTAAGCAGCGCAGTTCCTCTGGATCACTCTCATGGCAGTCAGCTGCTGCTGCCTCTTAGCAAACGCCCTGATGGCAGAACACACACACGGTACATTAGAGAACTCCCACTGTTCCTGAGTCACTTTGGATTGAGGAGGAATCAACAACGATGTCCAGGTGTAGCGGCGCCTCGACACTCACTTGCGGGCGACGTAGCCTCGGCACCAGGCCTGGAAGCTGATGATGACGTCTGTAATCTTCATATCGCGCTCCTCCTCCAGGTGGGCCAGTACTCCAGCCCGGAAGAACACCTTGCTCTGACCGATTCGGTACAGGTTCGGGTCGAGCTCCAGAGCTTTGATCTGACACAGAGAGAGAGAGAACGGGTAAGCAGACAACGCTGATGGTATTTACTATACGTGAACACTTCTGTTTGTACGACGTGGTGCAACCTGTAAGTTTTCAGTAATTACTGGTGCTTGCGAAGCAAAGCATCACTTGCGTCATCTCAAAGGCTTCTTCTTCTTTCTTCTCGATTAAACTGTGGCGTGTAACTCGTCCCGTATCGTTTGTCATATACCCATGAAAGAGGTGTCAAATCGTGCGGCTTATTCGACAATGGGGTGCTATTACTTTTCTAAGGGGCGGGGGCAATTTACCGGCTGAAAAATCCCATAGACGCAACACCGAGACCTGCTTTGACGGATTGTAGAAATCAAAAATTTACAGGCTGCGTCAGAACATACACCGCACGAGGGTATAAGGTGTACCCCTGGGGCGCAAGAGGTGCCCAAATTTGCTCCATTGACATATCATGGTGATGGTACTCCCCATTGAAACAGGAAGTGCTCTCAGTTGGATTTCCTGCTGTGGTATCTTCCATAGGAACTTTGTAATCGAACCCAGAGGCCTGAGTTTTGACACAACAAGCAACACTCATGTTTTCTTTATTTATCAGAATAACATTTCAACAGCTCAAACATGACTACGCCCGTCTAAGCCTCGTAAACATGCTGTATTATAACAATAATAATAAGTCATTGTCTGACTCTTACCATCAGCACACAGGCCTGTTTTCCGTCCATGAAGCCCTTGGGGATGGAGTTAGGAGTGAGGATCTCATACCTATAGAGGAGGAGAAATTAAACTCACTCTCAGCTCTGTGACTACACATCGCTCATTTGTGTAAAGCGCAGGTGAGAAAGACACGGGCGGGTTTTATTTCCGGGCTACGCACCTCTGTCTGAACTCCTGGAAGACGACGCGGTTAGGGAAGCCCTGTCTGCAGATACGGATTCCCTCCAACACACCGTTACACCTGAGCTGGTCCAGAACAAGGTGAGGGTCCAATTTCCCTGCCTGAGAGAGAGAGAGAGAAAATGATGGTTTTAATTTAAACAGATTAATTAATATTTTCTATTGTCCATCCAGTCCCGTGCTATAGGGGGCGCTACCTTCTTCTCGTGGTTCGGGATGATGCATCTCACGAAGTTGGGGTTGGTGTTCCTCAGTGTGGCCATCAGGTTGGACAGCTGCTCCTTATAGAGCTGACCCACTGTCCGGAACATTCCCTTACGGGTCTTGAACGCACCGGGCATCTCCGACATTCCCGCCACCTTATCCAGGCCCACGATGCGGTCCACTGAGGGAGAGACAAGAGCAGCGATCATGAACACCACGTCAGCGATGTAGCCCTGGTACGGGTGAAGCCACGAGCAGCACACGGTTACCCACAATCCTTTGGTGCAAATATACAACAACAACCACAACAGCGCATGTGGTGACGGAATACACACAACCACACAGTGAGATAAGGGCTGAGTGAGAGTGAGGATGAGGAGGAGGAAGAAAACACAAGGAGATAAAACAAACCGAATAGAAATCACACAATGCCGGTGAGGTGAAAACACTCGAGGGGAAAATGGACCCAGTGCAGTGCAGTGTGTGTGTGTGTTTATAAATGTATGTATCGACTTTTACATACATGTCTCAATAATATAATGATTATTGTTCAGTAATTTATGAGGTAGTGTCAAAACCATGCATTGTGCGTGTTGGTGTGTGTGTGTGCGTGTATGCACTCTTAGGACTGTATGCACATGTTCACTAGTCGATCCTTTGAAAACTAAAAAACTAAATCAATTAAAACACGGTGTTTTTTTTTTTTTTTTTTTTTTTTTTTTTACTTTTCTAGGTACGAGTAACAAACACCGGCCTCCCAGGAACTCCTTTAATGATTAGCTGATTGTAGGTTTTCCGTTTCTGCAAGACAACGCACGACCACGCCCTGCCGACCGCACCACGTTGTACGTTACTCGGCTTGGAGTTACTGCCACTTCCATGTACACTCCATCTCCACGTTTGGAAAAAGCCATTAAAGGCACTCCTGGGAGGCCGGGGTTTCAGAAGTGAAGCAGATAATCCGATCATGGCTCCGGTAGCAGGTGATTATATAGAGAATTACAGTGTCAGAAGTCCCGGTTTGACTTGAACGCGCCTCGTATACTACAGTTACGAGTGATGTATGCAGTGTATGCGGAATTGATACATTTCTGTAAAGCTGCTTTGACACAAAAAGTGTCGTAAAAAGTTATGAAGTGAACAATTAATATTATTCTTTTAAAAAGTTGTGCAATCTCTAGTGTGTACACAGTGATGAATCGAGGTCCTTGGTGTAATGAGTAAATATGAGTGTGTATATGAGTGTGTGTATGAGTGTGTGTGTGTGTGTGTGTGTGTGTGTGTGTGTGTGTGTGTGTGTGTATACAGAAGCAAACCCATGCAGTTTATACCCATATCTCTGCAGTACCCAAGACCAAGTGCAGGGGAGCCCCAATCACGCTAATACACAGAGAGGGAGAGAGGAAGAGAGATGAGCGCAGACCCAGGAACAGTCTCTCACACACACACACACACACACACACACAATGGAGGGTATCTACAGTCAAAGGTAAGTGTACATCAAAGCGTGATGTGTCTTTGATGTTTAAAATCAGACCTGCGTCTTGAGTTGAAATGCAACGGTGGTTAAAGTTACAATTTTTTTATTAAGGATTGTTTTGCCACTCGTGAGCTCAGAAAGAAAAATCTCACTTTTCTATCCTCCACAGAACAGAGTGTCTCTGAGCACCGAGCACATCTCACTAAAGACACACAGGATAAAATGAAGCGGCTCATGGATTTGCACGGACTCGTGAACTTGACCGGAAATCCCTCCATAACCAGCAGGATAAAGACATGAAGGGAAAGAGGAGTCAAAACTAAATGGAGCATGGGAAGAAAGACAGCATGGAAAGAAAAGTAAAGAGAAAGACGTCACCTGAGTCAGAGTGGAGGAAAGGAAAACGCTGATAAAACTAAGCTCTCGGATAACTCGGCACCTCTGAGAGCCGAGAGGAAATAAACGAATGGAGACGAGGACGAGCAGAGGGACAGATGCGGAGGGACGAGAGAGGAGAAGAAGAAGTGGGAACAAGGGATGCACAGAGGAATAGAGGAAAAAAAAAAGGGAAAAACAATTTTGGAGACCAGTGATGGTCCTCCTGCAACAAGACTCCCTCAGAAGGAAGAAACTAGAGCTTCTCAAAGACGTCCTAAAAAAACAGTCTCTGTTTTCACGTGGGAGGAACGCGAGTCCTGGTGCATCTGCTCCACTCACCGTCCTTCCACAGCTCAGACACAAACTTATCAGTGGACTGGTTGAGCAGCGTGGCCACATTGTCGTTCAGAGGGTCCATGTTCTTCATCAGCCACTCGTCAGCCTTGTAGTCCACCTGAGGAAGAAAAACAAGCATAAATAACATTAAAAAAACAATAACAACACCACAGCATCCAAGTGGTGGACGCAGAAGACCTGGCAGGACGCTTCGGAGTGTTTACCTTGCCGGCGTAGTGCATGATGCAGAAATCCGCCTCGTCCTTGAGTTTCTTGGGTTTTTGGAACTTGGGGTGGTTGCCCTGCTCCTGCGCAACCTTCTCAACAAAGCTCTTATCTGTGGCTTTGGGGAACCAGCACTCCTCATCCAGGAGGGCCAGGATACCCGGAGGACTCGCCTGCACAAGGCACAACAGCTCCGTCACAAATACCTCATAAATATATTACATAAAAACTAAACAAATAAATAAGATTAAGAGAAATTGAAGCTTGATTCAACACATGCGTCTACTAATTTCAAGCTTTAACCACTCGTAGAATGTCCCAGAATGCATGTTTCTAGAAATAAATATGTTATGATCTACCGATACAACAAGCTTCAAAGTCACCTGCATGACAAATTATTCCAAAAACGGAAAAAGTCTCCAGGGCACGGAGGCACGGAGATTAACCAACTGCCTCTTGTCCCTGATTGGTCGATCTAATACACATTAATGCTCCAGGGGGGAGGAGTTTTATGTGGCTAAATTGTGGAATTCATACAGTTTAACTAGCAACTCTTTCTGGATAGTTTTTTTTCCCACCAATCTGGCAACCTGTCTAGTCACTAAACACATCCTGAAGACGTCTAGTCGTCTCAGACGGACGCTGCGTCTGGTGTTTCCGACTCACGGGCTTCTCGATGAGGTCGATGCAGGGCTGCAGGTCGAGGCCGAAGTCGATGAAGCTCCACTCGATGCCCTCGCGCTGGTACTCCTCCTGCTCCAGGATGAACATGGTGTGGTTGAAGAGCTGCTGCAGCTTCTCATTGGTGTAGTTGATGCACAGCTGCTCGAACGAGTTCAGCTGAAAAGAAAAAAAAACAAAACGTTACATATAACGGTCACGCTTTCAGGACATGCAAGCGCCGCGAGGGAACCGCGTGGGATACCTCGAAGATCTCGAAGCCGGCGATGTCCAGGATGCCGATGAAGGACGCTCCCTGGCGCTTGGTCTTGTCCAGGGCTTTGTTGATGCGCATGACGAGCCAGCGGAACATCCTCTCGTACGTGGCTTTGGCCAGAGCCTCCACGGCGAACTCGGCCTGCTCCTGCGTCTGCGCCTTCTGAACGTAGTCGCGGCCCACCTTGATGCGGGGGCTCAGGATGGCCCGGATGAAGTCCGTCACGTTCATGCCCATCAGGTGGCACACCTTCTGCGCCGCTGGAGGGGGGAAAAAAAAACATCAAGACGAGAGTGAGGATTAACAAGGTCTGGAGAAACATCACGGTGAATACGTGTATATGGAGGACACGGAAGGATCTAAAGTGGGCGGGGCCAATTTCAAGTAAATCCTTTTGATGTACATTCCTTTAAATAACATCAGGCCACGCCCATACTAAAGGGAACGCTGGGATTTTGGGATGCATCACCTGTGTCATCAGGCATGGAGGCTTGGTCTGAGTGACGCTCCTTCTTAAAGCTGATGTTCCCCAGCTGCAGGACGGACGAGATGACACGCAGCAGACCTACCACACACACACACACACACACACAAATATATACGGTGATTAATAACACAATACACCTTTAAAAGGTTTAAAAAGTGTGTGTGTTCTCTCCTCTCTCACCGATCTGCTCATCATCAGGTATACTCATGATGCGCATGGCCTCCAGGGTCTCAGTGAACATGTCTTTGTCCTGTTGTCCAGGGATGGTCACGTTTCCGTTGGACAGGAAGCGATACTTGTTGTAGCCCTCCAGACACAGCTCATCTACACACACACACACACACACACACACGGGTCAGTCTGGAGCAAAGTATAAAATCTAAAGTTAGCAAGGGCTCTTGGACTAAAAAACACACACACACACTGACATTGTGTGTTTTAGCGTGTGTGTGTGTGTGTGTGTGTGTGTGTGTGTGTGTGTGTGTGTGTGTGTGTGTGTGTGTGTGTGTGTGTGAGAGAGAGAGAGAGAGAATGATATCCGTCTCACACTGCACAAGATAAACAGGCAGCAGATATTACTCCCACATAGCCTGCATATATTTGGCCTTAACTGATTGGCTGAGCAAACACGCTGACTCTCTAATCATCCAGCAGGGGGCGCTGGTCACTGAAAGAAAGGTGTGTAATTCTGCAGGATCTGGGTTTGCCCTCATTTAGGAGTTCAGCGTATGAAGTTGTGTGTGTGTGTGTGTGTGTGTGTGTGTGTGTGTGTGTGTGTGTGTAATGTTCTATTTAATTAAACTCCTGCTTCATGGACATTCTGTAACACGGTAACCTTATACACACACACTATATTTTATAATGTGTGATGTTTTACAATTTAATTGTTGATTATTTTCCTCTAACTGTGCAACACTGAGGGGTTTTAAGCTCATAAGCTGCAGAAGAGTACCAGAAAACAGTGTGTATACGAAAGCTACACTGTACATCAGTTCAAGTCTCTCTGCAGGAACGAGGAGCTTCGTGTGATCTGGACTGAAACTCACTGCGCAATTTGTCTCCGGCTCCAGTGAGCATGTAGTAGAAGATGTGGAAGGTTCTCTCCTCTTTGGCCTGGCGGATGGCGCGAGATTTCTCCAGCAGGTCTGAGAGCCGGTTAAGGAGCCGGCGTGATTCGGAAGGAATGCTGCAGGGCAGGGTCCATGGTGTGGAAGCGATTCGAAACCTACCAAGAGCTTAACGTGAGCATTACTGTCCACGTCAACCTTTGGTGCATCTGGAGTTATCACAGGTATGCCCACTAGGGGGCGAAACATGGCGATCTCCTGAATATTCGCAATTTCATGGCCAGGTTTACAAGATGTCTCTTTCAAGAATTGCAAAAAACAAAGGTTTCTGATTTGAGATGCAACATCAATCCTCTCAGTACAACAATTTCCTAAAAGAATTATAATAAGTAAAAAAAATTAAAAAAAAAGGAGGTGGGAGGGTGGTGCACAAACTTTTGCACCCAGCTGTAGGCAAGACCATTTTTAGGAGTCTCTTAAATAATAAAAAAAAAATTCTTAAAAAAAATAAAAAAATAAAGGCCTTAAACCTGTCTGAGTGGGTGTGGCCTAAATGTTAATGAGTAGATTTGATTGACAGCCCCCTGGCTTGCTCCTAACAGCACTCAGTGAGTCAAATAACACCTGCTAGTTTAGTTTTACCCTCATCAGTCTTACGATTGGTCAGGATAAGACTCCGCCCAGAACATACATAAGCCACGCCCACTCAGCATCATCACAGCCTCTATGTGGAACTCCGAACATCGGTTATGATTGGGAAGCAATTTAATGAAAAATAAATAAATAATGTAAAAATAAATAAAGTAGTGTAAGGATACAGGTCTCGATGTTGGCACCGACGATGTAACCGTTCACGTCGAAGTTGATCCTGATGAATTTACCCTGTTGGAAAGGAGAGAGAGACGCGTCTTCAGATAAAAGAACGAGTTAAAGACATGTTCACGTCACGGGGAGGGGAGGGGCTTACGAATCTCGACGAGTTGTCGTTCTTGACCGTCTTGGCGTTTCCGAAGGCCTCGAGGATGGGGTTAGCCTGCAGTAGCTGCTTCTCCAGCTCCCCCTATGGGTCACACACACAACCACAAGCAATACACACACACTTTCAGCATGGTGACGGTATTAAGCAGCAACACACCGACATCCCGGACCCGAGAGAGAGAGAGAGAGAGAGAGAGAGAGAGAGAGAGAGAGAGAGCAGAGTGATGGCGGAATCTGCAGGACTCACCGTGGATTAGCGTCTCATCGACTGGCTACAAGTAGCGTAAGGAAAAGTGCAAAATGTACACAATGCAGCGGGCGCGCGCACACACACACACTTATATATAAAGCCGATCCAAGTGAAGTATGAACCCAAACAATAAAGGAAACCCGTCACCTCAGAGAAACCCCATGACCTCATGCACAGCTGGAACCCAATCAGACGTTAGATTACATTCAGCCAACTCAAATCTGACCCCAAATATAAACACACGAACGGCAACAAACTCACAGACTGAGGAATCATTAATGAGAAAACATCATGTTTACATGAATCAGTCATCAGCATCGCGCTCGAGAGTCTTCTCCGTTAAACCCCATGAACCGCATCGCCTGCATCGTCAGTCTTAACGCGTTTTCTCTGATTAAGGAGATCAGATTAACACTACACATGCACAGAGTGGTCGGATTACACCGAGATAAATACAGGTGGATGTTTGGAATACACAGTGTAATCCGATATCTACACACACACAATCTGATAACTGCGATCCACACTCGTTGTCACGGTAACGTTAATATCCCAGACGTCATGTTTACTTTCTGAATGTATAGCAACTACGGCAACCGGCAGCAGCTCAGACGCTCAGCGCCGCTTCCTGTGTCTGTGTGGAGAAGCAACTGGAAGGGACATGGGCGCGGTATCGCCCCAGAGGGGGTGCGCGCTCCAGCCAGGGGTGGAGTGCCGGCACGATTTACATGATGCGAGTCCTAGCTGTGTGACGGCCGATCGGGGGAAGTCAAATAAAATCATATATAAACATTTTAAATATAATCAAAACAGAGTTTACAACTAGACAAAGAAATACACAAACAGTCTCTAATGTGTCTGTCCTTCTCTGGATCTCTCTCTTTCTCCCTCACTGTCTCACTGTGCGTCTCCGTCTCTCTTTTCACCGTTTCTCTACATCAGCCTCTTTTTTTCCCCCCATCTCTCCGAGTCTGCTTTTCTGTCCCTCTGCCCATCTCTCGCTCCTTATTTCTCGTTCTGTCCATCTGTCTCTCTTCCTCCGAGGCGTTTTCTGTTTTTCCTACGCGTCTCTCTCTGTGTCTCTTTCACGTTTTTTCATTCTCACTGTGTCTCTGTCTCTCTCTTGTCTATCAATGCGTCTCTCTCAGTCTCCCTCTGTTTTTCTCTCTCGTTCTCTTAGAGTCTCCCTCTCAGAGTCAATGTCTCTCTTTCGGTCTCCTTCTTTCTTATGGTGTCGCTCTCTCCCTCTCTAAATACATTTCCATTCTTTCTCTATGTACATCTCTCACACGCTGTTTTTCTCCCTCATTGTGTCTCCGCCTTTCTTTCTTGCGGTGTCTCTCTCTATCCGTGTTTGCTCTCGTCTCCCTCTGTCTCTCTTCGTGCCCCCTCTCGGAGGACAATAGCGCTCATTTCTTTTCACACCACATGATTCATGTGAAAGTCCACGCTTTCACAAACAATCAAAACATCTTAAGTGTGTGTGTGTGTGTGTGTGTGTGTGTGTATACCCATTATTCAGTTTACAAAAGCTCTGAAACGTGCCTCTGGATGTTTACACAGACACACACACACACACAGTATAACGGGGGTGTGTTCTGCCTCCCGCTGAAACACCAGAATGAACGGAACCCCTCATAGGCCTCCTTGACCCCCACCAACCCCCCCCCCCCTTACTGAAATGACATCATAAAAGTCAGGAAATCTAAACAGCGTGTCAGACACATTTATCACAAAACTGAGAAAGTAAATTTATGTTTTATTTTCCAATTTTTTTACACACACACACACACACACACACACACACACACACACACACACACACACACACACACCTCAAATGAACAACCCAAAAGTGATTTCTGCAGAACAGTTGACCTTTAATCGCATAATAACCAAACCACAGTATACACACACAAATGCAAAGCAAGCAGCACACACACACACACACACCAGCTGATCCCAAACCACAACCCAAACACCGACAACACACATGAAGACGAGGCCATTCAGACAGACTGGATTTGTCCGGTTTTAACCAAGCGTTCCATGACAGCTATAAGAGAGTGTATGTGTGTGTGTGTGTGTGTGTGTGTGTGTGTGTGTGTGTGTGTGTGTGTGTGTGTGTTGGTGCTGCTGGTTTAGAGAGCGTGTAGCGTGTGTTTGGTGAAGGTTAGTAGAGACTGAGAGTGAGACTGAAGAGTGTGAAGGGTGTGTGAGCAGTGTGGAGTGATGGAGTTAGTGAGAAGGTGAGCGTGTGGAAGCTCAGTCACATCTCCAGGGGGGGTTTAGGATAAAGCAGGGTGGTGGAATAAGTTTTGGCACCCCTGGCTAAACATTCCACACCATGTGACTTGACCCTAGCGCTCGCTCTCGTCTGTCTGAATGGCGTCTTTGCGTTTCGCGTCGGCACCCGGGACGTCCCACTGGCTATAGTCCCGCTAACGCAGCGCACGTCAGCCGAGAGACAGACAGGAAGAGGGAGAGAGACAGAGGGAGAGAGAGAGAGAGATGGGCAGAATGGGGGGTAACTCACATGTGACAGGAACGAGCTGCTCTGTTGATGGAAAGAAAAACAAACAAACCTCAAAGTCAAACACACACACACACTTCTAAATGAAAATAAAGGATGAAAGGATGACTCAGGAATGAAAACGCCATCTTCAGGTAAGACACGTTCCTGAAACCGACTGACCAATCAGCTCGCTCTGTTCACCTCAGACCCTGCCCACTTCCAGTGTGAGATTAAATGACGTGTGTTTCAAACTGTAGATGAATAACTCAGACATTTTCAGCATGAACACTCGTTTGTGTTCCGTGTGCACGCTGTACTCGTAAAGTTCATGGTGTTCTAAGTCTGTAGATTGAGCTCTACTCAGGTGCGCGTTACTCAATTCGGTGAATGCGCTCTCCTTTGCAGGCTGCGCTCAGCTGTTGCATTTTGAGTTGAACGGGTGAGCGTGCGTGCTGCTCGGACGCACACTGCTCGATTCAATGAGTGCGCTCTTTATCGCGGGCGATTGGCTGTCATATTCGGAGTAAACGTTTATTTCAGCTGCAGCCTTTGCAAGCTCTGTGTCAAGTCTCAGCCTTTCCTTCTGTGTCTTTAGTTTTACCTTTTCCATTTCAAGTTGCACCTCCTGCTCTTCCAGCTTCTGATGTTGGTCTAAGGCTGCTGTTTCAGCTAGCAGGGCTGCTCTAGTAGCTTCTGCCCTTTTTAGCCGAGTTAAAGATGCTGTAGATGATGAGGAGGACCTCTTGGAAGCTGCCGTTATCTGTGACACGCTGTCGCCTGGTGAGACATCGTCTTCGCATGTTCGCGACATCATAGAGTGGCCCTTGGTGTCCGCTATCCAGCGATCCACCATTTCCTTAAACTCTGTTATGCGCAGTGATTTGGGCCTGTGCCAATTCTGCTGGTCCAGTTCGCGTTCGCTTTCGTTTAAACGCGATCGCACTTCTCTATTGCTCTGAGTAAAGTTCTTTAGCAGCTCTTTGTAGTCTGTATGGTACCTACGATGGTACCTACCTATTATGGTAAATACATTAATTCTTGAAGCAGCCTTATTGGGTCTTCTTCCTCGAGCGCCGTCTCACGCTCAGACTCAACTGTAACTGTGTCAGTCTCGCCGTCAGACATAGTGAAGCACAGAGCACTCAAATCCTCTTTCATTTTCAATTTCAACAGTCACTTATCTTCGCGCTTAAAGCTTAGCGGAGAAAGCTTTTGACTTTAAGCTCCCGTAAACTCCCAGTAAGGTAAGAATGTAAGATACAGCAACTAGGTTGTAGTAACCGTTAGCTCCCGTAAGTAGGTATATACAACAAGAGTGTTGTTATATACGTAAGCTAAGACTGTAATTAAGTTAAGATAATAAGATACAGCAAATAGGTTGTTGTGAAAGTCAGAGTTACAAGATACAGCAACAAGTGTTGTAACCATAGTGGATTTACTCAAGACGACTGTATGAAGTGTTGAATCTTTGATGCTGAAAATAAACTACAAGAGACAAAGAAATCATCGGACTTCAGTTCTTGTGAGTAAATGATCAAACCAAAGTTATGCGTCAAAACTAGTGAAATGATATGACCGCATGTACACTAAAGTCAAAAGCTTTCTCCTTTTTCTATATACACTCTTGTTGTATATACCTACTTATGGGAGCTAACGGTTACAACAACCTAGTTGCTGTATCTTACATTCTTAGCTTACCGGGAGCTTACCGTCAAAAGCTTGTGTTTCCGTAGACTTCCGCATCTAAACTGAATTTTCTATCATGCGATAGTCATACAAATACATGTCATAGTTGAATGACATCACAGACCAACTTACGATTGTCAAAATGGATGCATAACTAAGAAGTTTAAAGCTTATGGCTTATGTAACAAAGTTAATGCTTAATGCTTTACTAATGAATAGAACAAGGTAGAATAAATGAAATAGCAACAAATAAAATAAAATAAACACAACAACAAATTCATAACATTTGTCATGATCAGCAGCAGGTGATTTTCTACTAATATGGTGACCATCAGAAAATACATTGAGTATCAGATACGCTCTGTTTTGAAGTTATTGTTTATTAATCTTGTCTTCTGAATTTAGACACACTGTGAGGTTAATACTGCTAACTGTAGCTTGTACTGGCTTTCAGTAGTAATAGACATGTTGTGTGTGGATATAAGAGAGTTATTTCACCATGATAGACTTCATTTCACCTGTTTAGTGATATAAAGTGATATTAGTCATATATAATTAAAAACCGGACTGATATGGAGTTACATCTTTGGGCGATGGGTAGGTTAGTGGCTAATGGCTAACAGTTAGCCTTCATTAACAGTTAATTTTGGTTGTCCTTTTATATAACTGAACAATCACAATATGACAGTCGACCAGTTGCTGCAGAAAAATCCCTTTTTCCGTATGTTATATTCATTAGAATACAGGTTCAAAACGCAGGAGAAACGGCTGTGAAATGCCTAATAACATCCCCAACATAAGTGGGTTAAAAGAAGGTATATTTTTCCCAACCAATTTTGGTATCTGTGTACTGAATAGTTAGGACAATGCAGGTCACCAAAGGGTCGTTCCAGGGCAGTTTATTTAATAATTATCACTCCGCCGCCAGCGCAACTTGTATTTTTTCCTTGTAACTGTGGAAAGAACTTAAAATGGGCCGTCGTTTTTTATCGTATGCATGAGTTTAGTACATCATTTAAATCTGTAAAGGGTCTACATTTATTTATGTACACACACAATATCCATAAAACACTGTGCTTTTGTAAAATAAAGAAAATGAACAGGTTCGCTTTCAGCCGTCTCAGTCTCCGCTCTCTCTCATCTTTCTGAAACGCGTCACTAAAATGAACCGAAAACACCAAAATATTCTCACTTTATACAATCTGTATAAATCCAATGAGAGGTACAGTTTGTCTATATGATAATGGCCTGAGACAGGACACGTCCACACGCTAGTCACAAGGAAACAGTCAGGGTAATCTATATACAAGGTCATGCCCCCAACACATGCTGTCTCTCACACACACACACACACACACACACACACACACACACAGATTCAGTGAGTTCTCTGAACGTGTGGAAGGTGTCATGTGTTGTACGGGTTTCTGAAGCTCTACAGAATGTTCTGGACAGTGGGAGGAGTTTAGAAGTCTTATATAATCCTTATTCTGTTAAGAGAAAACTGATTTTCTATTTATTATCTTTATTTTTCCTTGTTTTGGCTTTGGCCAGCTTATATGTAAATAAAACACTGAGATGTTACA
Source organism: Channallabes apus (assembly GCA_030522415.1). NCBI lineage: Eukaryota > Metazoa > Chordata > Actinopteri > Siluriformes > Clariidae > Channallabes > Channallabes apus. Next base: position 11,289,828 of record CM060105.1, on the reverse strand, counting down.
CATCTAAAAATAACTAAAAGATTATACATTATAAGGTAATTAATTAAAAGTCTTGGAGTCAGATATTTAAATCACAAAGTTAAAACACACATTTGACCTTCAGCTGACCTTGTACTCCATTGTGGTACTTGTTACTGTACAAAAGTCATCCTCGCTCTACAGCACTTACAGATGTCGCCTTTAAGACTGCGCGTGTTTTCCCGCGGGATGCCGCAATTTAGCGCGCGGCGTGCCGCGACTTGCCGGAGGCAACATTCGGGAATTTTAAATAAATGTGTTGCGCTTCACTGAATATCCGCCAGATGGCGCATGGAAGGACTTTATCTAAAAGCCGAACCAAGTACAACAATGAATGTAAGGACGCAGATGAACAGTGCTGAAGCGAACATGAATTTTATTTTGTTTTATAATAGATCTTTCATGATGAATGAGTGTATATGTGCTTCACATTATCAAACACAGGCAAAGGAGACAGAAATTATTGAGGGATCCTCTGAAAAAAGTAAACCTAGCTATCGTTCGTTTAATGTTTTTTTTTTTCCTCATTCCATTAGTAAAAAAAATAATTTGCTCTTTTTAACTAAAGTGTCCAATTTATGCTTATGAGTGAATCTTTTTTTTTTTTTTACTTTAGTATAATTCTGTTTACAGCAGTGAAATATTTCATTTTGATCAAGGTACTCTTATTAGGTTGAGTGTGATTTGCGCATGCGCAGTCTTTAGACCATAGTTTTGCCGGTATAATTTTAATTCCGCCTCAAACCGGAGCATGACGTGGAAACAAGGCAGGATATCAGAACCTGTATTTCAGTTACTGTTAGTTAAAGCCCCTTATTAAACTTAAATCTAATCCATTCACAAAGGACATTTCTGCTTCAAACCGTGTCACATGACCTCATGACGCAGCATTATCACGGACTGAGTCACCTTCTGCTGCGGGCGGAGATTCTCAAAGAAAACTCCTTTAAACCAGGTAAGAAAGCAAACTCGTGTCATTTATATGTTAAATGTATCTCTTATATGAGCAAATTCATGATTTATGTCAGGAACAACTACTTTGTAGATTGAGTTTTGTGTCCGTGTTTGCTACTGTAGCTAAAACCACCTATATTACCTGCATTAACATTAGCTAACTAACGTGGTGATTTTCAAAAACACCGGAGTTTCTACAGTAAGTCAGCGGCGCCGAAGAAAATAATTATATTTAAGTACCGTTGGTTAACGATGTAAAAATTAATAGGAAAGTGACGTAAACATAGAACAAGCTAATTTGGAGTGAGTGCTGTTTGTAGTGTACTGCTTTCTATACTTTATACACACTGTAATTAAGATTTGCTAACATAAGAACTTGAGCCAGTCCAATCTTTGTTTTTACCTTTTTTTTTTTTAAGATCAGTAATGAGTTTCTGAGAATTATATCTGCTCCACTTCAAGCAAGATTACTGGTTTCCTTGGACAAGCAACACTACAAACTAATGGAGATCATCAGAAACTAGGGAGGAACCCGTCAGAGAGAAGACCAGAGATATAATCTTCATCTTCAAGTTCTTGATCTGGTATGTACTCGCTCAAAAGCAGAAATTAGCTTGGTGTCAAATGTAATCTTGTGAATGGAAGCCACAGGACCTGAGCAAGGCATCCACATCAAGTTGGCTGTGATGCACTAAATTAAAACATAACTAGCAGAATAAAAGTTTAGTTTAACTTGTTCACAGGTTAGTGTATGCTGTCTGAATACAGGTTTCAATGTCTGCCATGTTAATTTTTTCACGCTTTACAAGCCTAACATAACCAACAATACTATGTTTGTTTTTATGTCCCTAGAGCCTGGAGGTGATTACCTCCTGAAATTAATACTTAAAATAATAAACTTTATCATTAATACATAATGTGTGTATATGTATGTCAGTTATTTTGGCCTATTTATTGAGCTAATTACATTTATCATGCTGCACCATAATCCTAGGTGTTTTTTTCACTCATAGGGAGCATTAAGTGATTTTACATGCATACATCAGACACTGTTTTGCCAAATAGAGCAATTGTCTAACAAATGTCCTTTCTTTTATTAGGTTGTTCAGGAAGATGAAGCTCAGGCAGAACTTGTGAGGTGCACAATGGCCCTGTTTGTCCTCAGGTAGGAAGAGGACTGTCTTCAGCCTCCACAGGAAATCGGGATTGTGACTTATTGAGTTTCCATCAGTCGCACATGAATGTTCCATGTTTTACCTCTGCTGATTTTGTTTCAGGAACATTTTCTAATTTTCTTTTCAGTCCAATTAATAAATGTATGTTGCAAAGTTGAGTGTTACTATTTGTAATTCTATTCATTCATTCATTTTCTATACCGCTTAATCCTGTGTTCAGGGTCGCGGGGGACCTGGAGCCTATCCCAGGAGACTTCGAGCACTAGGCGGGGTACACCCTGGACAGGGTGCCAATCCATCGCAGGGCACACATACATTTATGAAGTAATTTATTTTAGTCGCAGAGTATTTAGTTTGGTTCTTCTTCAGCAGGTTTGACAAGGACAAAATGTACCCATTGCAAAATTAAATTTGTGGATAAATGCAGACATCTTTTTTTTTCCTCTCAATTTCAAATTCAGTTAACAGTGTTGAATGACTGTTGGTGTTTATACATTTTGAAAAAAAAAAAAATCTTATTGTTAACATTTTGGATGAAAATATGTTCATTCCACAATAAATGTTTATATAAAGAAATGTGTTTTGAGTGTAAATCAATATGTAATTAAGTTTTTTAGGCTTTTATATTTAAATTATGAATGCCTTAAATCTTTTTGATGCAACTTAAAAAAAGGTCATTTGCTCAACCATTCAAAAGTGGTTTATATCAAGTTTATAATTTCAGGTTAGATTTAGTAGAATATTTACATTAAGTAATATAGCCAACTCATTAATTTCTGGAATTGATGCACGGGCTTCATCTTAGGCTTTTTTTTTCTTTCGGTTCTTTCGTTTCTCAGCGCCGGACTGTTGATGTCTCTTTCCAGGACCAGGCATATCGTTCAATTATTATAATTCTTTTGGCCAAATACTGTAGGCAGCCGTAACAGAGGTGAGGGCGTGCGCGTCATCACGTCTGCTTAGCCGACTCTGCGTTCACCGTAGACTTCAATATAGACGTTTATATTTTTGTTTATTTGTATATGTATGTTATTAATATACATTTTTTAGAGATTGTGTGTGTGTGCACGGAGAGTTTGTGTGGATAAGTTTATGTGGATAAGTTGATAAGTGTATGTTGTCAAAGTATTTGTGGACATATAATTAGGGAATTTTTTTTTTAATTAAGGATGTCTTGAAACATAATGCAGTAACTCTACAGTATTTATTTGAACACGGTAAAGGTGTTAATGTTTCGTACATTCCTTAATTTGTCCTTTCGGTTTGTGTTTTATGCTTCACTGTTTCCAATATACTGTACATACTGTAAAACGTATGGACAACAATGTTCCGGAAGCATTATTAAATATTCAATAAGGCACACACACAATTTAGTTGCAATAAAGTTCTATTAAATTTATAATAAAGCAGGCAGTACTGTATATGGCAAATGGTCACTCAAAATCTTTACAAAAGTAAGAGTATTCATTAATTATTTTTTTTTTGAAAAGAGGAAAACTCAATCTTTTCTTTCTAAGAAGTTCGTTAATTATGTCTCTTATTTGCTTGTTGTTGTGGGCTGTGGGGTGGAATTTCCTCGCAACAGCATCGGAAAGTGCTTGAAGCAGAATTACCCCATCAGCGAAACCGGTTTGATAACTTCACACCAAGGATACTGTAGATGAGAAGGGGGATTACAGTAACGGTTTCTGTGGGTCTTCACCAAGAGGTGATGTGGGTCGCGTTGTATTCAGCGAATAGACTAAAACAAAATCATGTTTGCTTCAGCATTGGAAACAATATTGTATTAGGCCAACTATATTTAAGATTAAAATAATAGTGGGTTAGGAACGTTATTCTTCATATAACTTAAATGGCTGAATGAAGTTAAATATACACAATAAATTAATTATTGCATTTGCTTTACATTTGAGCACTCGTGTAAATAGCTTTTTCATTGTATATACTACCATATCGTATATCTGTGTCTAATACTGGTTTATTCATATTTTACATTACATTCAGTTTGTAATTTACTTGCGATTGTACTTTTAAAATGTAACCTATATACGTATCTACAGAATAAGCATATTTAACTACTTCAGCAGTGAATTAGAAACTTGGTCAGTCTGGCTTTTAGATAAAGTCCTTCAGAGCAAGCATTGTGTAAATATAATATATAAAACATAATGTAAAATAAAATAATATAAAATAAATATATAACATAAATGGTTAATGATAGCAATAAAATCAGACTTTAATAGTTGGATTTGATACTTTTCTTTTTATTTACTGTATAGACATCTTATTATGCTTTATCTGTTATTAATCTCTTCTTCTTCTTTGTCTTTCGGCTGTTCCCTTTCAGGGGTCGCCACAGCGAATCATCTGCCTCCATCTAACCCTATCCTCTGCATCCTCGTCTCTCACACCAACTAACTTCATGTCCTCTCTCACTGCATCCATAAATCTCCTCTTTGGTCTTCCTCTGTTATTAATCTCTCTATTCTCTAATTATGACTTGAATAAATCGGCTCACATCGGAGCGCGCACGGAGCGAGTACTGTAGTCTATATATTTGTGTTTGTTGTTTTCCTGGGGGGGGTGGCGTTTTTATGTCTGCATTTTATCTATAAATCGTGTGTGTGTGTGTGTGTACGGAGAGTTTATGTGTGTGCACACGGAGAGTTTATGAGTGTGCCCCTTTGATGTGCTGGGTATGGCGGGGCGTTGACGGCTGATCAGTGTAAAGTAGCGTACTTTACACACACTGATCAGCAGTTGACGCCCCGCCGTACCCAGCAGATCAAAGGGGCAGTTATCGGCTATGACCCGTTGAAGGAGAACTTAATAGTTCTCAAAAATAGTGTAAATGTCTGCAACAATCACTGACCATTAAAATGTTTTTTTTTTGTAATTAAACACGAAAATATTAATTATATTTCTATATATATATATATATATATATATATATATATATATATATATATATATACACACACACACAAGGGCGTAGGTTTGCTACCTATGACTCCAACTACTGTAATACCCCATCCCCCAATCCCCTTTTCCACCCACCAACCCCCTGCCCCACCTACCAACCTCCCACCCCAACTATGTCCACTGAATACATGTTTTTCTTAATATGGTGCGAAATCACTTTACATTAATACTAGCAATGCTTCGATTGATATTAATCCACTCGAAATGCAATTCATTAAGTTAAATTAAGGAATAGTGTAAAGTTAAAGGAATGTTTCATAACTGACAAAAAGATAGTCTTTAATGAAATAAAAACTATTCTTTATTGAGCCCTAGTGCAAATGAAACATCTCAATCATCTGTATATATATAAAAGTAGATTACATCTAAACATGAACTACTAGGTAGAGTACCAGACAACAGCTCAATGCCTATTGCTCCTATATGAAGGAGACAAAACCATGCCTTCGCCTCTCGTTAACAAAAATAAACTGCTGGCATATTTGTTTGACATCAATATTGTCCAGGCTGTTCTTTTTTTCTTCTGATAAACACTAAAGATGATATTTTGTAGAATGCTGAAAACCTGTAATCATTGATTTACATAGTATTTGTTTTTCCTGCTACGGAAGTCAATGTTTTCAGCTTTTTTCCCCAATATCTTATTCTGTATTCAACAAAATAAAGAAAATCATTAAAGTTTGGAACCACTTAAGGAGTAAATAGTGAGTAAAGTTTTTTTGGGGGTGAACAATGCCTTTGACTCTAACTCTTCCCCTCTGACTGCACTAGGACCGGACAGCATTGCCACCTGATGAAATAGCGTGACAAAAAAGTGAAATGTCAGTTCAAAACTTTTGCCAAAAACACTAATGAATCACTCCTCATAATGCTAAATATTAGTATAATCAACATGTATAATATACGCACACATATTATATGTTATATATATAATCAAAATTCAGATTGATCTCCTGTGACCTCGCCTCTTCACCTGAACTACAACATGGCTGAACTGCTTCTGTCCCCTAATTGAAAATTAGGGATTGGGATTCCTTATGAGCATGGACAGAGAATGCCTCAGCCTATTATTGGTAACAATGTTAAATCTCAGGACAACTACAGTGGCTTGCAAAAGTATTCCCCCCCCCCCCCCCCCCGTGAACTTTTCCACATTTTGTCACATTACAGCCACAAACATGAATCAATTTTATTGGAATTCCACGTGAAAGACCAATACAAAGTAGTGTACACGCGAGAAGTGGAACGAAAATCATACATGATTTCAAACATTTTTTTTTACAAATAAATAACTGAAAAGTGGGGTGTGTGTAATTATTCAGCCCCCTTTGGTCTGAGTGCAGTCAGTTGCCCATAGACATTGCCTGATGAGTGCTAATGACTAGAGAGCACCTGTGTGTAATCTACACTCTCTCCATCGCTGTCTGATATACAGCACAGGTGTTTAGGTTCTGTCACCTGACAAAACAGGATAAACACATTCCATTTAAACAGCAATCATTTTATTTGACTTTTTCTGAGTCTTAGTGTGCAAACCTCGAATCAAATCATTAATGTTCGCCAAGTAAGTGAATGCATTTTAAAAACTATTTTTCTGAAGTGGATTGTCTATTGGTGTCAACAAAATTCTAGCCATATGGCAATATTAGTATATTAGTTTATCAATTTCTTTCACAATACTGATTTCTGACAAACAGTCATTAGATTAGGAGACTGACAGGGATCATATTTATAATTTTACATTTAGCTGTTTAATCTGTTGTTAGCTTTAAGTCCGTATTCACAGACTATAACCTGGCCTGCTGTACTGAATGTGAGTCCACTGCATTTGGCGCTGCTTGTGTCTGAACTCAGCCATAGTCTATCACATGATGGCAGGGAAAGGCACAGCCAATCAAAATGTTCATATTTGTTTTGGGGGTGGGAGGACTCAAGGAGGGAACGTGATTTATCCCTTTCTGCGTGTCTAGGTTAATGTTGACAGAACGATTAAAAAAAAAAAGTGGATTAAATTATTGGTGGGGACATTTCAATGGTCGGAGAATATTGGTGGGGACACATCCCCTCCGTCCACCCTAAATCTACGCCCCTGTATATATATAATTTAAAACTATTTATTCATTTGTCTTTTATTTACTTACTTACTAGCGAATGCTTTTTTAGGGCTCTAAAAACTACGGCAGTATGAATGACAATAGAATAGGACGTTTGAGTTGCACCGGTCTCACACACACACACACAATAAATATATATATATATAATTAAATTCTTAAAACATCGTGTTCACCTATGCACTGAAAAAAAGAACTTGTAAGATTTACTTGATAAAATCCTCATAACAATTTGGACACATAGATTTTAAGTAAATTTTATTGCTCCAATATTAAGGCTGAATACCATTTCTACCCTTCCACCTACCCTTCCATTTGGCGCGTTCACGTGCAGGGGTAGAGGTGTCTCATTTCTCTTTTGGTTAGAGGTCTAGGGGTAGGGGAAGGGCCAGATAGCCCTCCAAACGAAGATTTTTCAGGACCTCACTTCAAACGAAGGGCTAAGCGAAGTTTTCAACATGGCTGCTCACTCGAGCAAGCAGACCCATAAATGTTGTCATTTTTGCCATTAATAAAGATTTTTATGACAAGTTTTCATTATATGTATATTACCTTTAGTCTTGTGTTTGTGGTGATGTTCTTTAAAGAAACGTTTGCAAAAAAAATCGCTAAAGTTTGCTAGCGGATAGCACATATTGCACAATATATATTTTTATGTCACATACACTTTACTGCATGCTACAAACAAATATGAAAGTTCAGTAGCACGGCAGTTTGCCAATCATTTGATAACGCATTGTTTGTTTTGCTTACGGCCATATGTGTACATGTAAATGAACGGTGCTTACACTATTCTTACTTATTGCAACGTGACCACAGTTTTGTAATTTATATTCTGTATATGGACGGCTGAGGAAACCCGAAGGCTCATCCGTGTTCGTGGTGAAAATGAGCAACTTTTTTAAAAATCGAAATACGGCGCAAAAAACCTTTGGGAGTGAGTAATCTCTCTTATTGGAATGTGTGATAAACATCGGCGCATGTCCTCTGACGTAACATTAGGAACCAGCGACAACGTATGATGACGTATAACAGTGTTGTCCCATTTCTTAGGGGAAATATTTATACCCTTCCCCTTTCCACTTCGTTTCAAGGGACAAGGGGAAGAATATAGAATTGTGATTCAGCCTAAGTAAAACTCACCCGTAATTGTCAGGTAAAATTTACTTAATTAAATTAACAATAAAAGAAATCAAGTAAAAGTAACATAATTATATTTAATGCACAAATTAGATTTATTTAAAATAATCAAGTAAAGTTAATTCATTATTGTATCAGCAGGAACCTTAATTTTATGAAATTACTATCATTTTGTTTTGTGAGATTTTCCCTTAACATGGTTTTATCAATTTATATTACTCCCTATAATAATGTAAACATTGCTAATTTATGTTTTGGAAAGAAACATAAGTAATTATTTCATCTATATCTTTCATAAATCACACAACTAAAATATAATTAAACAGTTTATTCACCAACATTACCAAATATTTGTGACGTTCACAGTCTAGATCCAAGTTGTCTTTTTAATAAAAGTGCATTCAGCTAAATTTTGCATCCATAGAAAAAACTGCACGGCACCAGGGCCTGAAATACTTGTTTTAAACAAAATTGTGTAAAATAATAATAAATAAATAAAATACAGCATTCATTTAGAAATAAAATACAGCAGAAAATACATTAAACAAACTGTAGAATAAACGTTAAAACTTAATAGCCCTCGGAAGCAGTGAAGTTGCAACATTCAAATCAGCACTCTGGACTAGTGCACTTAAAAGTATGCCATTAAAACCATAACGCATTAAAACATTAAGCTGAACATGTAAACACAACATGTAAAGACTTGTAGTCAAGCCAAATCAAATGTTTTAAGATAACTTCATCTTTAAAGGTTGCACTTTTGGTGATACTGTAGCTTAATCCCATCAAGTTCTAGAAGAACTTTCTGAAAATAGCTCAAATGTGTAGCGCAGTGCTCGGAGCTATTGCCACATTCTTGCAAAATTTCCTCTCCTTCAAGGATTATGGATACACCAACCGGTTCTTCCCCTTCAACAGCACAGACGACAAGGATTTTAAGAAGGTGCATACTGGCATGACTTCGTCTGTCCCCCTGCATAAAATGTACAAGAAAATAAATAATTTATTTTGAGAAACAAAAAAAAAAATCTGAATTGCTTCAACCTGTGCTGACTTCATTTCACAGAGAAAAAAATAATAATAAAAATAATTGATAATAAAAAATGACCATCACTTCATATACTTCAGATTGTTAAACTTGGGTTAAATTGCTTTAGCAATAATCTTGCATCACTAAAACATTGTAAAACATGGCATGAGATGGCTACACTCCATAGATTACTCTGCACCTTTACAGTGTCAGGAAATCCTATGATGAATGCTGAGTTTGTATTTAAAGGGTTAGTCCAAACATGAAAATTCGTTCAATAATTACTCAGATTTATATATTCATTTGCATTTATATGCTTCTGTCCAATACAACGAACACTATATTCAAGGTATTAATAAATTGTATAATTAATAAGAAAACAATGCTTTACCAGGCAATCATCAAAGAGTTCCTCTTCAGATTCATGTCTCATCTTTACGCTTTGTTTCTGTGAAAATATTTACATTGTATCATTACATAATCTTTTATTCGTACAACTACATTTAGGCATTTCTTCATCTTTTGTAAGTTTTGCCTTTATCCAAAGAAAATTACAAAAGAGGAAGGCATCAAGCATGTCAAGCAGTGCTACTAACACAAAGTTTCTGACACCGTTAGAAAAATACAAGATAGATCAGCGAGGGATTAAGGAAAAAGTGAGAAGCAAGAATCATGTGTGGAAAGATTAAGCATGCAAGGTCACAGGATGATTCGACTTATTTTTATTGTCTGCAATGCGATTTAGACAAATTAGAGCTGCTGTCAATACTGTATGAACATATGTACAGGTTCTTTACTCGTAACTCATTAATAAAGTTCGGCTTCAGAAAAAAAAACGTTTATTGCTAGTGCTCTTTTACCATTTAATGCTTTAACACACACGACTCAGTTTGTTCAGAAATGGCATCTAACTGGCGAGCCTTTGTCTGAACACGCAGTTTTCACGAGGTGTGGGGGTAAGAAACACGCATCTCGTGTATTAATCCGCGCGCTCGGTCCGTTATTATTTTATTTATTTATTCATTCATTTATTTACCACAGGACCCTTGGGGGGCTCCGTAGGTTCAGGTTTTTACACGAAAACGGTGTTTTGTGAATCTCCACACCATTAAAAACTGAAATATTGCTAATTGTACGTCCTGAGATTAAGATGAACATTAATTGGGAGTCATGAAAGCGAGAATCACATCCAAAAAAGAAAGCTAAACTTACCTCGAACACGACAAACTCCAGCTGCAGCCACGCCGTGTTGTACCTCCGTGATGATTCCCAACCAACTGATACACAGCGCGGGCACAGCGTCTCCAAACACGCATGCGCAGTTTAATTTGCACACATTTTCGGCTTCAGTAGACACACAATACTTCAGACTGAAACACGACTGCCCCCTACAGGTAATGAAGGGCATGTTCACAGCTTCCCGCACGCAGCCGCGCAAAGCCGCGGCAAGTCACGGGATCCCTTTTCTCGAAACGCGCGTTTTTAATGGCGACATCTCTACCTTGTCACTGGTTGATAGATGCTACTGCCCGCTCCTATGAGGCGCATGAGCTCACTTTGCCTCTGGGAGTCAGGGCCCTTTCAACCAGAGGGGTCACCTCATCTATTGCTCCTGCAAGAGGTACTCCCTGCAGCAAGTGTGTGATGCAGCAGGTTTTTTCCTCCCCTCACACATTTGCAAAATTTATAGTCTGGATGTCCACGTAGCTCCCAGACATAGTTCTGAGACTCCGCGGCCTTGTGCACACATGCTACACAACCTTGGGGTCCAGACACCTGCAGTGCAGCGGCGTTGGTATTCTCGTTCCCATAGCGTTTACAACGCAGCATCGAGTTAGCTTTGAAAGGGAACGTCTCGGGTTACTTTGCTGTAACCCTGTTCCCTGAAAAGCGGGAACGAGATGCTGCGTCGCAATGCCGCACTGCCACGTAACCAGACGTCCGTTCAGACAAATGAATCTGAGGTCGTCGCCGGCTAACCGATATTCATAACCTGCAGCTGAGTCTAATCAGATGACGTCACCTGACCGAGGTTATATAAGCCAAAATTTGGCGTGTTTGTACACACATGCTTCACAGCCGCCGACATGTTTCCCATAGCGTTTACAACGCAGCATCTCGTTCCCGCTTTTCAGGGAACAGGGTTACAGCAAAGTAACCTGAGACGTTTTCCTATATTATATGTACATATATGCGTGCATATACAGTATGCGTACATATATGCGTGTATATATGTACCTATATAGACATGTATAAAATTGGCCATTTTCCTATATTATATGTACCTATATACTGTAGTAATATATGTGACATATATAAAATTGGCCGTTTTCCTATATTATATGAACATATACGTACATATATGCGTGCATATACAGTATGCGTACATATATGCGTGTATATATGTACCTATATAGACATATATAAAATTGGCCGTTTTCCTATATTATATGTGCATATATGCGTGCATATATAAAATTGGCCGTTTTCCTATATTATATGTACATATATGCATGTATACATGTGTGCACCTACAGTGGTGTGAAAAACTATTTGCCCCCCTCCTGATTTCTTATTCTTTTGCATGTTTGTCACACAAAATGTTTCTGATCATCAAACACTTTTAACTATTAGTCAAAGATAACACAAGTAAACACAAAATGCAGTTTTTAAATAAGGGGTTTTATTATTTAGGGAGAAAAAAAATCCAAACCTACATGGCCCTGTGTGAAAAAGTAATTGCCCCCTGAACCTAATAACTGGTTGGGCCACCCTTAGCAGCAATAACTGCAATCAAGCGTTTGCGATAACTTGCAACGAGTCTTTTACAGCGCTCTGGAGGAATTTTGGCCCACTCATCTTTGCAGAATTGTTGTAATTCAGCTTTATTTCAGGGTTTTCTAGCATGAACCGCCTTTTTAAGGTCATGCCACAACATCTCAATAGAATTCAGGTCAGGACTTTGACTAGGCCACTCCAAAGTCTTCATTTTGTTTTTCTTCAGCCATTCAGAGGTGTGTTTTGGGTCATTGTCCTGCTGCAGCACCCAAGATCGCTTCAGCTTGAGTTGACAAACTGATGGGCGGACATTCCCCAGATAGCAGAACAACATTGAATCATCGTTGAATCAACATTAAAGCATCAACCAACTTGTCATTGAATCAATGTTGAAATTTCAATGTTAAACGTTGATTTTTCATCAGGTTTGCACCTTGAAATAATGTTATTTCAATGATGAAAAATAGATCAAGATGGGCATAAAATCAATGTTTGTTCAACGTAAATTCAATCACTTATTTTACATTGAATCAACATTGAATCAACATTGAAACAATTATAGTTTAGTCTTGCTTTATGAACAGCAAGATTCTATGACAGTAAATCATGTCCGTTTTGATTTATTTCTTTAAATCAGAGACCATGTAGGGCTGAAAAGCTTTTTTTTTTTTTTTTTTTTAAACAAAAAGTCAGTAACTCAACATCCTTCAGTTTACATGTAAACATATTTATTTATTTATGCTCCATACCCATTTAAAACAGGAAGTAACATCACAATTACAATAAAACAACTATATAATAAAACACACTACAACTTACATACAAATTATTATAAACTGGATGACAATATGACTTTTTAGAAGAGAACTATTAGAAGAGATTGTTAATTCTGAATTAATAAAACAGAATCTAACTGCCAAGAGAAGAGACTGGAAAACCATAATATAAAAATGGCAGCCTGCCTCAGCAAAATTCAGTCAAATGCAAATAGAAACAACCAAGTCAGAAACACAACAGATGACTGAAACATTATTCGTAAGTTGAAATGTATTTACTCAGCAAAACAGATAATAAGAGATGAGTCTGAACTTATGGTTTTCCAACACGAGCAATTCCCCCCCAGCCGTTCTGGGGCATAACGAAGCCATTTCTGAACTGTTGAAGCAAAGAAACTCTGTGGCCTCCTTTTCTTCAGCTTTCAGCTGTGTAGTGCATCTAAAGAATGAAAAAGAAACAAAAGGTTAGAACGATACAATGCTCTAAAAACTTGGAGTGGTAGTTGTTTATGAATGACAGAAGGTGGGTCCTAAATTTTTGGAAATGTGACTTTTACAAATGTACAGATATGCAACATATGTTTTGAAATGTCCTACAATCTTCCATAGATACAATGCACACATTAGATTTTTTTTAATATACAGGTCCTTCTCAAAAAATTAGCATATTGTGATAGAGTTCATTATTTTCTGTAATGTACTGATAAACATTAGACTTTCATATATTTTAGATTCATTACACACAACTGAAGTAGTTCAAGCCTTTTATTGTTTTAATATTGATGATTGTGGCATACAGCTCATGAAAACCCAAAATCCCTATCTCAAAAAATTAGCATATTTCATCCGACCAATAAAAGAAAAGTGTTTTTAATACAAAAATAGTCAACCTTCATATAATTATGTTCAGTTCTGCACTCAATACTTGGTCGGGAATCCTTTTGCAGATTCTTGTGTCTTGTGTCTCAACTTTCTCTTCACAATATCGCATAGATTCTCTATGGGATTCAGGTCAGGAGAGTTGGCAGGCCAATTGAGCACAGTAATACCATGGTCAGTAAACCATTTACCAGTGGTTTTGGCACTGTGACCAGGTGCCAGGTCGTGCTGAACAATGAAATCTTCATCTCCATAAAGCTTTTCAGCAGATGGAAGCAGGAAGTGCTCCAAAATCTCCTGATAGCTAGCTGCATTGAGCCTGCCCTTGATAAAACACAGTGGACCAACACCAGCAGCTGACATGGCACCCCAGACCATCACTGACTGTGGGTACTTGACACTGGACTTCAGGCATTTTGGCATTTCCCTCTCCCCAGTCTTCCTCCAGACTCTGGCACCTTGATTTCCAAATGACATGCAGAATGTGCAACCTGTAGCCCATTTCCTGCACACGCCTGTACACGGTGGCTCTGGATGTTTCTACTCCAGACTCAGTCCACTGCTTCCGCAGGTCCCCCAAGGTCTGGAATCGGTTCTTCTCCACAATCTTCCTCAGGGCCCGGTCACCTCTTCTCGTTGTGCAGCGTTTTCTGCCACACTTTTTCCTTCCCACAGACTTCCCACTGAGGTGCCTTGATACAGCACTCTGGGAACAGCCTATTCGTTCAGAAATGTCTTTGTGTCTTACCCTCTTGCTTGAGGGTGTCAATGATGGCCTTCTGGACAGCAGTCAGGTCGGCAGTCTTACCCATGATTGCGGTTTTGAGTAATGAACCAGGCTGGGAGTTTTTAAAAGCCTCAGGAATCTTTTGCAGGTGTTTAGAGTTAATTAGTTGATTCAGATGATTAGGTTAATAGCTCGTTTAGAGAACCTTTTCATGATATGCTAATTGTTTGAGATAGGGATTTTGGGTTTTCATGAGCTGTATGCCACAATCATCAATATTAAAACAATAAAAGGCTTGAACTACTTCAGTTGTGTGTAATGAATCTAAAATATATGAAAGTCTAATGTTTATCAGTACATTACAGAAAATAATGAACTTTATCACAATATGCTAATTTTTTGAGAAGGACCTGTATGTGTTATTTCACAATCTGCAAATGTTGTCCTACAATGTACATATTCAATGCTATGAAAACAAATATACTTAATGTAACAATGTAGTCTTTTATGTGCAAAAAAAAATAAAATAAAAAAACCTGTAGGACCAAAAAAATAAATAAATTTAAAAAAAAAATCAATCCGTGGCGACGGTTTTGCAATTTGTCCCCCACACTCACAAATACTTAAACTGTTCCCTCAGTTTAACAAATCGTGGCCACGGATTAACAAACTGTATGCACAAATTTCCAATCCGTACGCTCAGATACCGTACTGTTTGCATATTTATTCTTAACGAGAAGACTTATTTTGGTGATTTTATTATAAGCTTTTTACCCAGAGTTAGATGCATGCTGCACTGTTAATGTTATTATTAAATAACGCCTATTATTACATTGCATTTAGTTTGAGAGCAAAGTAATGACAACATAAACTGTACATTATTTGTTTTGCATTGCTTTTTACCTTCTCCTCAAACTCACACTGCATGATTTTCAAAGTCACCATTGTTTTCACACTGTACTATCTGTGGTAGCATTTAGTTGCTGCTGTGTTCACACTGCACAATGAAATGGCGACAGGAGATTACACACTGCATGACTTTACAATAGGAAGAATCACCAACAACTCTGTCTGGTGTGCAAGCTACAGCCAAACGCACACAAGAAGTGATAAGGAAACAAACCCAAGATCATGCTGACATTGTGGTCTATAATTCCTCCCCGAACAAACAATAATTAAAAAAAGATGACGTCCTTGTTTAAGATCCCATATGGTCAAAACTGAAATTTCATGGCTTTTTTCATGGTAACTGAGGTCTAGGGGCTATGTAACTACCATATAAGTTTCAAAACAGTCAATCCACAGTAGAATGCACACAGCTTGCATAAAGTAGCTCTGCCTTTTCACGAGCTGCTGTGATGTCCAATCTACTCAGTCACCGCTTTCAGTCACCATCAACCACCATCCCACCCTTCTTTTGCCAAAACATCACGTCCATGCCATTGCTGAACAACAATAACATGAAAACAAGTCGAAAAAACGCTGTTCAGTCGATAGATGTCGAAACTACATCATTACACAGGCTTCCGAACAACATTAATATAAAAGACCAGTGGCACGTCAGCTTCAGCATCTTTCACACAGCCATTCCATTAAACTTTAAAAATTTACATTAAAAATTTTATTTAATTAATAGAAGTTAATTGATAAAGAAAATCTATTTATGACATTATTTTTGACAGCATTATGATTATTTATTAAAACTTCAGACAACAACAATTAGTGCCACGAGGTTATTTGCAACACTATATGTTCTACAAAATAGAGGACTACACACCTTACAGCGCAATATAATGTGGCTTTAGAAGAGGAAAGGTAGGATTAAGAAGTGAGCAAGTGATGAATTAGTATTATAGGTCCCAAGCAGATACAGTAACAATAATGGGTGCCCTACCTTATGCAGTCTCCATTGATGGCTAATAAACATTGATACAAGTAGGTTATGGTTAAAGTTGTGAACTTATAAAGTCTTAAATATTTTGTTTTCCCTTCTCAACGCATTATGCATTTACTCACCAATAATGGCTACCTTTTTAATTTGGTCAAGTCTCCAAGTCGAAGGTGCCCAGCAGCAGATTCCGTACCATGGCAGTAGCAGAGGTGGCAAGGCGGGCTGCTCTCCACGCTTCTGCCTGGCAAAACACCCCAGAGCCCTTTATAACTTCAATCTGAAAAATTATTTCACATCACAATATTAATTTATTGGCAACTTTTAGAAACTTTTCATGTTTCATACGGATTCTTATGTTTAGCTTCCCAATAGTTAATAGGATTTTATGTATAAATGCAGATTAATGATAATCTGGACATTCTGGACATTTGTTTACATGCAGGGTAAAACTGCAACAGGAACAGTACAAAATAAAAACTGAAAAAAGACGGACATTCAGAGTAAAACAGTGCAAGATAAAAAAAAAAAAAACTGTACAAAACATACATGCAGGGTAAGCATTGGTGGGAGCAATGTCCAAGCAGTGTAGAGAAATATTTCTGTACGGCTTCATTGTTTTGTGCTGTGTAGTATAGTATTGTAATAGCTGATCAGAGTGATCAACTCCCCATGTGCTGGTTGTACGCAGTCACAGGACATGGAAATGTCTTTGTAGTCCATGTACCTTGTAATTTCACCCTCATCTTCACCACATCTACTGTAAAGCAGAATGGATGGTAGAACAGGTAGATACTTCTCGTGTGTCCATCCACTTCACAAATACAAGAGGTCCATCTGAACGGAGCTTGCGTGTCCTGATGTGAGGGGCTGGTGAAGGCAAGGGTGATGCAGACACATTCCTAAAAACAAATAAATAAAAAAATGTTAACCTATACTGTTCAGAGTAAATGGATGTGCAATTAATATGGATGCACAATATATACAGTACAGAGATGACCAAAAATGTATCCACACTTCAACATGAAAAATATACACCTCTCTTCTGTAGGTCACATGACAGCATCAATGATGGTGATAGATAATACTACACACTGCTGACATAATTCAATTTGAGTTTTAAAAAACACCATCCACTGGACATTACACACATATTGAACACATTCTAAACAATTACATCTTATCAGGCATTTGTAAATACACGCTAAACAAAAGGGATTATATACATTTACACCAAAGAAATATTCATAAGCATCACTTAGCTACATAAGGCTGTATTTTAGCCACCTGCAACTTGCTTGTTTGTGCTAAATAACATTACCGATAGCAGTGTTATAAGCTAACCAAAATGGAGCCAAATACACATTAGCAACCATAATCTAAAGCTATCCAAAACAAGGTGAATATAAACATCTGTAAACTCCATAAGGCATTAGCTTAGCCACCGGGAAATATCATGTTTGTGCTACATGAGGCAGCATGCTAGCATGATTTACCTAAACTATATAAATGGCATTGAAAGCCAATGTGTCACACAAGCTGACAAGAGCTAGCTGTAGTGAGGAAAATATTTACTAATATTAGTTTAATATTATCAGAATAAGAGTTATATAAGACTTAATAACTTACCCAGTGTAGCATGGGTCTATTCTCTGTTCAAAATGCTCCCGTTCGTCGTCGGAGTCACAGTCTTCTTCTGAGGTAAATGTAAACTTTCCAGAACATTCTGAAGAGTTTCCTCGGATGTGTAAGCGCGTGCCATCTTCCAAAACGTGCTGAAAACTCACTGAATCGGAGTATTTTTAATCCTGTCTCTCTGCGTTTTTCATGCCGGTGTCCGGGGGCGTGGTCTAGTATGTAAATTACCCTGACTGATTTCAGTGTGATTGGCGCATGGGCGTGTCCTGCCTCTGATTAATAGCATATAAGTGTGACAGAAATTCTGTGCCTCTCCTTGGTTTCATACGGATTACCTAAACTGAGAATATTTGTTTTCAATGTGACTTGCATCATTTAAAAGTAGACATTTTAAGCTTTATATAGATATATTTCTCATTTCAGTTAATTTTAGTGACGTGTTTCAAAAAGATTTTCACGGAGACTGAGGTTTCATATATGTGCATATATCCTCATATACAGTATGTGGCCAATTAGGATTAGTTTTTTGCATTTTTTTTGTTAGTTCTTAGTTATTGTCTTGATAATAGAAAATATGAGCTAGGCATCATGTATGACAGTTGCCAAAGTGAGATATGAGCTAAAATGACCAGATCCTGCCATAGGAGACATATCTTGTATGTACATATACAGTAGGGCTTATATGTGGATATAAAGAAGCAATACAGGAGACCTATATGGCCTGTATATGCACATATATGCACCTCAATGTTGCCTACATGTGGCATATATACGCATATATGCAGCATATATACGCATATATGCAGCATATATATTATCATATATGTGCATATATACTGCATATAGGTTTCATATATGCGCATATATCCTCATATTTACATTTACATTTAGGCATTTGGCAGACGCTCTTCTCCAGAGCGACTTACATTTTTATCTCATTATACATCTGAGCAGTTGAGGGTTAAGGGCCTTGCTCAAGGGCCCAACAGTGGCAACTTGGTGGTTGTGGGGTTTGAACCTTAGTCCAATGCCTTAACCACTGAGCTACCCCTGGCCCCATATAGGTGCGGTTATATGCGCATATATACTGCATATAGGTTTCATATATGCACATATATCCTCATATAGGTTCTTTCCATGTGGAGCATGCACACTGCTCTGGGTCAGACACAGACAACGGGAAACAGGAACTAAGGTCTCAAACAAATGCTTCCCAACAGAATACCGTAGGTCGCATCGCCAAAATTCTTTCACCGTGAGTGGCAGGAACTTCCAGACTACAACATATTGAATTCTCATGCCTGTAGACTGTATTATAATGACGTGGCGACAGTGTAAAAACACCCTCCGATGTTAAATGCGAGCCGAAAATTGAGTACTTTTGAACGGCAAACAGGAATTAAGCTCTCAAGTGAGTAAACTAGACAGCAAGGTAAATACACAAAACTTACCGTCAAATTATTTTTTTTCCTCAATAACTATATATGTATATATATATATATATATATATATATATATATATATATATATATATATATATATATATATATATATATATATAATTATTATTATTTATTTTTTTAAGCACCATGGCAAATCTCTTGTAGTCAATTTTTTAACCTGTTTTAAACACATACACACATGCATACACATTTTTATAGAAATGCACTTAGTTAATTTAATTTTCCTTACATTGTTGAATGAGGATGGGTTCCACAACCAAAAATCAACATTGATTCAATGTTTGTCTTTTCAACACAGAAAAGCATTGAATTATCAACATTGATTCAACATTATTTAGCATTGAAAAATCAACCTCAACCAAAATGATGATTCTGATGAAATTTCAACATTGAATCAATGTCACCTTGCTATCTGGGTCTCCTTCAGGATTTTTTGGTAGACAGTAGAATTCATGGTTCCATCTATCACAGCAAGTCTTCCAGGTCCTGAAGCAGCAAAACAACCCCAGACCATCACACTACCACCACCATATTTTACTGTTGGTATGATGTTCTTTTTCTGAAATGCTGTGTTACTTTTACACCAGATGTAATGGGACACGCACCTTCCAAAAAGTTCAACTTTTGTCTTGTCGGTCCACAAGGTATTTTCCCAAAAGTCTTGGCAATCATTGAGATGTTTTTTTCAAAAGTGAGAAGAGCCTTAATGTTCTTTTTGCTTAAAAGAGATTTGTGCCTTGGAAATCTGCCATGTAGGCCGTTTTTGCCCAGTCTCTTTCTTATGGTGGAGTCGTGAACACTGACCTTAATTGAGGCAAGTGAGGCCTGCAGTTCTTTAGATGTTGTCCTGGGGTCTTTTGTGGCCTCTCGGATGAGTTGTCTCTGCGCTCTTGGGGTAATTTTGGTCGGCCGGCCACTCCTGGGAAGGTTCACCACTGTTCCATGTTTTTGCCATTTGTGGATAATGGCTCTCACTGTGGTTCGCTGGAGTCCCAAAGCTTTAGAAATGGCTTTATAGCCTTTACCAGACTGATAGATCTCAATTACTTTTGTTCTCATTTGTTCCTGAATTTCTTTGGATCTTGGCATGATGTCTAGCTTTTGAGGTGCTTTTGGTCTACTTCTCTGTGTCAGGTAGCTCCTATTTAAGTGATTTCTTGATTGAAACAGGTGTGGCAGTAATCAGGCCTGGGGGTGACTACAGAAATTGAACTCAGGTGTCATAAACCACAGTTAAGTTATTTTTTAACAAGGGGGGCAATCACTTTTTCACACAGGGCCATGTAGATTTGAAGTTTTTTTTCTCCCTTAATAATGTAAACCTTCATTTAAAAACTGCATTTTGTGTTCAATTATGTGATCTTTGACTAATAGTTAACGGTTTTTGATGAGCAGAAACATTTAAGTGTGACAAACATGCAAAAGAATAAGAAATCAGGAAGGGGGCAAATAGTTTTTCACACCACTGTATATGTTTACCTAGATTATTAAAATTTTTAAAATCCATAGCTGCTAGACAACATAAATGTAAAAATTAAATATTTAAATTTTCTTAAGAACAAATCAACTAGGAAAAGAACAAAAACATGACAAAAAACTGAACAGGAAGAAAAAAAAATATTTTGTGGATCTTCCCAGCTCCGTGAGCTTTGAATTGATAGATGTGCGCATCTGCCTTCGGGTGGCTGCCGGCCACTTCTTCAATGTAGCATCTAGAGAAGACAAAAATAATAAGACAGTATAATAATAATAATAATAATAATAATAAATGATTATTTATTAAAAACTTCAGACGACAACAATTAGTGCCACGAGGTTATTTGCAACACTATATGTAAGTGCCATATCGCACTTGTTATGAATTTGTTGTTGTGTTCATTTTATTTTATTTGCTGTTATTTCATTTATTCTACCTTGTTCTATTCATTAGTAAAGCATTAAGCATTAAGTTTGTTACATAAGCCATAAGCTTTAAATTTCTTAGTTATGCATCATAAGTTGATAATCGTAGGTTGGTCTGTGATGTCATTCTACTATTACATGCATTTGTGTGACTGTCATATGAAAGAGAGTTCAGTCTAGATGCGGAAGGCCAAGGAAACACAAGCTTTTGACCGTAAGCTCGTCAGCTAACGTAAGCCCGGTAAGCTAAGAATGTGAAATACAGCAACTAGGTTGTTGTAACCGTAAGCTCCCGTAAGTGGATATATACAGCAAGAGTGTTGTTATATTCGTAAGCTAAGATTGTGATTTGTGAGATGCAGCAAACAGGTTGTTGTAAAAGTCAGAGATTTGCAAGATGCAGCAACTGGTGTCTGTAACCACAGTGGATTTACTCAAGACGACTGTATGAAGTGTTGATTCTTTGATGCTGACAAAATAAACTACAAGAGACAAAGAGATCGGACTTCTGTCGTGTGAGTGAAACTTTAAACCAAAGCTACGAGTCAAAACCTGTGAAATAATATGACCGCATCTACACTATATGTTCTACAAAATAGAGGACTACACACCCTACAGCGCAATACCCCAGAAATGTGGCTTTAGAAGAGGAAAGGTAGGATTAAGAAGTGAGCAAGCGATGAATTAGTATAAGTACCAAGCAGATACAGTAACATCTCCATTGATGGCTAATAAACATTGATACAAGTAGGCTATGGTTAAAGTGGTGAACTTATAAAGTCTTAAATGTTTTTTTCCCTTCTCAACGCATTATGCATTTACTCACCAATAATGGCTACCTTTTTAATTTGGTCAAGTCTCCAAGTCGAAGATGCCCAGCAGCAGATTCCGTACCATGGCAGTAGCAGAGGTGGCAAGGCGGGCTGCTCTCCATGCTTCTGCCTGGCAAAACACCCCAGAGCCCTTTATAACTTCAATCTGAAAAATAATTTCACATCACAATATTAATTTATTGGCAACTTTTAGAAACTTTTCATGTTTCATATTGATTCTTATGTTTAGCTTCCCAATAGTTAATAGGATTTTATGTATAAATGCAGGATTAATGATAAAGATACATGCAGGGTAAAACTGCAACAGGAACAGTACAAAATAAAAACTGAAAAAAGATGGACATTCAGAGTAAAACAGTGCAAGATGAAAAAAAAAAAAAAAACTGTACAAAACATACATGCAGGGTAAGCATTGGTGGGAGCAATGTCCAAGCAGTGTAGAGAAATATTTCTGTACGACTTCATTGTTTTGTGCTGTGTAGTATAGTATTGTAATAGCTGATCAGAGTGATCAACTCCCCATGTGCTGGTTGTACGCAGTCACAGGACATGGAAATGTCTTTGTAGTCCATGTACCTTGTAATTTCACCCTCATCTTCACCACGTCTACTGTATAAGCAGAATGGATGGTACAACATGTAGATATTTCTTGTGTGTCCATCCACTTCACAAATACAAGAGGTCCATCTGAACGGAGCTTGTGTGTCCTGATGGGGCTGGTGAAGGCAAGGGTGATGCAGACACATTCCTAAAAACAAATAAATAAAAAAATGTTAGCCTATACTGTTCAGAGTAAATGGATGTGCAATTAATATGGATGCACAATATATACAGAGATGACCAAAAAATGTATCCACACTTCAACATGAAAAATATACACCTCTCTTCTGTAGGTCACATGACAGCATCAATGATGGTGATAGATAATACTACACACTGCTGCCATAATTCAATTTGAGTTTTAAAAAAGGCCATAGATAACAATTGTGAAAGTGTGTATACATTTTTGTGCTCCTCTGTATTTTTGATGGGCAATAGGCTGGGCAAATATCTGTTGATGGACAACAGACCATATAGTGGATTTCAAACACCATCCATTGGACATTACACACATATTGAACACATTCTAAACAATTACATCTTATCAGGCATTTGTAAATACACGCTAAACAAAAGGGATTATATACATTTACACCAAAGAAATATTCATAAGCATCACTTACAGTGGGAGCCACGCCAAATAGCCGCGACAGTGTGGCTGAAGTGTGAATGGCGTGTGAATGGCCTTTGCACGCCGTAATCCCCCCTCCCTTTTCTGGCTGAAAGGCGTGTCAAGATTTCACAGTAAACACGCCCATTCAAGCCCAATTTATTCATTTACCTGGTGCCACCACTAGATGGCGCTTCGTTCTCAAGAACACGTTAAAACAAGCCAGCTGCGCTGAGTTGCAATCACGTGATTTTAACAACCCGCCTCCACCCCCGCCGAACTGACGCTGCCAAAGTACAGAGATGAAGATGGCGGTTTAACGGACTATTCGTGGTAAGTGATGTTTTATTTTATAAAATGTGTTTGGGGTAGTTTACAGTTTATTTCCCAGTTTAGTTTTTTTATTGGCCGTTTTAAATATCACTGGCAGCACCAGCAGCGGTCAGATGTGACTTTAGAGAACTTAATGTTCTGTTTACCAAGTCTGGAGTTAATATTACAGCTTACTGTCAGTGTCACACACTCACAATGTCACTCCACTTTAACTCAAAAACATGCTCAAGCTTCGACAATACTATTAATGTCCCTATTACAAGAGCTGCTCTACCCGATGAAGAGTGTTTGTGTTCTCTGTAAATACTGAGAGAATCTCACCGCGTGTTGTCTGGATAAATTCAGCGCTTATTTATTCTCTGGTTAAGAGTTAATCTGCAGGTTATTTCTGTGACTGTAATATAATGTGATGCAGTTGATGAGGGACACAGACTGAGGGGAGCTGTACAGGAGCTAGTAACGCTCATAACCCGGTTTATATTTTATACACTTTGTCCGGGACTTTCCGCGGTAGCGCGAGCGCTTAGTTAACGAGCTGAATAACAACACTGAAGTGTTTATCAGTTAGGAGGAGGAGGAGGAGGAGGGGGGAGGTGTGTGTGTGTGTGTGTGTGTGTGTGTGTGTGAGGGGCTTCAGTAAGTTATAGTTTGGCTTCAGGGATGAACTAATGCTCATATACGAGTGTTATATCGCTTAACTTATTTGTATGAGAAGCGCATTAAGTAAATTCCCGGTTAATTTAATGCAGACGATAATACAGACAGTCACTGGTTAACACTAACACTGTTCACTGGTTAACACTAACACTGTTCACTGGTTAACACTAACACTGTTCACTGGTTAACACTGTTCACTGGTTAACACTGTTCACTGGTTAACACTAACACTGTTCACTGGTTAACACTAACACTGTTCACTGGTTAACACTAACACTGTTCACTGGTTAACACTAACACTGTTCACTGGTTAACACTAACACTGTTCACTGGTTAACATTAGCACAGGCAGATTATTTACATTACAGAATCCCCAAAACAGTACTTTACACACTCTGTGGTAAATAGGTTTATTAATATATTTTATTTTTATTAGAACTATATGTTCTGTAAAGTTTATTTATCTTTGTCTTGACTAAATTCTCCTGTTGTCTTTAAGCAGAGCTCCGCTGTGGAGGATTGGGGGGTCAGACGGCTGACGGCTGGACTTTTGGAGCTACAGGACTGGAGGAGCCTGAACAAGCTGTTGACGGAGCTGTAGGAGGGATGACGTCACAGTCCGACAGCTTTAGAATGATGTTTGATCAGGTCTACTGCATATTCTGAACATAGAACTGCAAAATGTCTGATACAGTACTTTGGGGGAAACAAAGACTTAAACTGTTAAGTAATAACATTATTAATAACAAATATGTAATAGTTTTGATATTTGAAAATGTTTTATTTTAATGTAAAAGGACTATAGATAGAGACTTATAAGCAGCTGGTGTATCCGGGTTGTTTAATGAACTTTAAGCAAAAAGACAACATGTATTCATCTGTTTTATATAAATTACTGTTTTAACTTTGACTAGTTTTGGAAGAATAAATTGAATTGTTAAAGTCATGTTTTGCGTGTTTTAATTTTGGGGGATTGTTTGGGTATTTAAAAATTGTTTAGTTGAACCAACAACTTCAATTGGCAAAAAATGGGACACAACTTTGTTTTAAATAGTCAAAGAGTTGGGCTGAAAATAATAATAATAATTATTGATCATAGAAACAAATGAAACCAGTTAAACACTTGATTATATGTATTTGTGTTTGTGATTGTGACCCATAATAATTTTTTCTCAGTATAAATAAATGTTTTGGGTTTTAAGAACTCCAAAAGAGCAACAACAAACTTGGTATTCTCCATTGCGGTTTCTCACCTTCCACTCCTGAGTATGACATGGTGTTAATTGCTCTGTGTGTGTGTGTGTTTTTGGCGGGGGGATGGGTGTGTGTGTGTTTTCGGCTGTTCAGCAGTTCTAAACACAAGCACAGTTTTTGTCCTTAACTAAAATACTTCAATACGTTAATAATGAATTTATTTTGCTGAATAAGGTAATAAGCGATGTTTAAACCAAACCAGTAAGTTAAGTAAGTGTTCCATACATTAGATAGATAGATAGTTTATTTCAGTTCAACACTGAAAAAAGGTGTAGGCTGAAGCCTTGCTTATTATGCCTACCCTTTGTACATCAACAAATGATGAGCGACACTTTACAGTAAATTGCACAAAATATTGTCAACAAATATTGTCACTTGTGCACATAAACAAAACATGTCAAAATTAATTATTCTTTCACTTGGGAAGAGAAGAGAAATTTGGAAAAGAAAATAATCATGTCTATATACAGTATATATATTACTTTATGTCATATATTCACTAAACACCTTGTCTTTAAACATTTTTTTAAATCTATGAAGTGAATTACATAATTTTAATTCCATATCACATTTATTCCATAAATTAACCCCTTTAACGGAAATGCATTTATTCTTTAAATTTGTTCTGGCCCTAATTTTGCTAAACATGAACATTCCTCTTAGACAGTAGTACTGGCTGACTTTAATTTTGAACAGCCTCTGGATGCAGCTGGGAAGTAAATTATTATAGGCTTTATACATTATTTGTGCAGTATACAAATCAACTAGATCCACAAATTTAAAAACTTTAGATTTTATAAACAATTTATTTGTGTGTTCATAATAATCGGCCTTATTAACAATCCTTATTGCTTTTTTTTGTAACACAGATATTGGGTTTAAATAAGTTTTATAAGTATGCCCCCATACCTCCACACAATAAGTGATGTATGGAAATATGAGTGTACAATACAATATGTGTAATGTTTTATTATCCAATGCATACTTTAATCTGTTAAGAATTCCAACTGATTTAGAGATTTTTGTCTTAATAAAATTAATATGTGGTTTCCAATTCAGTTTGTTGTCAATTATTACTCCCAAAAATTTAATTTTGGAGACTCTTTCTATTTCCTCATTATTAATTCTTATTTTCACATCATGATTAATTTTTTGATTACTAAAAATTATGAACTTAGTTTTAGTCAAATTCAATGAAAGCTTACTATCATCTAACCAACTTTTAAGCCTCAGCAATTAATTTTCCACTGTGTTCAGAAGCTGTTTCAAATTTTTACCTGATAAATATAAAGTAGTGTCATCAGCAAATAATAAAAATTTTAATACATTGGACACTTTATCAATATCATTAACATACAACACAAATAATTTAGGGCCCAATACTGAACCTTGTGGAACACCGCATGTAACTTCCAATAAGTCAGATTTGTCATTATTAATTTGTACATACTGATGTCTGCTTTCCAGGTAGCTTTTTATCCAGTCTAACGCTTTTCCTCTTATTCCATAATTTAACAATTTCTTCACTAATAAATCATAATCAATTGTATCAAATGCTTTCTTTAAATCTAAAAATACTCCCAATGTATATTCCTTGTTTTCTACTGCAGTTGAGATATCTTCAACCATTTTCATTACTGCCATTGAAGTCGACCTCTTAGTCCTAAATCCGAATTGATATTCACTCAGTAAATTATGTTTTTCTATAAATTTGTCAAGCCTCTGCACAAATACTTTCTCTAAGATTTTTGAAAACTGCGGCAGAAGAGCAATTGGTCTGTAATTAGAGAAGGAATAATGATCTCCTCCTTTAAAGATCGGAATAACTTTTGCCATTTTCATTTTACTAGGAAAGATACCGGTTAAGAAAGACAGACTACAAATGTAAGCAAAAGGTTTTGCTATACTCACAATTATATTTTTTAATAATGACATGTCTAGATCATCACAATCGGTGGAATATTTACTCTTGCAATTATTAACTGTTAGAAGTATTTCTTTTTCATCTACAGCCTGAATAAACATTGTATACTTATTACATAAGTTTTTTACTTCATTCACTGATCCATGTTTAGTAATTTTTTCTGCTAATTTAGATCCAACATTTACAAAATACTTATTAAATTCATTGACAATATCTTCCCCTTTATTTATACTTTGATTATCATCATTTACAAAACGATTTGGGTAATCAAAACTACATGTATTATTTTTAAGTATACCATTAAGTACCTTCCATGTTGCTTTTACATTGTTTTTATGGATATTCAATAACCTATTGTAATAGTCCTTCTTACTGAAGTCTTATAATCAATTTCTGCTTGTTTTGATCTTGTTGTTAGAAATTTCGTGAATAGGACATTTTTCTTTTTACATGCCTTCTCTATTCCTTTAGAAATCCATGGTTTATATACATTCTTTTGCTTTATTATAATCCTCTTAGATGAACAATGTTTATTAATTTGCTCATTTAATATATTCAAGAACACTTCATACGCCTTACTGGGATTGCTATATGCATAAACTTCATCCCAATTTTGTATTTTTAAATCTTCATTAAGAGCATCTATTGCCTCTTGTGTTCTATTGCGAATAATTTTATAACTATTAGTCCTTTTTTTGAGGGGGGGATTTTTCAATAAATCATAGAAAATCACAAAAACTGGAAGATGGTCTGTGATATCATTGATAAGCAACCCTCCTAGTCTTTTTCCTTTTAATTCATTAGTATATATATGATCTATTAATGTTGCTGTATCTTTTGTCAATCTACTAGGTTTTGTTATCATTGGAATCAAACCATAACTGTACAGTGCATCAATAAAATTAGCAATTCTCTTACTTCCATGTGGATTTAGTAAATCAATGTTAAGATCACCACATATGATGTTTACCTTATTTTTAATTGATTGGTCGAACATATCAAATAACTCTTTTGTAAATTTATCAATGCATGTGCCTGGAGCTCTGTACACACAACTGATCATTATATTTTTTGTACTTTTTGTTTCAATTTCAATTGTTACACACTCCAAAACATTTTCTATGGCAAATTAAAGTACTGTGTATAACCAAGTGCCCTAGCAAACAGTTACAGTACAGTTTACAGTACAAACAGAGTGTGTGCGCTGGGGGGATTGGAAGGTGAGTGAGAATACTCATTTACAAGACAAAAGACGGTCAGAGGCAGCGCCGTTCTAGACCAGACAACACGGGGTGGGGGGAGGGGGGCATCATGTTCGAGCACTGTTTTTACCTGGCCTTACTGTATAGTAACAGTATTGTATTTGCTGAATTGTGTTGAGGCACGCAAACCCCCAGACCACAATAAGGTGGCAATCCCTCAGGGGGAAACTAAAAAATAAATATATATATATAATTATATATATATATATATTATATAATATCCTTAATCCAGATTTTATCAATCAATGACATAACATTTATCTAAGCTGGATGGTCAAATTCTCAAAAACGTTTAACCTAAAGTAAGACTTAACACACTATAACTAAAATATTTACAAAACTGAAAGGTTGTCTTATGAATAATAAAAAATACAAACTAAATTAAAACAGATGGGCTGTTGAACAGATCATAATATGTTTTATGTTTTCTGATTATAAATGATATATGGGTTGATTTTAGAAAGGCTAAATCAAATAGCTAGTTTTGGTCATGTCAGTCCAGTAACTATACTATGTAAAAGTAATTATAATATGAATTAATTAAGGGCAGGACCTAACCTAATGTTAATAATTTACACCATGATAACATTAGTATTCATGTTTTTGTATATATTTTTAAATGTTCAAATGAACGTTTCAGAGTATATAATTTGTCGTGTCATCTGTGATTGAGACCCATGAGTTAAATTGAAATATTTTTTATAGGTAGTAAGCCAGGTAACCTTGGATAAATCAGCATGTAAGCCCTCTCTCGCGCACGCGCTCTCACGCTATCTCTCGCACTCACACACACACAGACACAGACACACACAAATAATACATGAAATCGCGTAAAACCAAATGAAACTAGGGTAAAAATATGAGCAGTAAAATACAGTAGTATCCTGTAGGTGATTCCTGTCCTGTGATAACAGACACTAACACTCTAGAACTGTTTACTTCTGTTAGTTTTGTTTTCAAGTGTGAATGTTTATGGGGATTAAATCTGTCTCTGCTGCTGCATCTATACACCGTTGTGATAAGTGATTTATGCCCCATCAGATCTTTAATGTGGGACATTATGCTGGTTAAATGACTAAAGACACACTGATCCGTATGGACAGAGATTTGTTCCAGATATTATGCGCCATTAATCAATTTGTTATGCCAATTTGACTTTCAGCGAAAACATAAAAAATATAACGAAAACAAACCCAAGCAGAAGTTACATTTTAAGCTTTACTTTCAAATTCAAATTTGATTTGTCACATACACAGTGCGATATGCAGTAAAATGCTTTGGGTGCTTTAGGTGAGACTCGAACTCGGCATTGCTTCACCTGGACCGCTTTATTAGTGTCACGCGCTAACCGATTGCGCCACGGGAGCCACACGGAAGATGGTCTTGTCAGAGTATCCTCTCTCTCTCGTGCGCACACACACACACACACACACACACACACACACACACACACACACACACATGAAATTGCGTAAAACCCAACGAAATATAAGCAGTAAAAAAAAAAATCAGTAAAAATACATTAGTATAACAGGCGCTAACCCTCTGGAACTTTTTTTTTTACTATTGTTTCCAAGTGTTTAAGTGATTAATGCCCCATCAGATCTTTTGACGGGGGAGCATTATGCATGATTCCATATGGGCAGATATTTATTCCAGGTTGCATGCGGCATTAATTGCATTTCTTATGCCACTTGTAGACTATCAGTGAAAAAATCAGCGAAAACATCATCAAAAATATAACGAAAACAAACCCAAGCAGACGTTACATTTTGAGCTTTACTTTGCAGCAAAATATTATCTATCAGTATATTAAATGGAATGGGGTAAAATACACCGTAATGTAAAATACTGTACATAGCCTGCGTTTTTATTCCGTACCTACAATGATCGGTATAGACAAATTACAGCCGCTACCGTGTCTTTAAGGATCATTTCAGGATGTCTTAAAAAATATTTCACTAACTAATTTTATTAATTCATTATTAAATAATAAATAGCATAATCATCATGGGTTGTGTATTGAGTGATTTAACAAATCTGTTTTATTAATCGGTCTGTTGTTGTTTTTTCATCTATTTATGAAACTATGTTGACAATGCAAGAACTGTCTGTATATTAAAGATACGGTATTGGGTTTCCTGGACACTGCAGTTAACTGTGCCAGTCAATGCTCCATCTGGCGGAATTATACGGCATTGCAACCATCTTTTTAGAAAGCGCATGGGGGCGTTTATGGGGCGGGGCATCGTTAACTGCGTCATCGCGGGGGATCACATTCCATGCACGAAGCCTGCATTAACCCTTCATGGATCTGCCACGGAGCAGTCATGCTCCAGGCGGCTGTTTGACGTGGCTCCCACTGTAGCTACATAAGGCTGTATTTTAGCCACCTGGAACTAGCTTGTTTGTGCTAAATAACATTACTGATAGCAGTGTTATAAGCTAACCAAAATGGAACCAAATACATATTAGCAACTATAATCTAAAGCTATCCAAAACAAGGTGAAATACATTAGAACATTTATAAACATCTGTAAACTCCATAAGGCATTAGCTTAGCCACCGGGAAATATCATGTTTGTGCTACATAAGGCAGCATGTTAGCATGATTTACCTAAACTATATAAATGGCATTGAAAGCCAATGTGTCACACAAGCTGACAAGAGCTAGCTGTAGTGAGGAAAATATTTACTAATATTAGTTTAATATTATCAGAATACGAGTTATATAAGACTTAATAACTTACCCAGTGTAGCATGGGTCTATTCTCTGTTCAAAATGCTCCTGTTCGTCGTCAGAGTCACACAGTCTTCTTCTGAGGTAAATGTAAACTCCTCCCACTTTCCAGAACTTTCTTAAGAGTTTCCTCGGATGTGTAAGCGCGTGCCATCTTCCAAAACGTGCAGAAAACTCACTGAATCTGAGTGTTTTCTTTTTTTTTTTTTTTTAATTTTTTTTTTTATTTACTTTTTCAGAAAGAATATACATAGGCAAGGACATTTATAACTTCTCTGTATCTCAAAAAAAAAAAATAATAATAATAATAATATATATACATACACATACACACACACACACATACATATACATACACACATACATACACATACATATATATACACACATACATACATATATAATATATATACACACATACATACATACATACACATACATACACACACACATAAAAAATAAGTAAATAAATAAACATAAATAAAATAATAAAACCGTAATAATAGTAATAATTGTTCACACACACCCACTCACACACACATATATATACATATTCACATACCCATATACACGTATATAACCACTCACACACTCATATATATCTATATATACATACATACATACACATACACATATACATATACATACATACATACACACATACATACACACCTGCATACCTGCCTATCCACTCGCCCATACATACAAGAAATAATATTGCTGTCTACATTACACACACCCTCATCTATAGTGAAACAACTAAAAATAAATATAAGTGTGATTAAATAGGCAGATAAATAAAATAATACTAATAATAATACTAAAAAAAAATAAAAATAATAATAGATACAAATCTAAGGTATTGTTTGTTCCCAGCCTAAAAAAAACAAAAAAACAACCAAAATATTACATCTGTGATGTATTTTCTTCCACTTAACAACTATATACACATCCGAACAATAGAACAAGGGGAGCTCTTACAACATGTGTTAATTTGTGCATTATTGCCTACATTGCACTTGTTACAATTCAGGAAAAGTCTGGGCGTATTGGTTTAATGTAGTCCAGCCATTTACTCCAGATCTGCAAAAAATCTTCCATTTGAGTTCTCAATGAGAAGGATAGTTTTTCCATTACATATATATCATGTATGATATCAATCCATCCTTCAACTGTGGGAGGCTCTGGTTTTAACCACTTTCTAGTAATTGCTTTTTTACTTGCTGTGAGAAGAATTAACATCAATTTTCTCTTCTTATTGTTTCCTCCATCTAGAATGATGTTACCAAAATACAGGGATTCACAAGTAAAATTAATCTCTATTTTAAAAACAGCTTCCAAATTCCTTTTAATCTCTTGCCAATATGGGGTTAGTTTTCGACAAGCCCAAAATATATGATGATGATTAGCTTGCCTTTCCCCACACTCTCTCCAGCAATCAGTACTATTTCCCTTGTGTATTTTCTGTATAGGAGTAATAAAGAACCGGATAACATTCTTCCAACCGAATTCTCTCCATAGTGACGAATTTGTAGACTCCCATTGTGATTTGCAAATTTTCCCCCTAATCTGAGTGTTTTCAAGCCTGTCTCTCTCTCTGTGTGTGTGTGTCTGTGTTGATCAGGCCGGTGTCCGGGGGCGTGGCCTAGTATGTAAATTACCCGGACTGATTTCCGTGTGATTGGCGTGTGGGCGTGTCCTGCCTTGGGTTATTAGCAGATAAGTGCGACAGAAATTCTGTGCCTCTCCTTGGTTTCATACGGATTACATAAACTGAGAATATTTGTTTTCAATGTGACTTGCATCATTTAAAAGTAGACACTTTAAGATATATAGATATATTTCTCATTTCAGTTAATTTTAGTGACGTGTTTCAAAAACATTTTCACGGAGACTGAGGTTTCATATATGTGCATATATCCCCATATTCTGTATGTGGGCAATTAGGATACCAATTTCATGTGTTCGCACATAAGTTTTTTCATTTTTTTAAAGTTAGTTCTTAGTGATGGCCTTGATAATAGAAAATATGAGCTAGGCATCATGTATGACAGTTGCCAAAGTGAGATATGAGCTAAAATGACCAGATCCTGCGAAAGGAGACATATCTTGTATGTACATATAGGGCTTACATGTGGACATAAAGAAGCAATACAGGAGACCTATATGGCCTGTATATGCACATATATGCACCTCAATGTTGCCTACATGTGGCATATATACGCATATATGCAGCATATATATTATCATATATGCGCATATATACTGCATATAGGTTTCATATATGTGCATATATCCTCATATAGGTTCTTTCCATGTGGGAGGTTTCTGATGAACATTAGTTCTGTTAGTGAGGATTATTTCACTACATCTGTGTCTATCTGCTATGAACAGGGTTGCCTGATCTATGTTACAAAAACAGTTAAATGGAAAAGCAGTATTAAACCAATGAAGATTTCCCGCTTTCGTTCTTTCTCTAACATTTAAAAATAGTCTCATCTTATTACACATTTAATCATGAATACAGAATGTCTATGAATAAACCCACAAACTGAAATCCATTCATATAGTAACACAGAGCTAAAGTAGAGAAGACCATCAATAGGTGTGTGTGTGTGTGTGAGGAGAACACAGGGATTATTACTGATTAAAATAACATACTTTAGATAAAATGCCCATGTTTTCTCTCTCTCTCTCTCTCACACACACACACACACACACACAAATCGTCTTTTATTGAAGTTTATATCCTGTGAAGTGTGTGTCATTGTGTCTCTGCAGGTTGGTGTGTTGTGGTGTCTCAGATGAAGGCTGTGCTGCTCTCGCTTCAGCTCTGAGATCAAACCCCTCACACCTGAGAGAACTAAATCTGTCGTATAATAAAATAGGAGACTCAGGAGTGAAGTGTCTCTCTGA
This sequence comes from Channallabes apus, assembly GCA_030522415.1. Classification (NCBI taxonomy): domain Eukaryota; kingdom Metazoa; phylum Chordata; class Actinopteri; order Siluriformes; family Clariidae; genus Channallabes; species Channallabes apus. The sequence goes on along the minus strand of CM060105.1, from coordinate 11,255,238 downwards.
CCTTAAGGACGATGAACATTACAAACTACAGACACTGATGTGAGTAATGATCTCTTTATATAAACACTGAAACATTAACAGACTGATTAGCATTATTTTGTACATTAGCATTAGCTTGTGCATTTCTCTTCAGTTCCAGTAAATATCAGATTCCAGAGTTAAAATGTCACTTTATTCTATTAAATCAGACTTTTTCTAACAATTATCTTTAATGCTGTTTGGTGTTGATTTAAACTTCATGTGAAAGCAGAAGACAGAGAGTTAGACGGAGTTTATAAAACATCCCACCTGAGTGCATGAGAGTGATTGTAAATGAACAGCTGGTCTCCTTGTGACACGCTGCTATCTCTGACTTCATACTGCTGCTTCTGTCTGAATAAGATGATCTCAGCTTTTCCCTGTTTCTGATAAGCAGCAGACTTTCTCCTTAACTCTCATAAAAACTCATGAAAATCATCATCTTTAATGCCACACTGCCACAAATATTAGATTTAATCAGCTACTTTACTCACTCTGACACTCCTTCCAGCTCTCCACCTCCTCACCGTGTCTTCTGTCATTCCTGTAAACTTCACCTCCGCTTCTTCTTAAAGTCTGCACTTAAATATACATGTAGAACAGGAGATAAAACACACAGCAGTGAGTTACTTTATAAAAAAGCTCTAAAACCTGTGATTGTATAAGAGCAGTGATGTGATGATAAACGTCTGCTCACTTTCCTGTTAGAACTTGTGGAAGTTCACATTTGTTTTAGCTAAATGTTCTAACTCAGATATTGTACATGTATGAATAAATGTTGAATAAAATTATATAAACAGGAAATGATAATGTTTCTCTTGGAGCAGAGATGATTACATGCTGCTGATCATAAAGTACAAAAATCCAGTTTGTGTTTATTGATTCAGATGTTTTTCTTTTATTTTCAGGTTGTTGTGAACATCTGTGTGTGAGATGAAGACTCCAGTGTTCCTGCATTTCTATGTTGGGGAACAGACAACACAGTCCTTTATTTATAACTAATTTAACAGAATCAGAGACGTGGTGTGTGTGTGCATCGTGCACAGTGAATCAGACTGCACACAATTCTAAACTGAATATATAACAACCTCTGATCACTGGATAAGACACCGCAAGCCTTAACCACATAAACACCAGAAGGTTTAGTATCTTCTAATGTCTTCTTCCAGCATGAGAATGGACCATGTCACAAAGCAAACGTCATCTCTGGATTCATGAACACTACAATGAGTTCAGTGGCATTCCCAGTTTCCCAGTTGGAAAGAGGTTGTGATTTTGGCGTTTTGATGTTTGGTTGTGTATTCCGGTTTTGACTTTTTGCCTCCAATTGACTTTGATTATTGCTTTGTCCCTTTGGTTTGGTTGGTCTTTGTATATATTTGTAGATAATTTCATTGTTTTTGGTTTAAAACGGATAAGTATCTTATAATATATTTACTCGAAACGCGTGTTATATCGCTAAGTTTTAATTGTTTTGCAGCACACCGCTTTTAGCCGGCATTAGCATCGCTAATTAGCATTAGCATCGCTAGCCCGGCTATCACGTTTGTTTGTTTGTTTGTTTGTTTGTTTGTTTGTTTGTTTGTAAAGTTTGTTTTCGCTTCCTCACACTGATTATTTTCCGTGTTTAGACACCATGTCGGTTGTGATTCTGCCTCTGAGTGCAGGTGAGGAGACATTGGAGCTGCACTCGGTGGATTTGGAGGTGGAGGCCATGGAGAAGCTGATCCGTGAGCTACAGGTGAAGCTGGCCCGGCTACAGCAGCGGAAAGCCACGCTGGAATCGACGCGGACCGACGCTCACCTGTCCCAGGTAAATTCTCGGCGTGAGAATTCTCCTACAACCTCAACCCCGCGTGTTTCTCTGCCCAGGTCCAACACACCAAGAACGCAGCCCGCCGAGTTTTCCTACACCCCGGCGCCGGGACACCACGGACCCTGGATACAGCAGCGGCGGAAGAAGCACGCCAAGCCCCGGGCGAGGACCTCTCCCCCTCCACCACCACCACCCGTCTTCGACATCTCGACCCAAAACCGCTTCGCTCCTCTCCGCGAGACGGCACACGACGTCCTGGTCATCGGAGACTCCATCGTTCGTCACGTGCGTGCTACCACGGCTAAAGGTAAGGTGCACACACGCTGTTTACCTGGTGCACGTGTTCTTGATGTTGCTGCACAGGTGCCTGCTGCCCTGAGGAAGAACATTGGAGCTGTGGTCCTTCATGCCGGCACGAACGACACCAGGCTGAGGCAGACGGAGATCCTAAAGAAGGACTTCAGGAGCCTGGTCGAGAAGGTCCGCAGCACATCACCCACGACAAGGATCATCGTATATGGACCGCTTCCCACATTTCAGCGAGGAATCGAGAAGTTCAGTAGATTATTTGCTTTTAATGAATGGTTACAATCTTGGTGTCAACAACAGAAATTACGCTTTGTTGATAACTGGAATGTTTTCTGGGAGCGTCCTAGGCTCTATCACACCGATGGCCTACACCCTAGCAGAGCTGGAGCAGCGGTCCTCTCTGACAACATCTCCAGGACACTACGAACCATCTGACTGGCGGTAAGTCATACTGTAGATTCCAAACATATTAGACACATCACAACTCACCGTAGTGATAGACGCACACACATAGCTTGTCCTATAGAAACTGTGTCTGTTCCCCGAACACTGAGAAAAAAGAATAAATTTGTTAAATTTGCCCGAAACAATCTGATAACCATAAAATCAGAAAAAGGCAAAATAAGTAGTCAAAATCCACCTCTAAAGTTTGGACTACTCAACATTAGATCCCTTGCGCCTAAAGCACTTATTGTTAATGAAATTATCTCAGATTATTGCCTTGACGCACTCTATCTCACTGAAACCTGGCTTAAACCAAATGAATATTTTGGTCTGAATGAGTCTACTCCGTCAGGATATTTCTATAAGCACGAGCCCCGTCTAATTGGTCGCGGTGGTGGTGTCACCACTATCTACAATGATGTACTCACTGTTACCCAGAAATTAAGGCCCAGGTTTAATTCATTTGAAGTGCTTATCATTAATGTTGCACTAAATGAAATGCATAATAAACCCTTGCTATATTTTACCCTGGCCACCGTGTACAGACCCCCGGGGCCATATGGCGATTTTCTTAAAGAATTTGGACATCTGCTATCAGACCTATTGGTTAACTCTGACCAAGTGTTGATAGTAGGAGACCTTAACATTCATGTAGATGATGCTAACGACGCTTTAGCACTCACATTTATGGATTTACTAAATTCCTTTGGGGTTAAGCAAAATATAATTGGAGCAACTCACCGCTTTAATCATACGCTAGATTTAATTATATCCCATGGTATAGATGTCTCTAATATAGAGATCATACCTCAAAGTGATGATATCACAGATCATCACCTCCTGACATATACTCTACCCGTAGAACAGACTAGCTGTGTCTCCCCACGTTATCAATCTGTTAGAAATATGAATCCCACTACTAAAGACAGATTCACAAGTAATCTGCCGGATCTGTCCCAATTTCTTATTAGACCCCTAAATGCAGATGATCTAGATGAAGTGACTAGCAGCATGGGCACTATTTTTACCAGTACATTAGACACTGTTGCTCCCATCAGATTAAAAAAAGTCAGAGATAAAACATTTGCACCGTGGTACAACAGTCATACTCGCGCCCTAAAGAGAGCAACCCGTAACCTCGAGCGAAAATGGAGGAAAACTAAATTAGAAGTTTTTCGAATTGCGTATAAAGACAGTATGTGCAGCTATAGACAGGCTCTAAAAACTGCTAGGACCGAGCATCTTAGCCAACTGATAGCAAGAAACCAAAACAATCCCAGGTTCTTATTTAGTACAGTGGCTCGCCTAACAAAACCTAAGACGCCCGCAGAGAGTATCCCATCACAGTTTAGAAGTGAAGACTTTATGGACTTCTTTAATGAAAAAATCAATAATATCAGGAAGAAAATAATGGAGGTTCAACCTCTAATAGTATCTCACGATCCAGTTCAGCCTATAGCTTCACATTTAGATTTTCACTGCTTTACAGGTATAGGACAGGAAGAGCTGTATAAACTCATCACCTCGGCTAAATCAACAACGTGCCTGTTAGACCCAATCCCAACCAGATTTTTTAAAGAAGTGATGCTTACGGTTGGAGAGCCACTCCTAAACATTATTAATTCTTCATTACATCTAGGTCACGTCCCTAAACCTTTCAAGTTAGCAGTTATTAAGCCGCTTCTTAAAAAATCTAATTTGGACGCGAATGAAATAACAAATTACAGACCGATTTCAAACCTCCCGTTCATATAAAAAATACTAGAAAAAGTAGTATCAGCTCAAATTTGCACATTCTTGCAGGATAACAACATCCTTGAAGAATTTCAGTCAGGTTTCAGGCCCCATCATAGCACAGAAACTGCACTAGTTAAGATTACAAACGACTTATTTTTAGCTTCAGACCAAGGCTGCATCTCATTGCTAGTCCTGCTTGATCTTAGTGCTGCATTCGACACTATAGATCATAATATTCTCATAGATCGCTTACAAAATTATATAGGTATTCAGGGACAGGCATTAAAATGGTTTAGATCTTACCTGTCTGATCGCTACCATTTTGTAGGTCTAAATGGAGAACCGTCTGGTGTAATGCCAGTGAAATATGGGGTCCAACAAGGGTCAGTTTTAGGACCTCTGTTGTTCTCAATATACATGCTTCCCTTGGGTAACATCATTAGAAGACATGGGATTAGTTTCCATTGTTATGCTGATGATACCCAATTATATATCTCATCTAAACCAGACGAAATACCTAAGTTGTCTAGATTAACTGAGTGTGTCCAGGACATAAAAGATTGGATGACCAATAACTTTCTTTTATTAAATTCAGATAAGACAGAGATATTACTTATTGGCCCAAAAACCAGCACACAACAGCTTTCACAATTCAGCTTGTAACGCTTGGATTTATAAAACCGCTTGGTTACAAAAAAATGGATTCGGGAATCTAAACAGGGGTTTGACAACAATACTTCCGGTATTGCGCAATCGCAGCTGGACAAAACACGACGCGACACAAAACAATTATAATAAATTAAACCAAGTGTATTATACAGACGGAATAAAGAAATAAACAAACACGGTGCACCACAAACCAATATATACAAATATAATACAAATAGAAAAAAGTGGGTGTGCGATGTATGCGGGTGTGTGTGTGTGTGTGTATGAAAGTCCAGTGTCTGAAAAAACGGCAATTGGGGTGAAATGGTGAGTTGGAGAGATGGATCGATCTCACCAAATGACGATGGTAGGTCTGGGAGATCGATAAACGGAATGAGCTGGATACTGAATGAAATTATCAAAGTATAATCCGCAAGCAGTCTCACAGCCTCAAACAAAATGCAGCGCGCTGTCTTCATCTCTCCGTGCCGGCTTCCTTGCAGGTTCCGGCTTTATGCTGGATCATGTGACCCACGTCACTTCCAGGTTCCCATGCGTTGCGATCGCGCATGCGCGGGAACTTGCCCGGTGACCAAACCACTGTCAATGGGGAAACAGAAACCGCCAGGGCACGCCTTCGGCCACAGGTGAGCAGCATTAGCTCCACAACCAATTCCCTGCGTATGAAAACGCCCCTTTTGTGTGGCTGTGCTACATAGACCCCCCCCCCAAGCCTCCGGCGTCTGAGGAGAACGTCCGCACAAGCACTTTAAATTCGCCACACCATACCGATCGGCTTTTTGTGGGTATCCCCAAGACCTTGTGTATTTTTTCGGTCTTTTTCTGGGTTTTATCTCTGCTGGACCCTGCCACTGGGGCGCTCGCCTTGCAGAATATTTTTTTGTTGTGGAGGAGTGTGGTTGAGCTTTTCTCCACACCAGTTCTCCCGGTTGAAAGTGCGCTGCTTTCCTCCGGGTATTGTGATATCTGGCTTGTGTGGCTTCTAGTTGTTGTGCTCTTTGTTGCACATCCTCCTGGATAAGTCTTTGTCGGGGTGATGACGGATGTCCTGTCTTGTGTCGGTGGCACATGCTGCAAGCTCTGGTATAACGCCAGACGTCTTTCCGCACCGTCGGCGACCACGCCACCTCTAATAACCTCAGCAGGGTTTTCAGTTGTCCCCAGTGTCCTCCCAATGGATTGTCGTGATAGTATTGAAGGAACTCTCTTATTAGCGACTGGGGGACTACTAGCTGAAATTTCTCTCCTTTTCTTACCGGTACCCGGCGATATAGCACGCCCTGACGACCTTCGAAGGTGACCCTTTGATCTTGTATGCCTCTTTGATGATCTTTGGAGAGCAGCTTCGTGATCGTTGGGTCCTTCTGTTGGGCTTTGATGATCTCACACAGGTCGCTCGGTAAGTCGGAGGCCTCATTAGTGGACGTGGTGGGTAGACGTGGGGTGTCAGCTCCTTTCAGCGGCGGGCATGCTCGGGGTATGGCGTCTGGACCCGGATTAAAGTGGTCCTCACGATCATTCTCTCCCCTAGCGCCACTCTCCACCTGTTGTTCCATGGTGCTCGCCGCTCCTCTTAATGCCACTCTCACGTTGCTGTTCTCCCTGGTTCGCCTCACTGGTTCTTCCTCTAAGATATCAGGGATCCCCATGAGACAGAGGGCGGGGTGATCATTGGCGGAGTCTCCCAGGCGTTGCTGTGGCCGCTGTACCGGAGACCTCAGGTTGTCTTCCTCTTCGTCGAGGTCGTCATCCAGTATGAATGCTGCCGTGAACGCCTGTTTAAAAGATTGCCAGTCCTTTACCTTGCCTTTCTCCGTCTTCCACCAACTGAGAGCCGGCCCTCGGAGAACTGAGCCGAGGGTTCCCAGTAGATCTGGTCGGGTCAGGGGTCTGATCTCCAGGTATTTCTCTGCTTGCTCGATGAAGTTCCTCACCTCAGCTGTCTCTGATGCGTCGCAGAAGGCTGGGAACTCCACACAGATGGATGGATGAGCATGCAGAGAAGAAGAAGAAGAAAGTGGGGAGGAGAGCAGAGCCGAGGAGTGTGGTGGAACACCAGGAGGAACGTCGTTGCCGACCTGCGTGCTTGGTGGCTTTACCTTGGCCGTCGCTGTAGTGGTTGGAGTGCTGGGCAGATGTTGAGCAGGAGCTGGAGGGCATGCAGGGGTGCAGGCCTGTAACCTGTGTGTGGTGGGCATACTAGTGAGACGCAGTCTCTTCATCCGGTTTTCCCAGATGACGTCCCGTCGCAGAAAACAGTCAACGATGGCTCTCTCCATTATTTCGAGAGCCTCCTGGCAGTAGCGCTGCAGCCCTTCCAAGCTCGCGTCCACTGCGTCACGAAAACTGATTTCCCGGTTGAGACTGCTGTCTAGGGATTGTCTATAATCCTGCTCTATGGAGCTCACTTTATCAGTAAGCGCCCCCAAGTCCATCTTACATTGATACAGTTCAGTCTCTAGTGTGTGCACTACCCCAATATCAGACCCATGAACAATAAAATCATCATCATTATTGTCATTATCATGGCTATCTGATATATATAGTGAACTAATCAATGCAGTTAATTCAGTTGTAGGGTTACGGCGTGTATTAAATGCATCCTCTACTTCTACCGGCATGTTATTATCCACTACACAGACGGCCTTAGCAGCACTACTAGCATTAGCCTTAGCATTAGCTTTAGCACTAGCATTAGCGATGTTAACATTAGCGTCCATTTTGTTCAGCCTTTTTACACAAAACCGGAAAATATCCCAAAATACAGATTCCCCGTATGGGCCACCACTATGTAACGCTTGGATTTATAAAACCGCTTGGTTACAAAAAAACGGATTCGGGAATCTAAACAGGGGTTTGACAACAATACTTCCAGTATTGCGCAATCGCAGCTGGACAAAACACGACGCGACACAAAACAATTATAATAAATTAAACCAAGTGTATTATACAGACGGAATAAAGAAATAAACAAACACGGTGCACCACAAACCAATATATACAAATATAATACAAATATAATACAAATAGAAAAAAGTGGGTGTGCGATGTATGCGGGTGTGTGTGTGTGTGTATGAAAGTCCAGTGTCTGAAAAAACGGCAATTGGGGTGAAATGGTGAGTTGGAGAGATGGATCGATCTCACCAAATGACGATGGTAGGTCTGGGAGATCGATAAACGGAATGAGCTGGGTACTGAATGAAATTATCAAAGTATAATCCGCAAGCAGTCTCACAGCCTCAAACAAAATGCAGCGCGCTGTCTTCATCTCTCCGTGCCGGCTTCCTTGCAGGTTCCGGCTTTATGCCGGATCATGTGACCCACGTCACTTCCAGGTTCCCATGCGTTGCGATCGCGCATGCGCGGGAACTTGCCCGGTGACCAAACCACTGTCAATGGGGAAACAGAAACCGCCAGGGCACGCCTTCGGCCACAGGTGAGCAGCATTAGCTCCACAACCAATTCCCTGCGTATGAAAACGCCCCTTTTGTGTGGCTGTGCTACAAGCTTGCGCTTAGAAGGATGTACTGTTATTACCAGCTCAGCAGTAAAAGATCTGGGAGTAATATTAGACAGTAACTTGTCTTTTGAAAATCACATTTCAAATATCACAAAAACAGCCTTTTCCATCTTCGAAATATTGCTAAACTTAGGAACATCTTATCCGTATCTGATGCAGAAAAACTAGTTCATGCATTCATGACCTCCAGACTGGACTATTGTAATGCATTACTAGGTGGTTGTCCTGCATCCTCAATAAACAAGCTTCAGTTAATCCAAAATGCAGCTGCCAGGGTTCTCACTAGATCCAGAAAATATGATCATATAACCCCAATATTATCATCCCTGCACTGGCTACTTGTTCAGTTTAGAATAAATTACAAAATAGTATTACTTACATACAAGGCCTTAAATGGTTTAGCTCCCACATACCTAACCAGTCTTCTGATGCGCTACAATCCACCACGCGCCTTAAGATCACAAAGCTCCGGACTTCTGGTAGTTCCCAGAATTTCAAAATCTACAAAAGGGGGTAGGGCTTTTTCATATTTAGCTCCAAAGCTTTGGAATAGCCTTCCAGACAGTGTTCGGGGAGCAGACAAGGTTTCTCAGTTCAAAAGTAGACTCAAGACGCATCTTCTTAATCTGGCATACACATAACTCATCCCAGTACTCATACTCCAGTACACCTATACCGAATGGCAACTACGCTAATTCTCCTCATCTGTTCTGTATTTCTCTACCCATCCCGAGGCATCGGGAGATTTTGCCAGCTTCAGTAGACAAAGGCCGACCCTGCGAGGTTCCTGAGGCATCCAGAGAAGGACCAGCTCCAGCTGGATTCAGCTTTATGATGGTTGGAGTTACACATGCTGCTCCTGTCCTTCCAGTGATCCAGACCTCATCTGCCCTCTGCACCTACTGACTCGTCCCTATGCCGAACTGGTCTTCATGTCAATTTAAATAATTTCTGTCATATTGAATTTTCACCTGCACAACACACAAGATGTTATATCATTTCTATCTGTTATCGCCCAAATGAGGATGGGTTCCCTGTTGAGTCTGGTTCCTCTCAAGGTTTCTTCCTAATGCCATCTCAGGGAGTTTTTCCTTGCCAACGTCGCCGTCACCCTTGGCTTGCTCATCAGAGAAATTTCATTCATTCGTCTCATTATTATCTGCACATTTTTCTCACACATCCACACTTCCAATTATTTTCTTTTCTATAATTATTATTATTATTATTATTATTTGTTTTTATTTATTTATTTTCTATTATTATTTTATTTATTTATTTATTATTATTATTATTATTATTTTTTTTTTTTTTATTTCTTTAATTTTTGTGAAGCTGCTTTGAGACAATGACCATTGTTAAAAGCGCTATATAAATAAAATTGAATTGAATTGAATTGAATTACAGGATCTGAATCCAGTAGAACACCTTTGGGGTGAGGAACAACAGGAGATTCACAGCACGAAGGAGCACCTGAAGAACCTACAGGAACTGTGTGATGTGATCAGGTCATCATGGACCAGAATCTCAAAGCACTGTAGTTTAGTTTTTTTTTTTTTTTTTTTTACTAGTTTGCAGATTTTTGTGAGGATCTGCTGATCATACCTGGTATGGGGTCAGTGCCATCTCCTTTACTGTAGTATATACTGCATGCTTTATTTTGAGTACTGTATCAGTCAAGTACATTTTAAATAAATGTATATTTGACTCTTACCGCTACAAATCCATCCAGTACTGACTGACTGTGATTGATTGTGATCTGCCTGCTTGTTACACGTCACGTGAGTGATAGCGGAACTCGGATAATGAAGGAGAGGAGAGGAGTGAAGGAGATTTATGATTGATTAGTGAAATAATAAAGAATAAAGCTTATTCTGATGATTCTGATAATATTGTTTTGTTATTGTGCGAGTGTGACCAATAACGCGTGAACGCAAAATGATCTGAATGCAGGAAAATACATGAAAGTGAATCTCATTTAGAAATGAGATCACATTCATGTATGAATTTGACATTGTTATTTTTTTCCCCCATTAATCGTGCAGCCCTATTTCTTTGTATTAATAAGTCAGAAAGAGAGTTCTGCTGTACAGAAAGTCAGACAGACAGATATGTACGTGGGCTTCAACCTGAAATAATATCACTGATTACATTAAAGCTGCTCAGATTATTTTTAGCTTTAATCTTTTAACTATTTCTACAAACTTATTTCTCGTCAACACTAGTATGAAATAAATGTCAGTCACCGCAAAATGTCACTGGTGTTACTGTTACACAAAAAGATTTATTTTTAAATTTTACAATATGAAATAGTTTCCTGAGTCAGACATCATTAGATAAAGAGCACTGGACAATTGAAAAGGTATGTCAGATGCCTTTCATTTATTTTTAGAAATGTAAATTGATTTGGCAATTTTATGCAACACTTAAGTCTGTCATTAGCATTACTCGTTTTATTATTATATCTGTCAATTGGACATAAAAACCCTGATCGAATAATTATTTGGATTTGTCATAACTGAAAACCATCTGGTCCTACACATGGAAGCTATTTTGTAAAAAAAAACTAGATTTTTCTCTAAATTGTCATTGGTGATTCTGTCCAGGAGAGGTAACACCAGTAACAGTCGCTGTATAAATGAGGCATATAACAGATCTATCACATTAGAGGAGGAAAAACATTTAAGTTTGATTTACTGTTATTGTTATTTATGCTGTTTTACGTTTCCTTAGGTATGGAAAAATATAGTGCTGGTGAAAAGCAATGATTATACAGGAAGAGGAGAGACGCAGACCTGGATGTAGGGTCATAGTTATCTAAATCAGTGGTCCCTAAACTTTTTGCATCATGGACCAGTTTCATGTAAAACAATATTTTCACATATCGGCATAAAAACAGCTAAAAACAAAGTGCTTAAAAATACAACTCACCAATTCAATGAATTAATGGGAGCCCTGATCTTGTTTCCCGTTCAACGAGCCAGTCCCATCTGGAGTTAATGGGAGACAATGACACCCGCAGTGTGTTACTTATGTCCAGTCTATTCTGTAATTTGGTTTTGGTTGCCGTCACTGCAGAAAATCCCACTTCACAAAAGATACAATGTTGTAAACAGAAGCAAAAGGTATTTTTGACTCAGACTCTGGAGGTGCAAGGCGACAGTGCTAACCACGACACCAACGCTCCGCCTATTCCAACTTGTCTCAATGTCTCATTTGCATTTTAATGGCTTTTGGGGATGTTTCCATCTTTTCTTGGCTTTTTTATGCACATTAATAGACATTTTTACTTGGGGTGCCCAAACTTTCGATCTCTGTACTTTTAAGGTCACCATCATTTGCGATCTCCAGCAGTTCCCCTTCTTCTAGCACAGAGAGGCTCAATTCATGGTTTGGTTAAAAAAAAAATCAATTCAATGGTTTGTTCATGAGTGGGTTGCAGATCCATTTACGGAGATCTGCAGTTCGGGAAGTACCGCTCGAACTCTTAAAAGCAGAGACAGGTGATCCTGTACAAGCGGGGAGAATTTTAAGTTAGGTTCAGTCTCTTCCAAAACCCTGCTAATGTTTAAAACATGTCAAATATCCTTCTGTTTACTCAGTGTCCCCACAATTCTAGTTTGGCTTTGAATGCAGCTACTTTATCTTCCAACTTGAAGGTACATTTTCCCCTGAAGTGACAGATTGTAGCATTTTTCGGCTAGCTAGAATTTCCCTGTGAAGACGGTGCATAGACTGACATTCAGGTACAGCTTCCTTAACCCAAGCAATTAAACCAGAAATCTGTCCAATCATGGCAGCAGCTCCGTCTGTGCATATGCTGACAAACGGACCAATTCAGTCTTCCTGAAATGTAATCATTCAGGGATTTGAATAGTTCTGTGCCTGTGACGTTGCTTGGCAGCCACAGTGCACATAACATGTCCTCGTGCACATCCTCCTGATAGATAGATATAGATAGAACACATTCTATATACACATTGTGTATCACGGTGACTTGTTAAGCAACTGTGTCTCAGTGTCCTCTGCTATATCCTCAGTTCGTCTAGTGATGGTGCTTGCCAAAAGAGGAGCCTGTGCTATCTTATAAACTGCATCCTCTCCTAAAAGTCCACGGCAAAGGTCCTTAGCGGCGGGGAGGATCAATTCATCACCGATAGTAAAAGGTTTCTTCGTCTTAACAATGCGGATAGCCACTAGGTATGATGCTCTCAGTGCACTCGCATTTGTTGATGTGGTGGCCATCAGTAATTGCTTCTGTCTTTCTTGTTCATGTTTTTTCCTTTCAAAAACTCCAAAGCCTTGTCTTTTAATCCAGGTTGCTTGGTCTTCCATGTACTGAAACAGTTTTGCACATTTGCTAGTCTGTCGCCATGTATTATGCTGAATGATGTCCTAACCTACAACAGAAAAGAGTAGGAGATATGAGTGAGAGGAAGAGGAGAGCTCAGAGACAGGCATGGTGTGTTTACCAAACAAGACACAGAAAAAGTGTGAGAACAGAGCAGACAGTTCTGATTCTGATCCCCCATTATGAAGCAGAAAGTTCTCCCACCCCAAGGTAGACCTGGAACATGACGACAAAAATTTACATAAAGAGAATTTATAGATTATACAGGTTATGTATTCTTTTTTTTAATAAACTGTGTGATATGAGCAGTTGACCCTGCTCTGACCCCATCTATACTGGGATATGTGAAGATTTTTGTGAATAATTTGATAAAACCAAATTATTTCACTATGCAGTGATGTATACTGACAAAGGCTTAACTTAAATGTAAGTAGCTCTTTGTAAGTAGCTTTTTAGCTTAGTAGAAAATCTTTTTGTCAGGTGATTGGTTATGCAGTTAATCATTGATAATTTAGGGTTAATGTCTTTTTTTGTTGTTGCTTTAATATATTTCAGTTGTTGTTGGGTAGAATGAAAAAAAAGCATAAGTTCATATGGTGGTATTTAAAGCATGCAATTTTATTTGAAAATATATAAATAATTAAGTTATACAGTAAGTGGGAGAGATTGTGTATGTGTGTACAGTATATATATGAGAGAGAGAGAGAGAGAGAGAGAGAGAGAGAGAGAGAGCGCCTTATGCCATTAATGGATTTTGAACTGGGTAAATGTTCTAATTTGATGAAATATTATGTTTGTCCAGCAAATTTCTATTAAAAATTGAATAAACTTAAAAAGCTGTGAAACTTGTTACTAAACTTTTTTACGTTGAGGCTACATATTTTATCAGTTAATTTTACAGTGTACTAACCCCGAACCTACACATGAGAAAAATAAAAAATTTCTTCCCTACAGTTCTCACAGTCACTCGGCCACACGGTCAGGCAGGTGGAAGTGAAGTGTCTCTTCTAGACTCAGACTGTCTCACTTCAGAAATGGGGAAAATCACATCTACAACTCAGTGATCTGAAAGATGGAGACACAGGACATTTATTCTAATCACTGGAACATGTCTAGTCATGACACCATGTGATAACTGTGTGACACTATAGGTGTGTTCGAGCTGATGCTGTGGCTGCGCAGACCGATCGGCGAGATTAGCCAAAAGCAGTCGGTGTTTTAAGCTTAGTTCACTCCGGTAATCAATTCTCTCTCATAAACAAAGAACAATTTTCTCTCTCAAGTGTGTTGGTCTCTTAACTATTCTGCCACTTCTAGTTATCACAACACCGTTGCTGGTGTCTGAATGGTGTGTGCGTGTTATGCGTGACTCTGGTACTGCCTTTGAATGTCCCTCATCTGGATGATTTGTCTGCTCAAGCTTGACAGTTGTGTTCCGTGTGTCTGCTCTCTGTGGTCCTCCCAGCACAGTCCTGAGATGTTTCCGATTTCTCCGTACAACAGTTCCGTTTTCCAACTTGACAGTGTATGATCGGTTATTGGTCATCCTTTCCACCTTTGCTGGTGTCCAGTGTGCTCTACACTTCGTGTCCAGCTGAACTCTTACTTGTTCTCCCTCCTTCAGAGGTCTAAGATCTTTCGCTCCTCTGTCGTAGTAGTAGGCTTGTTTGCGTTGGTTGACTTCTACAGCATGCTCTGTGTTCATAACACCTGGCTGCAGGAGACTGTCCCGTGTCGGCAGTAATGTTTTAGTTCTTCTGCTCATGAGTATTTGGGCAGGACTGGCATTGAATCCCTGAGAAGGAGTGTTCCTGTGCTCTAGTATAGCCAGGTATGGATCCGCTTTCGCTCTCTTAGCTTTTCCCATGAGCTGTTTGGCCGTCTTAACTGGAGACTCGGCTTTGCCATTGCTTTGTGGATATGCAGGAGACGACGTCACATGCCTGAATTCCCAAGCTATGCTGAACTGTTTGAATTCCTGAGAATGTGTACTGTGGCCCATTATCAGAGATTACTGTATCTGGGATCCCGTGTCGTGCAAAATGGGCCTTTAGCTTGTGTATCACTGTGCTTGAGCTGGTATCGGGGAGATAATCAATTTCCTAAAAGTTGGAGAAATAGTCCACTGTGATGAGATATGCTCTGTTGTTGAATGAGAATAAATCTGTCCCGACTTTTGCCCATGGCCTTATCGGAATGTCATGTGCGCACATTGTCTCTTTCTGCTGTCGCACATCCACAGTTCTGCAAACAGCACACTTCCCTATGTGTTCTCTAATAGCAGCACTCATCCCAGGCCAGTATACACATACAGTATACAAGTATGCTTGCTCTTCTTAAGCAGCTTTCCATACCTAGATGTGATGCATGAATTCTCTCTATGATCTATGTTCTCAGCTTTGCTGGTATCAGAGCTCTCTCTCCTCTAAAAATCACTCCATCTTGTTCACTAAGCTCTTCTCTTATAGAAAAGAATTGTCTTACCCCTTCTTTTAGCTGAGTTTTCTCCTCTGGCCATCCCTGAGCTATCACTTGCTGCAACATCTGAAATGCCTCATCCTTAGCAGTTTCTCTCTGTATCTTTTGTAGAATCCCCTCTGATATGGGCAGGTACTGCAACATGTTGATTGTCTCAATTTCTGTCTCTACTGATCCTACTGCAGCACCCTCTGGTAGGTACGCTCTGCTGAGAGTATCTGCTAGGTGCATCAGTCGACCTGGCACATAGACAACATTAATGTCTCATCGTTGTAGTCTCAAAAGCATTCTCTGTAATCTCTTGGGTGCATTAAGCAAAGGCTTTCTTATGATGGTTTCTAAGGGTTTGTGGTCTGAATGCACTTCAACTTTCCTGCCATAGGTGTACTGGTGAAATTTCTCCATTCCAAAAAGAATTGCCAGGCATTCTTTTTCTATTTGTGCATATCCTTTTTCTGTGGCTGTAAGGGCTCTGCTGCTATACATTTACATTTACATTTAGGCATTTGGCAGACGCTCTTATCCAGAGCGACTTACATTTTAATCTTATTACACATCTGAGCAGTTGAGGGTTAAGGGCCTTGCTTAAGGGCCCAACAGTGACAACTTGGTGGTTGTGGGGTTTGAACTTGGGACCTTCCGAACCGTAGTCCAATGACTCAACCACTGAGCTACCCCTGGCTATAAGCGACTGGTTGTCCTGCCTGCAAAAGTGCTGCGCCCAGGCCTGTCTCAGAGGAGTCACATTGAAGAACCAGATCCTCTTCTGGATTGTAGTACTTCAAAACAGGTGCCGAGGCAATCATTTGTTTCAATTTGTTGAATGCGTCTTTCTGTACCTCAGCCCACTCAAAACTCACGTCTTTGTGTGTCAGCTGTCTCAATGTGTCACAGCTGTCTGATAAGTGTGCGCAAAATTTGGACAAATAGTTCACCATACCTAATAATCTCTGGAGTCCCTTCACATCTGATGTCCTGGGCATCTGCAATATGGCTCTCACCTTCTCTGGGTCAATCTTTAGTCCTTCGGAAGTCAGTCTGTGTCCAATGTATGGCACCTCTTTCTGTCTTAGCTTGAGTTTGTTAAAGTTTAGTTTGATGTTTCTGTCCCTACAACGGTCCAGAAGTTGTCTTAGTTTTGTGTCATGATCTTTCTCAGCTGCCTCATCGTTGTCGCCTTCCCCACAGACAAGGATGTCATCTGCTATTATCTGAATTCCTGGAAGCCCCTCCAATGCCTGTCAACCTGTGCTCGAACACTTCTGGAGCTGGGCTGATTCCCATGGGCATTCTAATCCATCTATACCTGCCACATGGCGTTGCGAAGGTAGTGAGGTAGCTTGACTCTTCTGAAAGCCTTATGTGCCAGAACCCATCCTTCATGTCACACACTGTAAAGACTCTCGCTTTGGTCAGATCGGGGAGAACATCATCTATGGTGGGCAAGGGAAAATGTTGACATCTCAGAGCTTTGTTTTTCTGTCCCTCGATGGTCATCACATTCTCTTTTGACAGTTCTGATGCTTGAGAAATGCACAAGGATTTGTAGAGCGTCAGGTCTGACTCTCTCAAAAGACGTTCTCTCACTTGTGAGTTCGGTATGCCGCACACAATTCGGTCTCTAATCAGTGAATCTTTAGCCGAACCAAAATTGCACGTGTCTGCCAGCACTTTCAAATCAGTAATATACTTGTCAATCATTTCGCCTGAGTTCTGATTTCTGGAGAAAAACTTGTACCTTTCTACTGTTTCGTTCGGTGCCGGATTGCAGTGGTTTCTGAACGCGGTTAACAGCCATTCCAACGTCAGTTCACCGTCAGCCGGGTGGGCAGCGCCTAGCGTCTTACTCAGTTCTCTCCCAGTTTCTCCGATTAGATATTGGAAAACTTTTACCTTCGTCTTGTCATCCGCATCTGTAAGCGATAAATCAATGTACAGGGAAAACTCCTCTTCCCATGCTGTCCAAGCTTTTGGTATGTTCGTTGCATTCCAGTCAAAATTCGCTGGAGGCTTCAATCCGAAAGCACCCTCCCTGATCAGCACGCGTCTCTCTTAATTGCTTTTTTTTTTTCGTAGCAATTTACTTCAATCTTTCACTTTTCTTATTGGTAATTTACCGCTGCCACCATGTTTTAAGCTTAGTTCACTCCGGTAATCAATTCTCTCTCATAAACAAAGAATCTCAGACACACAGGGTTCTTGTGCTTAACTTTACTTCACTCGCCCATCTCAATGATGTCACCCACTCAAATTCCAATTCAACCATATATGGTCAAATCCTCACATCCTGCTGACCATATAGAACATATTGTAACAGTCGGGGTGGAGCTGAAAACGGAGCCGTGAAGTCGGACACGTTGGGGATCTCGTTGCTTCCTCAAACATGGCAGATCACGTGGCGTTTACCTACTTTATTGCAGATGAACTGGAAGCTGTAGAAATACCTTTTTTGTTGGAAGAAATGCAGCAGAATGAACAACGACGATAAGTTAATAAACAATATATGTGCATGTGTAAATCATTTTAAAGTAACTGAACAAATACTGTTTTACAAATCAAGCTTATACTTAATCAAATGATGTTTTGTTTACTGGTGTTATGTTAGACTTCTGTAAACAATAAATAATTTTTCTTTGTGAGCGTCAACTATTTTCAGTTTCAGTGTTCTAGGCTACGTTTACACTGCAGGTCTGGATGCCTAATTCTGATTTGTTGCCAATATCAGATTTTTTTTGACCGTCTGTTTACACGTTCTTTTAACTCTGACTCATATCCGATTCACGTGTTTACACTCGCCATACCATCTGAAACATCACGTATACTTAAAGGGAGGTTCTTGCGCTACACACTGGCCAAGAAAGATGAAGATTGTTTCTTTTCACTGCACACTGATGATCTGAGTCTTTGGGTCAGATGTACGTATGTGAGAAGCTGCAGCACAAAACCTGACTTGATGCGACTGCAGTGTGTCTGAAATGACTATGAAATTTACTACAACACTGTAACTAATCACACAAACTGCAGCTGAGACACAAACTAACTGCACTGTGTGAGCTGCAGGCTGGGGCGTAGCAAGCTTTTCAAAAGTGTGGGGGGATGAATGTGGTTTGTTTGTTAACAATAAAAATGATGAATACAATGATAGAAGGGTACAAAAGGTATTAACATACAAGATATAAAAAGCTTTCAATTTAAATGTGTGATAGTGATACTAAAAACACACTCAGAACACACTTGCTAGACTTGCTAGACTCTAGTCCATCATCACAGAGTACTGCAGGTGTGGAAGTGATCTGATGTTTTCAACTATTTCACATATGATCATGCTGCTGAACAAAGTTAGGATTTCATTTTGAACAATAGCTGAAGTATATACATCCTTTCTACCACATGTCAACCACTTGGTTAGAGAGGGGTCATCCTCTGATTTGTACTTCAGAACCTGTTCAAAATTTCCTTCACCACATTCAT
Organism: Channallabes apus; assembly: GCA_030522415.1. Lineage (NCBI taxonomy): Eukaryota > Metazoa > Chordata > Actinopteri > Siluriformes > Clariidae > Channallabes > Channallabes apus. Next base: position 11,236,428 of record CM060105.1, on the reverse strand, counting down.
GGCCTCTAAAAGGTAAGCCCTACCTAGCCAACATCCTAACAGCACCAATGATTTTGAGAAGACATCCCCTTGCTTCCTCTTGCTGTTTCACACTCACATTAGATAGCTGAACCTGTACTGATCGATTTTCATAGATGTGCGTTGTCATGGCTGTCTTATGACTATCAGATCGCTCATGCACAGTAAATCGTTCAAGGGCTTTTTTCCAATTTTTAAACCCAGATGAAATGAATGCTTAATCAGCATTCTTGGCAAGAGATGATGTCCCCGAGTCAAAGGCTTTGGAGCAGTAAAGGCACAATACACTCTCAACATCAGGATCCACATGGAGCCATGGAAATTTCTGGTACCACTGAGTTTGTAAACTCAGAGTATATTTGGGCAAGGACTGTTTAGAAATTAATTTTGGATCTGGTTGATTGGGTTTACTGAACTGATGGTGAGTAACATCCACCTCTGTGTTCTCTGCTACCATTTCATCTGCCATCCTTATCCTCTCTGACTTACCCCTCACTCTGTTTTTCTTGCCTGTCTGCTTCTTGTCTGCCTTTTACTCCCTCTTCATCTCTGTCTTCCTCACTCCTGGCCACATCCTCACATCCACCCTAATCAAAACATTTTAAATGAATTTGTGAATTTGATATAAACTCACCATACACACGTGTGCACCTGAGATGGAAATAAGCACCACCCATGACACAAACACACAAACACAGCCCCTCTTCCTTCATAAACCTCTTTTACAAACTGTAACATTCATTTAATTGCTCACCTGTGAACCTTCCTGTGCTACCTCTGAAACCAATGCCTCCAGCAACGTCCTCTCCTAAACAAGGTTGCAGTGCTAATAGGTTCAAACAGTTACAGCTGTGGCACTAGAAAACCTCAGTGAATATTGAAAAGTAATACAATGAAATAAATGCAAACAGCATCTAATGGTAATAGGCTACTGTTGTTTAATGTCAACATTTTCAACTTTCATCTCTCAACTTCACTTACAGGATTTCTCTTGAAAAAGGTGTCAATTTTCTTCTGCCTCATTCTTTTCTGCATCTTAATGATACTACGTGACAAAAGGACAGTGGTAAGCTTGATAGTGGCATGGGTCCGACAGTGGCCTGGGTCCGACAGTGGCCTGGGTCCGACAGTGGCCTGGGTCCGACAGTGGCCTGGGTCCGACAGTGGCCTGGGTCCGGCAGTGGCCTGGGTCCGGCAGTGGCCTGGGTCCGACAGTGGCCTGGGTCCGACAGTGGCCTGGGTCCGACAGTGGCATGGGTCCGACAGTGGCATGGGTCCGACAGGGGCCTGGGTCCGACAGGGGCCTGGGTCCGACAGTGGCCTGGGTCCGACAGGGGCCTGGGTCCGACAGGGGCCTGGGTCCGACAGGGGCATGGGTCCGACAGGGGCATGGGTCCGACAGTGGCCTGGGTCCGGCAGTGGCATGGGTCCGACAGGACTGTGACTGCTACATTTTGCTTACTTGCAGACAAGCAAGTAAGCAATGAAGATATAAAACAAAAGTCATCACAAAAAGCTTTTTCTAAATAATAATAATAATAATATAAACAAAAGTATAATATAAATAATAGTATAAATAATGTAACAATTAACTGTTTTTAAACATTAAAATAATATTCTTCCATAGTCAACAGAACTGACATTATTTCTCACTTTTTTCTCCTCAACAGATACAATCAAACACAACAGGCAAGTCAGCTAATGAACAAACAATGCTCAAAATATCAAAATCAATTTCACTGGCAATAAACCCATAAATATATTGCTTAACATTGTCAATTTGTCCCTCCTCATCAATTTCCTGCTTCTTCATCACAGTTACTTTATGCATCGCCACACACATAACCGACTTTAGCCAAGTTAGCTACTGAACACTATCCCAATTAGCAATTGTCATTAGTCTAAAAAACGAAATATAATACAGAAAACATTCGACATGTCAACAAAACATAAACAGAAAATCTTCCCAAACATATATCAAGCTTATTTAAAAACCTCAAAAGCATAAACATTCAAAGTACCTGGAAAACGGAGATGTAAATAATCATAACAACCATAAGTTCCCGCCTCCTCTGCACGAGCTGACCGATAAATCTAACACACCAAGAGAGGCAAGACTGACAGACAGAACAGCCAATCATCAGCCGGTGTCATGTTTGAGAGGGAGGGGAGAGGAGAGCTGAAGCGAGTGTAGACACAGAGCGGCCAGAGAAACGGAGGAGCGAATGCGAAGGGGTTTGTTCACAACTGCGGGAAAACAACTGTAGAAAAAGTGTAGGCGTTGAACCCTCTCACCTGGAAATGTGTGTGTGTTAAAACACCCACATCCCCCACGGGTGCGACGCCCCTGGCTGCAGGGTTTAAAAGCAGCAGTGACATTCTCAGAGATGAACATTAGTTCTGTTACTGAGGATTATTTCACTACATCTGTGTCTATCTGCTATGAACAGGGTTGCCAGATCTGTGTTACAGAAACAGTTCAGTGGACAAGCAGTATTAAACCCATGCAGATTTCCTCATTAGTTCTTTCTCTAACATTTTAAAATAGTCTCATATTATTACACATTTAATCATAAATACAGAATGTCTATGAATAAACCCACAGACTCAAATCCATTCATATAGTAACACAGAGCTAAAGTAGAGAACACCATCAATGTGTGTGTGTGTGAGAGAGAGAGAGAGAGAGAGAGAGGGAGAGGTGTGTGAGAGAGAGAGAGGTGTGAGTGAGAGGTGTGTGTGTGTGTGTGAGAGAGAGAGAGAGAGAGTGAGGGAGAGGTGTGTGTGTGTGTGTGTGTGTGAGACGTGACTTGTTTGTGTGTTTCTGCATGTAGGAGTGTGAGAGAGATGTAAGTGTGTGTGTGTTAAAATGTGTGATATACATGAGTATGAGTGTGTTTGTGTATACATGTGTGTGTGTGAACATTGTGATATACAGTGTGATAAGTGTGTCTGTGCGTGTAAATGTTAACATTTGTAATGTGTGTTTATTTGTATCGCACACTTCATACACAATGGTAATTTAAAGTGCTTTACATAAAAGAGAAGAAAATAATCATAAAAGGAAATAGAAAATAATATAGCCCTAAAACTTTTAAAATTAGATTTTATAAAAAATAAACACAGTTTGTAGTGTGTAGCAGTTTTTAAAAGTACTTATAATTTGATGTAGAATCAAAATAACACAGTTGAGAATTTAAGGTCAACCTAAAATACGGTGCAGTCGGAACACAGTGCTGGTTCAGTAAACACACGGCTAAACAGAGCAGCTTTAAGTCTAGATTTCAATGTGACCGATGTTTTAGCACGTCTGATCTCTTCTGGTTCCACGTCTATACACGGACTCCCTTTGTCTTGTGTGACCCCTTGGTATTTTTAGGACTCTCTTCATGCTTCCCTCTACTGACCAAATTTACAGAGATGCTGATTTTATATTCCAACAGGACCTGAAAACCCTGGGGAAAAGTACTAATACCTGGTTTAAGGTCCATGGTATCTCTGTGCTTGTCTGGCCAGCAAACTAGTCCGACCTAAACCCCATAGAGAATCTCTGGAGTATCGTGCAGATGCGAGACACCAGACGCAACAATGCAGAAGAGCTGAAGGCCGCCATCAGAGCAACCTGGGCTTCCAGAACACCTCGGCAGTGCCACAGACTGATCGCCTCCATGCCACACATCATTGCTGCAGTAATTCATGTAAAGGGAGCCCAGACCAAGAATGCTGTACATCTTCATGGTTATGTGTATACAAGTACTTTTACGTAAATCCAAATGTACATCGGTGAACAGCTGCTAATCTCGAAGTGCAGTCCATGTTAACTAGAACATGCTCCCTTTAATACAATTGTTCTTTTCAGCAGGAATTGATTTATGGTCACATCATTTGGTATCATCTAAATGAGGACGAGGTTTCCTTCTCATGTCGTCTCAGGGGGTTTTTCCTTGCCATCATCATCTCTAGTTCCCTCATCAGAGACAAACTGTTTCTATCGAATATCCAGAATGTTTATTTGTGTAACAATATCTATTATTGAACTGATTATAGAAAAATCAAAGAGACTGAAGGTGAAATGAACCGCGTCTTGTCCAGAAACGAAATGAAGAACCAAGCCGTCCACTGTAGCCTTTTTAGAAAGCCGTTTTTTATTTGCATAATACCAAACAGTCTACAACTCGAGTCTCCGGAGATCGTCAAGAGTTGCATGAGAAAGAAATACAAAAATTAGCGTACATATATATATTTTTTTATTTTAAATCATTTCCTTATGTCAAAAGTAAGAGCCTCTTTAGCTATTCATAGGTCATCAGGAGTAAGAACGAGTTCCTCTCACTTCCCAGCAGTGTGAGCGAGTAAGTTGAAGCCAGGCACGGTGAGCAGAAAAACGCCATGAACTAAACCGTATGGACAAACCAATAATAATAATAATAAAAAATAAAATACACAAAGCACAGAGAGTGCGCTCGGGAAGTGAATGCATACAGTGTGCCGAGAAAGACTAATTAATCTGCCCTCCACCCCAGCTTCACCCTGCACCTGGGGAGGAAACCACACACACACCCAGCCAAAACAAGATGTCCAAGTACATGACTTTAAGGCTTATATAGTGCACAGTGGCTTATCTACGAGCACGCACGCGTGTGTGTGTGTGTGTGTGTGTGTGTGCGCGCCTCGTTCCAACAGTGGTGTTTATTATAATCACTACCTTACTCAGTGCAGAGATGTGTATACTCTCACCGTGGTCATTAAAGTGCACATCTCTAACATTCTCGGTGCTCGTTCGAGTTAAAGCATGAGATAAACATGGAAGATCACCGCAGTGTGTGGAGAGAGAGAGAGAGAGAGAGAGAGAGAGAGAGAGAGAGATGAAGATGCAGCAGTTATCATGAACAGGTCATATACTTTTCATCCTTACACCGTTATAAAAATTTTTTTTGAATAAAATACATTTCTATAGAGAACTTGATGTAGGTTTATTTATTTATTTATTGTTATTATTTTGGTCCCCTTTAAAACAGTTTATTTCTTCTTCACTTCTTTAATTCGTAACTTCTTAGTTCGTTCTAATTTCAATTAGAAAAATAGATTGAGACATAAGCCTAGGAGATGAAGAACAAGAATAAGGAGTAGAAGAAGAGGAACGGCTCCTTATAAAAATATCGTCCCCGTCTTCAAAATCCTGGTGAATACATGCAACAACGAAAAAACAAAAACAAAAATCATTTGGTCCTTAACTGACTACAGACTGGAGTATTGATTGTCAGCGTTACAGTATGTGTGTGTGTGTGTGTGTATGTGTGTGTATGTGTGTGTGAGAGAGATAGCACTAACAAATTAAATCTGAATCCCAGTAGACAGTGTGGTCTATTACATGTGTATGTGCATGTATAAAAGAGTGCTGCAGTTCAGCACTACAGCCAGCAGGTGGCCGTGTCATGTTGGTTCTCTCTAGTTCACTCTGGTTTGGGTTCGGGGGTTTCGGTCTTGCCGTCAGGCTCGTCGTCGCTTTCCACACCCGTGCGGGCGACGATACGGCGGATGTTGGTGAAGGGCAGATCACCACGTCTGCAATCACACACACACAGCGAGTTAACTTCCATAGAACAGAGTACAAGAAGAACAGTCGAAATTTGTAGTCAGTCACTATGACACATTTTAAAGTGGCAGTTCGCAAGTCTGTTAAACAAATAAACAAAATATTATACCTGCATTAAATCGGATCATTAACAATATACTCAACAGCAGTAATGTACTCAAGTACACATTTCATGTACTTTATAGAGTAGTTTTATTAGAGAATGCTTTTACTCCACTACATATGACAGCAAATACCTGTACTGCCACTTAACCACATTTCTGAACGACATTGCGCCACCTAACTAGAGTTTTGTGTTACACTTAAAGAAGGAATTTTGCCACCTGTTGATCATTATGTGTAATTGCAAGAACTGCCTTTCCTTCAAGACATTTGGTGTTTGTTGAGGAGACGGGTTAGGGTAGGGAGTTTCCTGGCGTGCGTCTGGGAGACGGGTTAGGGTAGGGAGTTTCCTGTCGTGCGTCTGGGAGACGGTCAGTGTAGGGGGGTTCTTGGCGTTTGTTGGGGAGACGGTCAGGGTAGGAGGGTTCCTGGCGTTTGTTGGGGAGAAGGTCAGTGTAGGTGGGTTCCTGGCGTTTGTTGGGGAGACGGTCAGGGTAGGGGGGTTCCTGGTGTTTGGGAGAAGGTCAGTAGGGGGGTTCCTGGTGTTTGTTGGGGAGACGGTCAGGGTAGGGAGTTTCCTGGCGTGTGTTTGGGAGACGGTAAGTGTAGGGGGGTTCCTGGCGTTTGGGAGAAGGTCAGGGTAGGGGGTTGTGTGGTGTAAGCGAGGGAGGCGTGAAGTGAAATTTGGGTTGACTCATTACCTGAGCTTGCTCTTGAGTGTGGAGACCTCACGGTTCATGGCGTCGGCCGACTCGGTGGCGTCCTCCAGCTCTCTCTGCAGTTTCCTGCGGTTGGCATTGGCTCTCTGCGCCTCCTCCTCAGCCTCCTCCAGCTGCCTCTTCAGCTGCTTCATACGGCTGTTCAACTTCTCCATCTGCAGCAGGACACACAATACACTCAGTGCTCGGGAGCCAACAAAGTCACTCATGATCACTGCAGTACTTGTGTGTGTGAAATCTGGACAGGTTCTGACCTGGTCTTTGTACTGGTCAGCGTTACGTCGCTCATCGTCTACCTGCAGAATCACTTCCTTCAGCTTCTTGTCTGAGCGACGGACCAGTTTGGTGGCTGCCTGCCTCTCTCTAAAACATTCACACATACATTTTTTATAAAGTGCAAAAAAATAAATCACACAGGTCGTCAGGAGTGTCGGTCATGTGATCTGACCTGGTCTCAATATCCAGCTGTTCTTCGAGCTGTATGATTTTGGCCTCCAGGGCGGCGATAGAGGACTTGTATTTGCCTTTTACCGTTCCCTCCAGCTCGGTCAGTTTCACCTTTATATCCTTGTTCTGGCGCTCGAGCTGGGAGCGCGCCCCCTCCAGGCGCTGAGCGGAGCTGCGCTCGGCGGTTAGCTCTACGTTGATCTGGTCCGTCTGAGAGAGACAGAGCGCAAGTGAGCGACTGAGATGATCTGAAGTTGTTGCTCAGACTAAAGACAATAAATCAGACACGCCAACTACAAGAAACGTTGGCTGACCTGCAGCACGGCCCTCTTGAGGCGATCGTTGATCAGCTCGGTGTTGTTCTGCTCCTCCTCCAGCTCCTCTTCCAGCTGAGCGATGCGGGCCTCCAGACGTCGCTTCTCCTCCACCGTCAGAGCGCTGACACGCAGAGAAGTGAAAAAGATCATTGAGTACGCATTCACCAAGCACTCCTTGTTTTTCTGTGTGCATTTATATATACTTACTTCTTGCTGTTCTGGTTGTTGATCTCGTCCTGCAGTTCGTCTCTCTCCTGCTGAGCTTGTCTCTTTGCTCTCTCCGCTGCAGCCAGCTCCTACACACACACACAAAGAAAAATGCACTCTTATTATAGGAGCGTGTGTGTTTGTGTGTGCGCGCGCATCTCTGCATGTGTGTGTACATACCTCCTGCATTTGGATCATGTCTGCCTCCATGCTCTTGAGCTTCTTCTCGTTCTCTTTGCTCAGCGCCAGAATCTCCTCTCTGGAGAGACGCGTCTCATCCACCTCCCGCAGCAGGTCCTTCATCTGAGCCTGAACACACGCAGAGTTTAACAGTGGTGTCTGAATAATCTGTACGATATCTTACTGTATGTTGACTCGACGCTGCATACCTGCAGTTTCTTGAGCTGTTTCAGAGCCTCGTCTCGGTTCTTGTTGGCCTGATCGATGGCCGCCTCCAGATCCTTCAGGTCCACCTCCATCTTCTTACGCGCTGCCACGGAAATAGAGCGCTGCTTTCTCTCGTCCTCTAGCTCCAGCTCCATCTCCCGCACCTAAAAGCGGTGTGTGAATTACCCATGATGCACCATGATCATTAATAAGGAGCGGCAGGGCTGTGTCAGGTAATGGTGTACCTGTTTGACGAGCTGCCTCTTCTTCTCCTCTCCCATCTCGTCTCGGCCAGCCAGGTCTCTCTCGAACTGAGCCTTCATGGCCTGCATGTTGACCTCCAGTCGCAGCTTGGCGTCCTCGGTGGCCTGCAGCTCGTCCTCCAGCTCCTCCAGCTGTGTGCGCATCTCCTCCAGCTGCTGCTCCATGCCACGCTTCGACTTCTCCAGCTCGTGCACCTGCGAGGAGCAGAGCCTGTGTGATTAGACTGAATGGATTAAGTTAAGCTCACCTGTCAGGGGTGGAGTGCGGTGTATAACTCACGCTCTTGCCGACGTCGTCCTTGGAGGAGACGAGGTCCTCCATCTCGGTCCGGAGCGTCTTGTTGGTTCGCTCCATCTCGATCTTAATGTCCGACAGGCTCTCGAGTTCACGAGTCAGAGCAAGGGCTCGAGTCTCCTTCTCTCGAGCCTCGGCTTCAGCCCGGTCACGCTCCTCAGCATAGCGAGCGGAGATAGCCTTCTCCTCTGCAAGCATCTACACACACATGCATGTGCAATGTACTACATGTCATTATTACAACATCAAAATATACTTCTTTTTTTCTCTCCACTTCTCAGACTTGCTCTCTCACTCCAACCATCTCTTTCCATCTTCCTCTCTCTTATCCTTCTCTGCCATTCTCTCTCTCTACATCTTATTTGATCTCTACAACACCTCATAAATAATCCATCATGGAGAACATAATCAAGAAGAACTTCAAGACGCAAAAACACACCTGGTCAAACTTCTTCTGCTTTTTCTCCAGGTTGGAAACGATCTGTCTCAGATGGTCCTGGTCCACCAGCAGGTCATCCAGCTCCTGCTGCAGGCGGGTCTTGGTCTTGTCCAGTTTGTCATAGGCCATGTTCCTCTCCTCCATGCGTTGAGTGACGGTCTCAAGTTCACGCTGAATACGCTTCTTCACTTCCTCTGTGTTCTCCAGAACACCTGATTCCTGCTCCATCTTCTTCCTCATCTCGGTCACCTGGAGACAGAGGAGGTAATGTTAGGTCGACGGGACTGGCATGATTTATGGTATGGTTATTACATTTAAAAACAGCTTCAGAATGACTACAACATTTTTGTACCTGGGACTGAGCTGCGATCAACTGTTTCTCAAGGTTTCTCTTGGCCTCCTCCTCTTCCTCCAGCTGTTCTCTCAGGTTGTTCTGGTCATCCTCCAGCTGCCTCATCCGTGTGTTTACAGACAGTTTCTGACGGGTCTCCTCTTGGAGCAGCTCCTACACACCACATACAAACACTGCGTTACAAACCTTACTCTCCAAAAGGAGAGTGTTGGACGGGAGTGTGTTGGACGGGTAAGGTGAGTAGTAGACACATACATTGATATCCTGCAGTTGGGACTCCACAGCTGAGCGGTCTTTGGTTGCTTTGATGGATTTTCCCTCCACTTCACTCAGCGCAGTGCACGCGTTATCGAGCTCGGTCTAGAGGAAACACAAGCAGCAGATCAACAGCAAACTCTACGAATAAACACTTAAAAGCTTAAAGGATTAACATCTACACACATTACTGTGGCAGTCTGGGGTTAACCAAATCAATAGGCTCTGTGAATGTGAGCATCTTCTAGACTGATTCAGGAGGTAATATCATGCCCTGTTACTTGGTGTGTGTGTGTGTGCGCATTTGCAAGACTGTGAGGGGTGTGTACCTGCAGCTTGGACACTTTGTCCAGCAGCTCGGCTTTCTGCTTCTCGCTCTCCGAGTGTTTGATCTGCAGCTCCTGCACCTGAGCTTCGGCCTTCTTCCTGCGGTGCTCCGACTCGTTCTTGCCCTGCAGCAGCGTCTTGAGCTCGATCTGCAGCTCGTTACGCTCCGACTCCAGGGTCTGCTTCACCTTGTCCACTGACGCCTTGTTCTACACACACACATGGAATGCGCTCAGAAATCAGCATATAATAAACGTGCAATCGTTTATTTCGTATTCAATGTGACGTGAAAGTAGAAGAGAAGAGGAGATGCGTGGTTTACCCTCTTGGCCTGCTCCAGCTGCTCATTCAGCTCATCGAAAGCCACGCTGTGCTTCTGTCGCATCTCTACCACAACCTGCTCGTGGACTTTAGCTTCTTCTTCCAGAGACTTCTTCAAATGGGTCACCTCTGTCTCACGCTTCGTCCTGATAAACCACACACAAACCAGTAAGTAATGGTAACACTCAAGTATTTTCCATCCATTGCAGGAGATGTAATGTACAGGACGGCCACTGCCTAGAACTGCAGATTGCAGATGGTCGGCCTTTTCCGATCCATATCTATTAGCAGAGCAGGAAGCGCATCTGGGACATTTAAATACAACATCATTCTCAGGTTACACGTCAGATGTACTGCCATTTCCTGTGCCATAATCTCAGCTCCACTGAGTTCCAGTGCTCAGCCATTCTGGCCCTGTAGCAGTACCTGAGTGCCTCCTGAGCAGCAGTAGTGTCCAGTGTGTCCTCCAGCTCCGTCTTCAGGGCCTCTAACTCCTCTCCCAGGTCACGGCGGTGTTTCTCAGCTTTGGCACGAGCAGCTTTTTCCAGCTCCAAGTCCTCCTGCAGCTCGCTCAGCTGAGCCTCCAGCTCACGGATCTTCTTGTGGGCCAGGTTCTTCTGTGCTGCCTCTTCTTCGATTCTGCAGAAAGGAAATGATGACAAAATGTTTTTGTTAATATGTTTAAGCAATAGATTTGCACAAAGGAACTTTTTTCAGGAAGCTACGAAAAACCTTTAGAATTTTTTTTAGAAGAACTTTCAGCCTGGTCACCACAACCTTCTACCAATGGAAACGTATGAAATGAGAGCTAAGCTCAAAAGGAGCTAAATGAGAGTTTTTCGGCACAGACCTGGCCAGTGCGTCCTGCAGCTCCTCCTCCTTCTTGGCGAGTTGAGCTCGGAGCTCAGCGATCTGGGCCTGGAGTTCAGCGATCTGGTCGCCAAGCTCGGTGGAGTCGCCCTCCAACTTCCTGCGGTTCTTCTCCAGCTCCTGCCTCATTTTCTCCTCGCGGCGTAGACGATCTAAAAAGTCAAGAAACAAAGTCAGTTCACTGAACATGGATATAAAATCACCCAAGAACTAAATCGCAGCCTGCAGGTGTTCCTGTGACCAGGTTATTCACAGATCTACAGCTTTAAGCAAGGTCATCCATATTGGTTCCAAGAGCGTATTTGTGTAAGCTCATACCCTCAAGGTCTGTGATCATGGCCTCGTGTTTGTTCTTCAGCTTCTGCAGGCTCTTGGATTTCTCCTCCTCCTCGGCCAGGTTGGTGGTGAACTCGTTGATTCTCTCTTCCATCAGCTTCTTCTCCTGTTAAGCCAAAACAACAACTTTCAGCTAAGAACCTGTATTTAAAAGTTTGTTAGGATCTTTGTGTAGACTCGCCTTGTTCAGTTTGTTATTCTGGTCATCCAGCACCATAACGTCCTCCTCCACCTTCTTGACCTTGGCTTCCATTGTGACGCGCTCCAGCTGCAGTTTCTGCCGAGCAGCCTCCTCCTCATCCAGCTGCTGCTCCAGATCCTATAGGATGACAGACATCTCGTCTCGTTCAGCCAGCGGTTTGGTTGTTCATGGAAATGAACTGATGGTGCGGTTCGAGGTACAGTTAAAACACTGTGGTGCTGTACCGTGATGTTCTGCTGCATCTTCTTCTTCTCCGTCTGAAGTTGATTGGCTCTCTCTTCCTCCTCCTCCACTCGAGCCTCCAGGTCATGCAGGATCTCCTCCAGCTCCTGCTTCTTCGCCACCAGCCGGTTCCTCATCTCGTCCGCCTCGGCGCAGAGGTCCATCTCAGCCTGCAGCTGCTCCTGTAGAGCCAGCTTCTCCGTATTCAGCTAAGCACAGAGAGAAAATGGTGACTCAGAGGTATGCAAGAGTGTGACAACACAAGTGGGATGGTGCTGTGTGTGGAGTTGGAGAACAATGCCAAGGTTGTGTTTTAATGATGTAATAATTTATTAACCTTCTTGACTCAATTTATCAGTGCATAATATGAGCAGTGTATACGTGCGTGTTACCTGCTGATATTTGACTTCTATCTCCTCCATTTGTTTCTCCGCTTGCACCTGTTTCTCGCGGACTTTGTGGAGCTCTTCTTCTTTGGCCTGCATCTCCTCCTCCTGCCTGCTCACCTGGAGGAGAGGCTTCACCTACAGCACGAAAAGATTCAGGTCATGAAAGCACGCTCACTTACACACAAGGGGATTTTAATTCCATTAACACCTAAAGTGTTTGAGGCTTCACCTTAGTGAAGAGTCTCCACCACTGCCAGTTCCTGAGTTTCAGGTAAGCAGCGCAGTTCCTCTGGATCACTCTCATGGCTGTCAGCTGCTGCTGCCTCTTAGCAAACGCCCTGATGGCAGAACACACATACGGTACATTAGAGAACTCCCATTCTTCCTGAGTCACTTTGGATTGAGGAGGAATCAACAACGATGTCCAGGTGTAGCGGCGCCTCGACACTCACTTGCGGGCGACGTAGCCTCGGCACCAGGCCTGGAAGCTGATGATGACGTCTGTAATCTTCATATCGCGCTCCTCCTCCAGGTGGGCCAGTACTCCAGCCCGGAAGAACACCTTGCTCTGACCGATTCGGTACAGGTTCGGGTCGAGCTCCAGAGCTTTGATCTGACACAGAGAGAGAGAGAACGGGTAAGCAGACAACGCTGATGGTATTTACTATACGTGAACACTTCTGTTTGTACGACGTGGTGCAACCTGTAAGTTTTCAGTAATTACTGAAGCTTGCGAAGCAAAGCATCACTTGCGTCATCTCAAAGGCTTCTTCTTCTTTCTTCTCGATTAAACTGTGGCGTGTAACTCGTCCCGTATCGTTTGTCATATACCCATGAAAGAGGTGTCAAATCGTGCGGCTTATTCGACAATGGGGTGCTATTACTTTTCTAAGGGGCGGGGGCAATTTACCGGCTGAAAAATCCCATAGACGCAACACCGAGACCTGCTTTGACGGATTGTAGAAATCAAAAATTTACAGGCTGCGTCAGAACATACACCGCAAGAGGGTATAAGGTGTACCCCTGGGGCGCAAGAGGTGCCCAAATTTGCTCCATTGACATATTATGGTGAAGGTACTCCCCATTGAAACAGGAAGTGCTCTCAGTTGGATTTCCTGCTGTGGTATCTTCCATAGGAACTTTGTAATCGAACCCAGAGGCCTGAGTTTTGACACAACAAGCAACACTCACGTTTTCTTTATTTATCAGAATAACATTTCAACAGCTCAAACATGACTACGCGCGTCTAAGCCTCGTAAACATGCTGTATTATAACAATAACAATAATAATAAGTCATTGTCTGACTCTTACCATCAGCACACAGGCCTGTTTTCCGTCCATGAAGCCCTTGGGGATGGAGTTAGGAGTGAGGATCTCATACCTATAGAGGAGGAGAAATTAAACTCACTCTTAGCTCTGTGACTGCGCATCGCTCATTTGTGTAAAGCGCAGGTGAGAAAGACACGGGCGGGTTTTATTTCCGGGCTACGCACCTCTGTCTGAACTCCTGGAAGACGACGCGGTTAGGGAAGCCCTGTCTGCAGATACGGATTCCCTCCAACACACCGTTACACCTGAGCTGGTCCAGAACAAGGTGAGGGTCCAATTTCCCTGCCTGAGAGAGAGAGAGAGAGAGAAAATGATTAAATTAAAACAAACAGATTAATTAATATTTTCTATTGTCCATCCAGTCCCGTGCTATAGGGGGCGCTACCTTCTTCTCGTGGTTCGGGATGATGCATCTCACGAAGTTGGGGTTGGTGTTCCTCAGTGTGGCCATCAGGTTGGACAGCTGCTCCTTATAGAGCTGACCCACTGTCCGGAACATTCCCTTACGGGTCTTGAACGCACCGGGCATCTCCGACATTCCCGCCACCTTATCCAGGCCCACGATGCGGTCCACTGAGGGAGAGACAAGAGCAGCGATCATGAACACCACGTCAGCGATGTAGCCCTGGTACGGGTGAAGCCACGAGCAGCACACGGTTACCCACAATCCTTTGGTGCAAATATACAACAACAACCACAACAGCGCATGTGGTGACGGAATACACACAACCACACAGTGAGATAAGGGCTGAGTGAGAGTGAGGATGAGGAGGAGGAAGAAAACACAAGGAGATAAAACAAACCGAATAGAAATCACACAATGCCGGTGAGGTGAAAACACTCGAGGGGAAAATGGACCCAGTGCAGTGCAGTGTGTGTGTGTGTTTATAAATGTATGTATCGACTTTTACATACATGTCTCAATAATATAATGATTATTGTTCAGTAATTTATGAGGTAGTGTCAAAACCATGCATTGTGCGTGTTGGTGTGTGTGTGTGCGTGTATGCACTCTTAGGACTGTATGCACATGTTCACTAGTCGATCCTTTGAAAACTAAAAAACTAAATCAATTAAAACACGGTGTTTTTTTTTTTTTTTTTTTTTTTTTTTTTACTTTTCTAGGTACGAGTAACAAACACCGGCCTCCCAGGAACTCCTTTAATGATTAGCTGATTGTAGGTTTTCCGTTTCTGCAAGACAACGCACGACCACGCCCTGCCGACCGCACCACGTTGTACGTTACTCGGCTTGGAGTTACTGCCACTTCCATGTACACTCCATCTCCACGTTTGGAAAAAGCCATTAAAGGCACTCCTGGGAGGCCGGGGTTTCAGAAGTGAAGCAGATAATCCGATCATGGCTCCGGTAGCAGGTGATTATATAGAGAATTACAGTGTCAGACGTCCCGGTTTGACTTGAACGCGCCTCGTATACTACAGTTACGAGTGATGTATGCAGTGTATGCGGAATTGATACATTTCTGTAAAGCTGCTTTGACACAAAAAGTGTCGTAAAAAGTTATTATGAAGTGAACAATTAATATTATTCTTTTAAAAAGTTGTGCAATCTCTAGTGTGTACACAGCGATGAATCGAGGTCCTTGGTGTAATGAGTAAATATGAGTGTGTATATGAGTGTGTGTGTGTGTGTGTGTGTGTGTGTGTGTGTGTGTGTGTGTGTGTGTGTGTGTATACAGAAGCAAACCCATGCAGTTTATACCCATATCTCTGCAGTACCCAAGACCAAGTGCAGGGGAGCCCCAATCACGCTAATACACAGAGAGGGAGAG
This sequence comes from Channallabes apus, assembly GCA_030522415.1. NCBI lineage: Eukaryota > Metazoa > Chordata > Actinopteri > Siluriformes > Clariidae > Channallabes > Channallabes apus. The sequence continues at coordinate 11,221,242 of CM060105.1, read as the reverse complement.
AGGAAGAGAGATGAGCGCAGACCCAGGAACAGTCTCTCACACACACACACACACACACACACAAAATGGAGGGTATCTACAGTCAAAGGTAAGTGTACATCAAAGCGTGATGTGTCTTTGATGTTTAAAATCAGACCTGCGTCTTGAGTTGAAATGCAACGGTGGTTAAAGTTACAATTTTTTTATTAAGGATTGTTTTGCCACTCGTGAGCTCAGAAAGAAAAATCTCACTTTTCTATCCTCCACAGAACAGAGTGTCTCTGAGCACCGAGCACATCTCACTAAAGACACACAGGATAAAATGAAGCCGCTCATGGATTTGCACGGACTCGTGAACTTGACCGGAAATCCCTCCATAACCAGCAGGATAAAGACATGAAGGGAAAGAGGAGTCAAAACTAAATGGAGCATGGAAAGAAAGACAGCATGAAAAGAAAAGTAAAGAGAAAGACGTCACCTGAGTCAGAGTGGAGGAAAGGAAAACGCTGATAAAAGTAAGCTCTCGGACAACTCGGCACCTCTGAGAGCCGAGAGGAAATAAACGAATGGAGACGAGGACGAGCAGAGGGACAGATGCGGAGGGACGAGAGAGGAGAAGAAGAAGTGGGAACAAGGGATGCACAGAGGAATAGAGGGGAAAAAAAAGGGAAAAACTATTTTGGAGACCAGTGATGGTCCTCCTGCAACAAGACTCCCTCAGAAGGAAGAAACTAGAGCTTCTCAAAGACGTCCTAAAAAAAACAGTCTCTGTTTTCACGTGGGAGGAACGCGAGTCCTGGTGCATCTGCTCCACTCACCGTCCTTCCACAGCTCAGACACAAACTTATCAGTGGACTGGTTGAGCAGCGTGGCCACATTGTCGTTCAGAGGGTCCATGTTCTTCATCAGCCACTCGTCAGCCTTGTAGTCCACCTGAGGAAGAAAAACAAGCATAAATAACATATAAAAAAAACAATAACACCACAGCATCCAAGTGGTGGACGCAGGAGACCTGGCAGGACGCTTCGGAGTGTTTACCTTGCCGGCGTAGTGCATGATGCAGAAATCCGCCTCGTCCTTGAGTTTCTTGGGTTTTTGGAACTTGGGGTGGTTGCCCTGCTCCTGCGCAACCTTCTCAACAAAGCTCTTATCTGTGGCTTTGGGGAACCAGCACTCCTCATCCAGGAGGGCCAGGATACCCGGAGGACTCGCCTGCACAAGGCACAACAACTCCGTCTCAAATACCTCATAAATATATTACATAAAAACTAAACAAATAAATAAGATTAAGAGAAATTGAAGCTTGGTTCAACACATGCGTCTACTAATTTCAAGCTTTAACCATTCTTAGAATTTCCCAGAATGCATGTTTCTAGAAATATGATGTTATGATCTACCGATACAACAAGCTTCAAAGTCACCTGCATGACAAATTATTCCAAAAACGGCAAAAATCTCCAGGGCACGGAGATTAACCAACTGCCTCTTGTCCCTGATTGGTCGATCTAATACACATTAATGCTCCAGGGGGGAGGAGTTTTATGTGGCTAAATTGTGGAATTCATACAGTTTAACTAGCAACTCTTTCTGGATGGTTTTTTCCCCCCACCAATCTGGCAACCTGTCTAGTCACTAAACACATCCTGAAGACGTCTAGTCATCTCAGACGGACGCTGCGTCTGGTGTTTCCGACTCACGGGCTTCTCGATGAGGTCGATGCAGGGCTGCAGGTCGAGGCCGAAGTCGATGAAGCTCCACTCGATGCCCTCGCGCTGGTACTCCTCCTGCTCCAGGATGAACATGGTGTGGTTGAAGAGCTGCTGCAGCTTCTCATTGGTGTAGTTGATGCACAGCTGCTCGAACGAGTTCAGCTGAAAAGAAAAAAAAAAACGTTACATATAACGGTCACGCTTTCAGGACATGCAAGCGCCGCGAGGGAACCGCGTGGGATACCTCGAAGATCTCGAAGCCGGCGATGTCCAGGATGCCGATGAAGGACGCTCCCTGGCGCTTGGTCTTGTCCAGGGCTTTGTTGATGCGCATGACGAGCCAGCGGAACATCCTCTCGTACGTGGCTTTGGCCAGAGCCTCCACGGCGAACTCGGCCTGCTCCTGCGTCTGCGCCTTCTGAACGTAGTCGCGGCCCACCTTGATGCGGGGGCTCAGGATGGCCCGGATGAAGTCCGTCACGTTCATGCCCATCAGGTGGCACACCTTCTGCGCCGCTGGAGGGGGGGAAAAAAAACATGGAGACGAGAGTGAGGATTAACAAGGTCTGGAGAAACATCACGGTGAATACGTGTATATGGAGGACACGGAAGGATCTAAAGTGGGCGGGGCCAATTTCAAGTAAATCCTTTTGATGTAAATTCCTTGAAATAACATCAGGCCACGCCCATACTAAAGGGAACGCTGGGATTTTGGGATGCATCACCTGTGTCATCAGGCATGGAGGCTTGGTCTGAGTGACGCTCCTTCTTAAAGCTGATGTTCCCCAGCTGCAGGACGGACGAGATGACACGCAGCAGACCTACCACACACACACACACACACACAAATATATACGGGGATTAATAACACAATACACCTTTAAAAGGTTTAAAAAGTGTGTGTGTTCTCTCCTCTCTCACCGATCTGCTCATCATCAGGTATACTCATGATGCGCATGGCCTCCAGGGTCTCAGTGAACATGTCTTTGTCCTGTTGTCCAGGGATGGTCACGTTTCCGTTGGACAGGAAGCGATACTTGTTGTAGCCCTCCAGACACAGCTCATCTACACACACACACACACACACACGGGTCAGTCTGGAGCAAAGTATAAAATCTAAAGTTAGCAAGGGCTCTTTGACATTGTGTGTTTTAGCATGTTTTTTAGTCCGTGTGTGTGTGTGTGTGAGAGAGAGAGAGAGAGAGAGAGATAGAGAGAGAATGATATCCGTCTCATTTCTTCACACAGCACAAGATAAACAGGCAGCAGATATTACTCCCACATAGCCTGCATATATTTGGCCTTAACTGATTGTCTGAGCAAACACGCTGACTGTCTAATCATCCAGCAGGGGGCGCTGGTCACTGAAAGAAAGGTGTGTAATTCTGCAGGATCTAATTGTTGATTATTTTCCTCTAACTGTGCAACACTGAGGGGTTTTAAGCTCATATAAGCTGCAGAAGAGTACCAGAAAACAGTGTGTATACGAAAGCTACACTGTACATCAGTTCAAGTCTCTCTGCAGGAACGAGGAGCTTCGTGTGATCTGGACTGAAACTCACTGCGCAATTTGTCTCCGGCTCCAGTGAGCATGTAGTAGAAGATGTGGAAGGTTCTCTCCTCTTTGGCCTGGCGGATGGCGCGGGATTTCTCCAGCAGGTCTGAGAGCCGGTTAAGGAGCGGCGCGATTCGGAAGGAACGCTGCAGGGCACGGTCCATGGTGTGGAAGTGATTCGAAACCTACCAAGAGCTTAACGTGAGCATTACTGTCCACGTCAACCTTTGGTGCATCTGGAGTTATCACGGGTATGCCCACTAGGGGGCGAAACATGGCGATCTCCTGAATATT
>CM060105.1:11050205-11212705 GCA_030522415.1 Channallabes apus | reverse complement strand
GAACAGTTCCGAAGGTATAAACTCGCTGATACACTAATATATCCTAAAGCCATGATCAGACTTCCTACTTCATGTCTGAAACCCTAGCCTCCCAGGAACTCCAACAATGGCCCAAATATGTGGAAATGTCGGGATTTGCCGCATCCCCTGTACAGGCCCGAGTTCCTGCAATGTGCAGGTGGTGGTGTAAATTAATTGTGCGTACATTACACATACACACACACACACCTTCCGCAAGTTGGTGCTAATTATCAAGGATCAGGCGCTGAATGTTCACGGGAACGACTGCAGTCACTCAATCGACTGTTGTACACCTTAATTCACAATTTTTTTTAAAGTCCCGGTTTGACTTGAACGACCCTTTGTTTGTACAGAGAGATTGTTCACATTGGTGTTTGGAGTTCACAATTTATTATTATTATTTTAATTAATGCCCTTTCCTGTTACTCAATCCTCTGATTGGGTCATCGCGTCACACATGATTACAGAACGGATGTAGATTTTTTTATTTCTTGCATTTTTCTAGATTTTCGCCCTAATTTAGTCGTGTCCAATTCCTCCTCCGTCACTAGGGGGCTCCCATATTAAGGCTACTATTGCCACTGGATTGTCTGGATGCCCCAGTTTCTCCGAACCAGATGACGTCACCGACCGCATCTTTTTTCGAAATGCTCGCTCGGCCAGCTGAGTGCGGCGCTACACACTCGGAGGACAGCGCTAGGCCAATTTGCTCGCTCTAGGCCCTCTGCTGCGAGAGGCTACAGCGTCGTCCGGGAATCGAACCAGCAATCTCAACATGATAGGATGAGAACTTCAGCAGTTCAGTAGCACCGGTAGTTTAGTGGCGCAGTGGTGAACATTGCATCCCTCAGGAGGAAGTTCACAAACAGGACCAGGGTTGGGTTCAAGTTGGTCGTGTTGCTCGTCTCCTTCTGGCTCTTTCACACTCTCTCGTGACTCTGAGGTGTGGAGGCGGGTGAGGGAGGTTCCAGAGAGCCAGGGGCTGCGTGGACAGGAGACAGCGGAGAACTCGTAACGTCTTCATTACAACTGCGTTGATTTAAGCGAGCGCGCGGCTGAAACAGCTCATGATCTCACTGTGTGCAGCCAACAATCATGAGGGAGGTATGTACAGCTGCCTGGAACCCCTCACTGTGTCTCTCACACACACACACACACACACACACACACACACACACACACACACACGTCTCTCAGTCTCTATAGAGACGGTTGTTCTTTGCCTCGCGGTATATTGTTCCCTGGCGTTTCCTGTTTACTGTTCAACTCTAAACACGGAGAACAGATTCTCCCTCCCTCCCTGCCTCTTTCAGTGTGTGTGTAAGTAAGAAGCATTCCGGGACGAGTGATTAGAAGCCGAGTGAGTGCACAGGGAGATGCAGGACTGGATGGAGTCCAGGCAAGCCACGAGCTGATCTGGCACACACACCTAATCTCGTCTAGCATCTGCACACACTCACCAACTTCATCGCTCTACCTCACACACACCTCACTCTCTTTCTCTCTGTCTAAATAACTGGATTTCAGTGTATAAACTTTAAGGGAAGTTAATCAGGGAGGTGGAACGAGCGGCAGTCGGAGACCCCGAGCTAGCGGGCGATCGTTTTAGCTGCCTCTTACCTTACGTGAATTTAGAACAATCAGTGTGCGGTGTAGCGTGATACGCCGTGTTCAGCAGCGTACGATCAGACTTACGTAGATGAGGCCGGAGTAGTATCTCTCCTTCAGGTTGTGCAGCACGGACGCTTCATTCAGGCACGTGAGCTCGGCCATGTCCTCCACCTTGTTGAACTTGGGCGGGTTCATCTTCTGGATGTCGTCCTTGTTGATGCGGACCTTCTTGCCCGAGTCGGCAAGCTCCACCACCACCTCATCGCCGTGCTCCTCCCTGAGCGAGCCGGCCTCGAAGCCCAGGCGCTCGGACGGCACCCACACCATCTTCTTGGAGGCCCAGTCGGCCTGCGCCAGCGGGTTGTTCACCAGCGAGCGGTCCACGTACAGGTACTTATCTGCAGCCGACATGGTTGCTGAGGAGAAACGATACAAAAACAGGTCAAATTGGGATGAACAACAGTGGAGGGGAAAAAAAAAAAAAAAGGCATTACAGTTTTAATTAATATTATAACAATAAAGTAGTATGGAATAAATAAACGAGAACATTTATTAGCCTTTTGATCCACAAAACACATGGGATTTTTTTTATTAACACGATTGTTGATGCTGATATAAAATCATTTTCATATCATACTTTTCACTATTTTTCACTTAAAAACACACATCATCTCTCTCCGTTTTCTCTTGTTTCTTTGCTCAGGCTTTTCAGGCATGCAGAACCAGCTGATGGAAAAGAGAGATACCAGGCCTACACGCTTCCTGGTATAGATTTGCTTGTTGCAAAGGCATGAAACCCTCTGAGCTGGAGCTGACCATGGGTGTGCCGATCTCCTCCCGTTTAAAGGCTACGTTTCCTCAAAACGCTGGTGTTGTGCAACACCCGAATGGGGAAATAAAAAAAAATCTGAACCATTTGCTTTGTGAAACAAATTTAATAACATGATGTCATGTGCAAAGTGTTCAAATAAACATGCAGAAGAAAGTCGCTTTGTTTCTGCAAGATCTCTCAAAACAAGATTTTTTGCACATCACAAAAGAAGAAGAGAGAAAAAAAAACCCCAATGCAAAAACTCAAGCGGTGATGCGTAAAGGAAACGAATTACTGTGCAAACTGAAAGCCCGTGCAGCCACGCCCTCGGTAATACTACAGAAACGACGGAGATGCACAAAGCCAGGTCGCCCTACGACTTGTACGTTCACACCTGTACCGAACCTCTGGTCTTACAGCTTAGAACAGGACTCTGGGTTCCCCCTCGGTTGAGTCAGCGTGAAGAATAAGAGCATAACGTCCTGATTAAGCACATCAGTGGGTACATGTTAAACACCGACACGGAGGGAGCAGCAGGAGCATGCCAGGCTCGCCGTTTGTTAGTTAAACTGGTTCTACGGGTTCGAACGTTACAAAAACACGCCACGGAGTATTCTGAAGTGACCTCGTCTCTCATTGGACCGTGTTAATACCGGGGTGAAAGGTGGAGATTCGGCTCCAAGTGTTTGCAACATCTCTTTCTGGGAAAACACAAAAGCCTGTAAATGTTAGATCTTACACAGGACTTCAGGAATGCAGAGTGCAGGATGTGTGTGCGCGTGTGTGTGTGTGTGTGTAAGGGTTCACTCGTGCTCCGACCAATCACATTCCTTTTCTGGTCTCTGATCAGGGACCAGACGCTTTCCTCTGGGACAGTGCTGTCTCTCTTGGCTGGCCTTTGCAGTTTTGGACAAATTGCTTTGTTGATCGTACAGCGTGCCAAAACGACTTTTAAACAGATCTGGCCTCTTTTAAGCAAAGTTTCAGGGGGAAAAAGCTGCTTGATGGAACTGTAAGTGTGTGAATGTGTGTGTTCGGGACGCGTGCCGACACCTCGCTCACCTTGGGAGCAGAAACACTGTTAAATAACTGAACCGCTACAAGCCCTGACACGACCCAGAAGGCCTCTCTGCCTTTCCCATGCTCGAGTGTTCCTTCCTGTGATGTGCGAGAGGTGACTCGACGGGTTTTCTGCAGGAAAGGAGGCTCTTGCGTAAAAACCTGCAGCTTTTGAAAGCAAAGCAATTACGTCTTGAGCTGAGCCCCGGCTTTCACTCCTTACGCTGTTAGGATTTTCCCTTAACACACTCTTACTGCAACAACACGCTTAAGTTTAAAGAAGAAGAAAAGAAAGAAGCACAAAAAGCAGCTGGTTTCTTTCAGATTAGCAGAGAACGAGAAAGAGAAGGCAAATAAATCTTTAGCTTAAGCAGCGAACGGTTTACAAGCTTTTGTCAAAAGTTTAAAGCGGACATTTGTAAGAAATTACTGCAGAAACTTAGCTTTATATCAGGCCTGAAAATATGAGCAGAATAAAACAGAAAAAAAAAATGTAACAAGGTTTTCATTAGCATGAACTATAAAGTACATTAGCATGAACTATAAAGTCTTTAGAGCGTATGTACGCTTGCATTTCCTCCACAAACTTGTACTAACGCATAAATGTACCTGCTCTTAGCAAATTAGCCATTTTGCTGCTTGTTAGTTAGCTAGTTAGCTAGCTGGCAGCCTCCGAGTGGCGCAGTGGTAAAGCGCTCGCCCTATCATCCGGAGATCGCTGGTTCGATCCCCAGGTGATGCTGTTTTCCTCTCACAGCCGGAGGCACAGAGAGAGCTGATTGGCCGAGCTCTCTCAGGGGGGAGGGATGAGAGATACTTGAGCTCCCACATTAATCACGGCTCTACAGCCAATCAGGGGCGTTTGTGAGCTCGCGGACGCGGAAGGAGCGGCTAGCGCTTTCCTCCGAGTGTGTTACTCTGCCCCTAACGGTGCGTGAGCAAGCAGTTCGAAAAGATGCGGTCGGCTGACGTCACGCGGTTCGGAGGAAACACGTGATAGTCTTCGGCCCTCCTGACTGAGTGGTAGTGGTAGCCTTAATGTGGGAGCTCCCTAGTGACGGGGAGGAATTGGCCACGACTAATATTGGAAAGAAAATTGGAAAAAATAATTTAAAAAAAAAAGTCAGCTAGCTGGCTAAGTAACTAGCAATTATGTCAAGTAACTAGCAATTTTGTCGAATTTGCATCAATTTCTAAATGTAAGATTGATAACCGATAGTCGTTATGTTTAAATAACCAGAACCAGAACATATATACGGAATGTTCCAGAACGCTCTGAAATCAAGTTCAAACTTTTTTTTTTTTTGCCAAGGACATTAGCCGTATGCCGTTGTTAACACACTCTTGCTAGGAGCCATGCGCTTCCTTAAACAAAGAAAAAGTAAAAGTAAAGGCATGGCTCATGAGGGGAATCCAAGGTCAAGTTTCCTTTTCACACAAAACGATCGAGGAAATTTACTCAATAAAACTCCATAAATATCTCTGTGGCACTTTACAAAGCGGAAAGAACAAAATGGCTGAAATACATTTTCACAAGGTGTGTTGAGGTCCTTTTTTGTGACTAAAACTTTTTCCCAAATAAAGATTTCCAAAATAAAAGTTTTTCAGGAATCTTGAAAGTCAAACTAGGACGGCTAGCATGGTGTGCGGAGCTCTGAAACAGTTTACACACAACATTAGTAGCTCCTCTGTTTAGACTTTCCTCATGTTCTCAACTAAAAGTCACTCAAAATTGATAAAGTGAAATGCTAACTAGACTAGCATAGTGACTAAGCAAGAAGAATCTGGCAGGATGCTAGTTTTGTTTTTCCTAGCTTATATTTGGCCAGTAATTTTAATGTTTAATGTTTTTTTTCTGAGCTTTTTGTTCTGTAAAACAGGATACAGCAATGAACAGGAGAAAACTGCAGTATACATGTACTTCAATATGGAGTCGGTCCCCCTTCTGCAGCTAGAACAGCTAACACGCTTCTTGGGAGTCTGTCCACAAGATGTTGGAGTGTTTCTGTGGGAATTCATTCTGTAGAGCGTTTATGAGGTCAGGCACTGATGTTGGATGAGAAGGCCTGGCTCTCTGCGATCTCCATTCCGCTTCATCCCAAAGGTGCTCGATGGGGTTGAGGTCAGGGCTCTGTGTGCGGGCCCGTCAAGTTCTTTCACAGCGAACTCATCAAGCCATGTCTTTATAGTTCTTGCTTTGTGCACTGGGACAAAGTCATGTTGGAGCAGAAATGGGCCTTCCCCTTGTTAACCGTCGCCACAAAGATGTCTCGGTATGCTGAAGCATTAAGATTGCGTTTCACTGGGGATAAGGGGACCGATCAAAACACTTGAATTTAATTAAAAAAAAAAATTTTAAATGACTTTTGCCCATATAGTGTACATTTTAACTACTTTGAGTAGCAGACCTGTTTGTTTTATCGCATATTCCAGGAACAAGTTTGTAATGTTAAATAGGATCAATAGCTTCTGAAATCAGACTACTGAGAAACCAATCCAATTAACCCCAGCTAGATGATCAACCTGAGCTTTAACGCAGCACAAGTCTTTTGTACGTCTTCCATCCTACAACCAGCACGGGAGTCACATTATGACGCGTATACATGCGAGAGAAAGGGCCATTCATACAGAGCTTTTTACCATATTGCATTAACACACACACACACCCCAAGAGCCAAGACAGCGGGACTTTTCTTCTCACGACACCCCTCACCCCAGAGACTCTAACACAGTCTCTAAACTCCGACCCCACAGCTGACTCCCATCATCCATTCTTCCTGTAGTTCAACTTGGCAGAACCCTAAAATTAATCCCCCCCCCCCATCCGATCCACCCCCCGTCTTTTTCCTCCTACAGCCGCCTTGTGTCCCCCCACCCAACTGCTGTAACGATGCATTCTGTTTATTCAGTCTGCCCGGGTCACATTCCTGTCATACTCATCTTATCAGAGTAAAGACAAAAGAGCAGGACAGTTTAACAGTTTTACCTCTGGGCGAAGCTAAACTCAAAGGATACATCACCATGCAGTACATTTCTTAAGCAAGATTTTAAAGTGGATTATTATATACTTTGCTATAACTGAGCACAAAAGCACCGTCAGTGGTTGTAAGAAAAAAAAAGAAACAAAAAATAATAATAAATAAATAAATATTTGTCACAGTCTGGGCTAGAAAGCAATCGGCTGCTTGCGTCTTAGTTCTCTACCGTACACTCAGGTCAGGTGATTGATTACACAGAGTCGCACTCCTCCTGGATCTGATCTCAGTTACCGCTGATTGTTTTATTTTTTTTCCCGTAACACATCACCGGTGATTGAGGATGTGAAACACAGCTGCGGGTGTCGTAAACATGAACAAGGTGGATTTTATTTCCTCAAAATGAAGAAAGAAAGAAACCTTTGAAGAATGAACTAAACGTAGACAAAATAAACATGTTGTTCAATCAAAGTAGAAATTATGCAACGGGACAGACAACAGAACCGTACGTTTAGTAGTGTGTGTGTGTGTGTGTGTGTGTGTGTGTGTGTGTGTGTGTGTGTGTGTGAGAGAGAGAGAGAGGGAGGGAGTGAGCGAGAGAAGTAATACTCCAGATCATTCTTATTACGCAACTGACGAGTACTTGAGATTTCCTTATCTTCAAACCAAACACATCGTCTCTACACACACACTGCCCTCTGACCGACGTGCCTTGAGGAAATACCGTTTATGTAAAACCAGTCCAGTCTATAATAAGCTCATAAGGCCACTAAAGTAGAGCGAAACAGCAGGAACTGTGAAGACACTAAAAGGACCAGCTCGGAGAAAAATGCTAACAGTGACGAATGCTCACTAAGAAAATGTGAAGTATCTGGTGAAGCGTTCCTCTTAAACACCAGTCAGACTACATACTGCTAAACCTTTAGAAGAATCAAACTCCAGAAGGCAAGTAACAAACGCGAATTACCTGTAAAGGCTACAAATGAAACAATCCTACACAGTCAAGACTTGTCTACTCAAAGCTAATGACGCTAACACCTCAGGTAAATTTGGTCTGCTGGGAGAGCTTTGCTCTTCTGTATCTCTACAACCTCGTATACTAGGGCAGAAGGTCGGAGAGGAAATGCTAAAGGTCAACTCAAAACATACTGTGATGGAAAACAAAAAAAAAAAAAACTAAAATTAACTAACGGATTTAAGAAATGCTAACTTGCTTAGCAAGGTCTGAAAGCACAGCTAGCGCACCATTTCACCCTCCCTCGCCTCAGCCAACTTTAAACAACAATCAACTAGCATTCGGTTTTTATTTGCAGCATTAAAGTTTTAAACATCCCTTTAAATCAGACGTGTCCAATGAAGGGAACTTTCCAAAACATCACCCAATTTCCAACTGCGCCCAATTAGAGAGAAGATTCCAGAATATTAAAACAGGAGTGAAATTGTACAGGATTTCCAACATTCTGGAAATTTCCCTTTACTTGGGTGAAATCCTAATCTTATAGAAAAGTACACAATTAGAGTGAACGTTCCAGAACTTGTGGAACGGCTTAGAGTGGTAAGAAAATGATGAAGCTTCATGGAGCATTCTAGAACTTTCCTTAACTTAGAGGTAAAAAAAAAATAAAATTCCCATTGTTTCATGAAGTTCAAAGCCTCTAGAAGTAAACATGATTAGAAAGAACATTCCAGAAGATCGGACTTGCTTTGAAGGGCTACAATTCGGGACCTCGGGGGTCGTGTTTAAGGAGCGTTGCAGAACGATTTCAAGGTTTAAAAACTGTAGACAATATATGGAGTAGAGGAAACATTCCAGAAACATTGTTCTATCTGAAGATCTGAAATGGGCGATTGGTAGAGTTAATGAAATTTTCTGGCAAATTCCTTCTAAAAAAAAGTTTCCAAAAGGTTCTGGCATTCCGAACTAGAACACGAGCCAATCTGAAAACGAGTTAGGTCAAACTGCACTTCTATCATAGCCACGAGACGGGAGTGGTACATCCGACAAACCCACACACACACACACACCCCTCTCAGACTAAGTGGAGGACACAACTGGTCATGATGACTGCACTGCATCAGAGGTAAATAAAACAGTGAACACGGAATCGGATGATCTCCGGGTTCAGACAGATGGGTGGAGGATCAGAAGGTGCAATAAAGTCAAATCGTACGCCGCCTTCTTTTAAAAAGTCCAAAAGGACACTCATAGAACCAAGCTCAGGTCTGAGCTACAAAGTCATACTGTATGTATACACATTCAACTGGTAAACTGCCAAAAAGTGCATAGTCATCATTTACCCATAATTACTAGCACTGAATTCACTTTTTGTATCTACTCTACATCAGAGGAGGCTGATTCAGTGATGCATCTTGAATCTTTCATGCATCACCACACTGACTCCAAAATTATATAAGAAGTAATATAACAATTTAATTTTTTTTTGCATTTGAGGTAGTAACATGTTGCAGTTCCTGTATAATCCTACAGGTGGTGCATTCAAAACCATTCACACACTGGCAGTCAGCACAGCTTTCTGGTACAAAAAAAAAAAAAAAAAAAACTTCTGAGGGGGAAATTTTTTTTTTTTTTTTACACTGAACCAGGATATTTGTAAAATCAGGAAAAAAAAAAATCACAACACGGATCGAATTAGGCCCCATTTATAATGATACCGTATCGGGTCATTACAGGCGATTCCCATTCCTACGGTCCCCAGATTTATGCAGAGGAATTATGAGGGGGGAAAAAAATCCAAACTGAGCTGTTTCCAGCACACGACGCATCAGATCTGCTTCCGAGGTCATCGTCCACAACAAACGGAGGCAGAGAGCCAGAAAAGCAGTGCGTGTGTGTGTGTGTGTGTGTGTGTGTGTATATGTGTGTATGTGTGTCCTCTCCTCATACAGTCATGACACAGTTAAATCAGTCACACTGGAGGACTCCAGGGAGCCGCACGGCTAATTTTAGCTGTCCGTTTCTCCTCTGACAGAACAGTGAACTAAATTGAAGAGGAAACGCTCCACCGTCATGAACGCCCTTGATAAAACTGTACGAGGTTGTGAAATGTTTCAACGTTTATATAAAAGGCTGAAGAAATCGAGTACCAGGATCAGCTGCAGCCTGAACCATAAATCAGCGCTGAACCAAACGTACTAGAGGTTTCATATCTAGGACTCTGATGCTGTTGCTGAGAGACTGTGAGTGACCTGTGATCTGCCTCGGGCCCTCAGAGGAGCATGAGGGAGGCCAGGTATTTCACGGCCCTTATTAAAAGGACTTGTTGTGAAAAGAGATTTCACTCCCTCACACGGTCCTGTCTTAATTCCCCCCTCCTCCAAATACACTGTGCGTTCATTCCATTCCAGTCATACGCCTCCCGGGCTCAATCTGGCTCAGAGTCGTTGCTGCAGCAAAGTTAATAAATCTGATTGATGGATTGTAGAGTGGAGAATAGAGGACTATAAAAGGCCAAATATGAGCATCGGTGCAGAAATAAGGGCCGACCCGCTGTGGGAATGACGTATCGCTCCGACGTTGGAAGTTTTAGATGACTTCTGTTCAGATGACTGATGTTCTACACCACCATCACTAAAGGATGCACTTCACCTGTACCTGCATTCTCCAAATATCCAAACCCAAACCAGAAGTGGGCGTGGCTTAAAACAAAGAGCTTATTTTGTTAAGGAAAACCCTCAGAGCAAGTAACATCAGTAGGGTCTGCTCCGCTTGTTCACTTAGCTCTGACAGTTCCTCATCCTCAGCTACATCACTCCAGAGATTTAACACCTTTTGGGATTTTTTTTTTTTTAGATTTGCAAAGACATGTAAAACTCTCACATAAAAACTTTTAAACTCGAGCTCATTCACTTTTTTTCACCGTCTAATCCGAAGCAGTGATTTGCTCTCAGTGGGAATAGATGGCACTGCGGTGAATACGGCTCCTCACCCTAATGCCTGATCACTGCCCCCGATTAACCACACACACTTTCCCCTCACGCTCTCTATACACACAGAAACAGCCATGCTTACTCCATCCTGCACTCAATGATGGACCAGCAGAACAGGACAAAGTGCTGGACGAGTGCACAGACGACGCCCGGCTGTGTTTAAACTACTGTGGAGAGCACAGGAGTTCATAAAAGGAAAAAAGGCTACAAAAAGGAAATGACACGCAGGGAAAGCTATTTTGTCGTTTGTGATTCTTTTTGTGTGCGCGCAGGGGAAAGAATGCAAGGTTTTCCTGTACCAATATCTCAGGAGGAAGAACACACACTGATGCTAAAACTCTGTTAAACCTGTATAAATAAATGCAAGTAATGGAAGAACATTATACACTAATAATAATGAATTTAGACTATATGTCACCTCTAGAATTCCGTGTACTGTATAGAAACTTATTTATAGATATAGATTTGTGTTAAATAGATGATAGTTTTACTATAGTATTTACTTTAGTATTACTTTTAGTTTTTTCTTAGAAAAATGTCGGACCCAATATTGAGGTTTTATCGAGAATTACTCAGTATTGCGATACGTATCGTGCACCACAAACATCCTCAGGTATCAGGGTAAAAAATTTTTGCATCACTTTCAGTTTTCCAATAAAATTCAACTGTCAGTGCTGTGTGTGTAGGGGGGGGGGGCGTTAAGTCTGGGTAAGCAGGGCTTGATGAGGCAAGGCTTGACTTAAGTAGGTGAGGTCTAGGGACACATAGCTTGATGAGGCAAAGCCTAAAGAGGTAAGGAGTGAGAAGGCATGGTCTGGGAAGGCAGCGCTTTAGGAAGCAGTGCTGAAGGCCACATGGGGCTGGGGATAGCAACCCTTGAGTAGACAGTGCTTAAGGGGGGATGTTAGATCATAGAACACACTCCTCACTATTCAAGTACATCAAGATTAAAAGTAATAATTATATCAATTAAAATAAATTATATTAGTTTAAACAGGGCACAGCCTGGGCTTTCAGCACATAAAAAAAAGGTCTGTTCAGGTTGGGACAGGCAGCAGTGTTCGCAGGAATAATGCTGGTGTTACAGTAACGCAGGACCCCGTGAAGACGTGAACGCGGCACTGGTGAAGACGCAGCGGCAGTGTCTATAGTACAGTGTTCGGGTTTTTTAATGGCTGGGAAAGAATGCAGGCTGAGTGGTTTTTCACTTGCCTTTCACTATCGTCCCTGCAGTGCCACGTCCCGGCACGTCTCAGACTCACCTTGCAGGCAGGCACACACACACTATCAGTTCTGTCCTTTCGCAATCATATTACTTAATAAGCATCCACTTTAATTTTTGTGACACGTGACTAAAATTTACCTTCGCTATGCAAATCAGCCAGGATATTTGGTCATGTGATCACTTCTATTATATTAATGTGATTCAAATGCTAATTAAATGTACAGGATGAACCGCTTACATTTAAAACATGCCTGGCTCCTCAGGGCTTACTGCATTGTAATGGGCAGCCAATCAGACGGTGTTGGCACTAAGCTCCGCCCACAAACAGTAGAGCTGCCCATTGCAAATCTCGTAATTTCCATTTCTAAAGGTTATAAATGAGATACCGGATCTTTCCGTTAGCTCTCATTTCTGTAGCAAATAAAAACCAGACATCACCACCATAATCATTATGATAATCCGTCAGTGTAGTTAATCTAAATTATGACTCACACCATCTTAAATTGTTTCCTTCTCTTTTTCTGTCTCAATCACACACACACCATCATTTACTAGCAGAGTTAACTGCTTAATAAATGTGAAAGAGAGAGTCTTTATGAATTACATAAACACAAAGAGAAGTAGAATATGAACCTGAAAAAAAATGAATGAATAATAAAATAAATCCACATAATCATCAAGCAGCAACATTACACCTGTGTGTGTGTATTGCTAATCACAGGCGGAGTGGTGCAGTACTGATACAGCACAGGGTGAGGTCATGAGTCAAAGTCCACCTCAGCGTAGTTACTTATGAACTATAGAGCGCTACTCATGAGACATGATGTCCTGCTGCACTACTAGACTCGCCAGCAATCCATTGTAGGTCCCTGACTCTGTACATCCCCTACAGGCCACTAGAATCCTGAGCAATGCAATAAAGCCCGGTACAGTCCACAGTGAAACGAAACAACGTTTCTCCAGGACCAATATACTACATACAACATGAATTTACAACATAAATTAACAGAACACTACCTAGCTAACTAAGAAGCCTAATTAGCCTTATAGCTGGGACAGGACAATCCACAACAGCTCTCTATAATCCACTACAGCCAACTACACTCACCTACTAAAGTCAAGGCTAAAGTCCTTTGGGTAAAACCATTAAAGTATTACAATAAAAAATAAAAATACATTCGACTTGAGCAACAGTGGCATGCAGGTGTACATACGCCCACACACACACAGGTGCACATTAAATGCCACACCCTGAGTGAAAACCACACACTCATCTCTTATTAAAGCAGACATGTTTATATGTCCTTCACAATGGTTTCCAGAAGAGCTCACCCAGATGTGATGGACGCCCATACCCTCTCTCTCTCCGTCTCTCTCACTCACACACACACACACACAGTCTAAGTAGGTATTTCCACCTACTGTGAGTGGGAGCACATATGAGCTTTAACCCTCCCCTAAAAAAAAAACCCTTTCCTCTAAAGCCTACTTCCTGCCCCAACAGGAAGTTAGCTTACACTTCTGATTTAGCTCCCATCTGTATGACAAGTTCATGCTTCAGTAACTTGCATCATCAATGCACAGCTCAGAGAAAGCGCTGTGCCTTGTGCAATACCGTAATCACATTCCCTTTGCTTACACAATATCACTTGTGCAACTTTTACTGTTTTAGACAAATATATCAGCATTAATGCTATAAAATCACTGGCTGGTGCAAATGTGTGTGAAGCTCTGCAGCAGGATGTGGTGATGTCGAGAGTAGTGCTCCCTCTCTCTCGGCACACACTTGTTTGTGTGGCGATTAAGCACGTCGCTCTTAGTTTCCTGCTATTGTTGTATTCTTCACGAGCATTACAGGTGCGCCGAAGGAAGGCGAGCTCTGAGACGGGGCAGAGACGCGGCCCAAAAAAGGGAAGAAACGAAAAAGGGAAAATCAGAGGGGGGCTGGAGGAATGATCTCAGCTGAAGAATGAGAGAGTTGCGTGGCGTTGGCATGGGTGAGAACACAGAGAGAGAAGAACAGGCTCAAAAAGGAAGGATACGTACGATTATTACATTCATACGTTACCATAACAGAGCTCCGATATTTATAACTATAGTGTTCCTGATTCACTGCATCCCGGAGTGAATAACTCTGCTAATTATTAATATAAACTTTAATCATGCTGTACGGGGGTCCTTTAAAGGTTAAACCTTAATATTAACATCTGGTTAAATAGTCGTGCTCTCTGTTCTTCTGCAGAGCGAGTCAAAACTCAAAACGTTAATTATCACATGTGGGCGGAGCTTTCCTTCACCGTGCGTACGTGAGGTCATGTGGTACAGCCGCGTCCACGTTCGCTGGATTATTGAGGACGGAGCTTAGGATCATATGTGAATACGGGAATCGGATAAAAAAAAAAAAAAAAAAAAAAAAAAAAAAAAAGCGACGCCTTCAGCAGGGACAGCCTCTGCCGCGAACAATTCCGATCCTTCTGGTTATTGCTTTGTACCCCGAAATACACCTCAAACAGGAAGGAAGCTAGAGTCGAGTTCAGAATTAATCAATCAGATGTAATAAATTACAGATAGGAGAAGAAATGATTCAGTGATGTTTTGTGATTTGTTTTTTACCACATTGACTCAAACCAGATTTTTTCAGATACATTTTTTACCTTATATATTTTTGTTTTGGAGGTGATGAAATGGTGTGGTTACATTACAATCCTACAGGTGGCACTCTAAAACGCTTCACGCACTGACAGCGAAATATCTTTAGAATTATAATGAAATCGGAGATAAATATCGAGTTTAAAAAATACCCAAAATATTGTGATGTCACTTAGAGAATCGCAATACAAATAAAATCAGCGGCTGGGTATTGCAGAAATATCGTATCATCCCTGGTGATTGGCAGACACTCGAACACTTGCTTTATTAGAAGCTTTGGAGCACCTACAAGAAGACTGTTCACAATTTAGACGTCGGTCCTCCCTGTGTCCCTTCATTACCATGTCATCATTCATCTCAAAGTTACAGAAACGTTTACAATTATCTGCCATGTGTTACTGTTCATATTTAAAGACAGCTTTACCAAAAGCTCTAAATCACAGGCTAGTTTCGTCCTGCTCGCTCCGTCCTGCTGTGCCGTTCTTGGCGCCGTTCTCCATCAGACTGACTCACGCTGGCTTCGAGTGTTTGTGAACATGGCCTGCTAACTCGCATCCAAGCAGCCCTGCGTGTCCTTTAGCTCTGTGGCGTACACACCCCGGGGCAGTGTACTGTGCTAACTGGGAGGACGTGCGCGAAGCCTCATCCTGTTCACCTCGAACACAGGAGTGTATAAAACACACAGCAGATGGGAAACGATTAACCTGCCTTCCTTTCTGCACCTAATCGCTGACGCTGCTCAGAGTCTCCACCTCGTCCCTCTTAACCTGCTGTCCTCTCTGTCATCATGTGACACATCGGCGCTGACAGATTCACTGAGCTCACGGTATGAAAAATAACATTCCCTCCACATCTGGAGCGGAGAGAGAGAAAAACAGTCAGATAAAAGGCAGATAGCTAAAGAAAAAAAAAAGTGATAAGAGACAAATGGAGAGGGAGAAAGAGATAAACAGGTAGACAGAGAGAGAGAGAAAAAAAGAAAGAGGGGAAAGAGAGAAAGAAAGAAAAAAACAGGACAGTGGCAGAAAAACAAGGAAAAAAAACACAATGGATAAAAGACTGAAATATGTAGATAGAGAAACAGACAACAAGAGAGATACAGAGAAAGAGAGAGAGAGAGAGAGATGGACAGAGGGACAGATATGAATGAAAACAGAAAGATAAAAAAAAAGAAAAAAAGATCAACAAAGAGGTAGATAGACAAAGAGAGACAGACGAAGAGAGAGACATACAGACAGACAAAGGGAATATAAACAAGTGAGAGAAAGTGTTAGAGAATAGTGTTAAAACAGAGAAAAGTCAAAACAATAAAGGAGGTAGGATTCAAGTGGGTCACGGAGCCCCAGCGAGGACAAATCACTCCAACTCGGGCAGAAAATCAGGTCACACACACACACGTAGTTATCGAAGCTAAAGCTCGTCACAGCCAGGCTCTACACTTACCTGCACTGCTGCTAGACGCCAGCATGAAATGCCTAAAACTGCAAGAAATGATTTTCTAAATAAACTAAAAGGCAAAAACACGCAGCGTGCAGTAACGATACTATTCAGCTTCCCATGCTAACATCTTCAGAAACACGCTAAATAAAAGCCAGTCAGATAGCTGACTAGCATCAGCTACACAGCTAACATTACCTCAGGAACACTATAGCCAGCTAACACGCTTACTGCTAACACTTGCTAACCAACTTCTTTGTTAACGTGTATTAGCTTAAAGAAATTAACTATTACTAGCTAACCAGGTAATATCAGCGAAAATTACCTCACACTTAACATAACAGAACTACAACAAACACAACCAGACAGGCTAATGTCAGCTTAAGTTACCTCACCGACACTTTAGCCATTTTAGACACATTCTTAACCTTAATGTAATTGCTAACATTACTTCATTAACACCTTGGCTAATACTTAAAAAATATTAGGTTTCCAAGCAACATGAAGTCAAAGTCAGCTTGTATATAAAATTTAAACATTGAAGGGGGGGGGGGGGGGGGGGGGGATCAGCTAACATTAGCAGGGAGGGGTTAGCATGTGTATAGCTTAGCTAGCATCTGTTACATGCTAATCTTTTCTTCTACATATGGAGGCAATTTCTTATCAGCAAGCCTGTTAGGATGGAATGCAAACACACTATATTTCAAAACGCGTGCGTGCACACACACACACAGGGGTCGGAGCTAAACAGATTAGCTAACAGATCTATAAAGCAAACTGATAGAAAGTTATGTCACGAATTAAGCAGGCAATGCGAAACCGCTGCAACTGCACTTTCCCCTCAGAGTCATTAGGCAACAATGTGGGAAAAGTACCTGAGGCCTGTGTGTGTGTGTGGGTGTGTGTAAAAATGTCGTACTCCTAAGCCTCTAGAGGTAACACGATCTAAAGAAGGATGATGCAGGAATTATTTCCCATAATGAAAATAAAGTGTCAGCTATTTGATGCTACAGTTTGTGCCTCACACGGCGATCGTTCGCAGTTCGCATTTCCATACGAGACAACGCATTTGTGAAAATCTAGTTCGTTGGGAAAAGCCCTCGAGTCAATTTCCATATAAGATGGCCGAGTTACTGCTGTTTTACACACAATATTGACAAGTTTATTTAATGTACAAATATAAATATAACACAATTAAGACAAAAGGCTCCCTATAGGATGGAAGCAGGAAGTATTAAGACGAACATGACGTGGCGCATGCATGGACATCATCTTTAAAAAAAAAAATTCTGAAGGATTTATACTCGTGCACATGATAGCTAAGGCGGTGGAGTGGCTAAGCTGCATTATTCAATATGCAACTGATGAAAAATGCAACTGGCATTGATCAGCATATTGAAAGAATAAATACATTTAGAAAAAAGATCAACAACAGTTATTGAACCTCCCCCCCCCCACCCCACTTCTTATTTTTTAGAAATGTTGGTATTTCAACATACTCTAGTGGGGATGTGATAAAAGCATGATTTATTTGCTCTTAGTAAGCATTTATTTTTCTCATGGGTCCTGTTGCTTTTTTCACTTTTCCATCTCATTGCAGAGAGAGAAAGAGAGAGAGAGAGCACACACGAGCTGGTTATTAACTTTCCTACGAGGTTCCTATAGAACAGGAAATGGCAGGCTGTATTCATGCCCATTAGCCTGGTTTTCTTGCTGAAGCACACATTGTGTTTTTTTCCCCTTCTTACCACAAAAGAGGGAAGTGAAGGTGACTTTACATTTTTGGGTTTTTAAATAACAACCTGCTGGGGGGGTTGAGAAAATGCCTGGAAGAAACAAACACTCGATCCAAGAGATTAAACTTTGGCAGCGTTGAAGCCATAAACCGCTAAAAAAAAAAAAAAGAAAGAAAAACCTGCAAAATAAATAGTTCAAAGTGTTACACACACACATTCTGTTTAAATACACCGTTTCAGAAGAAGCCCTCACCTCTCCATTCAGTGCAAAGCTGTTCTACTTCTGACCTATATATCGCGGTGCATTATGGGTGCTCATGAAACAGCACACTTTTTACAGCAATGATAAGCCATGAGTTAACAGCACACATAGAATGATGACCCACAGTGACACGACCATATCATTAGACTGGATTTCCAGTAATGCGTGATTGCCTGATCATTCATAATGATGGCGCTTGCCAAAAACATTTTTATTAACCTCCAGGGGTCAAACTCAGTTTTCCTACAGCAATGTCCTGAGGCCGAAAAAAAACGCAGTTAGTTACATTTTACAATTATTTTGCATGGCAATTCATGCCTCGCCACACTGACTCAAATTTTATTTTTCTTATTATTTTAAAATGTATATACATGTAGGTTAGCACTGAACGCGGTAAAATATTGCAGTTCCTCTGTAATCCTACAGGCAGTGCTCTATTCACACACCAGTAGGCAGAACAGCATCCTGTATGGTTCAAGCAAATTATCTGACGTTTAAAATTTTAAACTTAATCAGGGAAAATACTTAACATCGAATCGAGATATTTATAAAAATTAAATAATTTTTTAGAAAACTGAAATACAAATCGAATAAACAGGATATCGCAACGATAGCGTATCGCGCTGTCCCTGGTGATTCCCATCCCTATTGAAGCTTAATCTTCAATTATTTGTCACATGTACCTTACATTCCGCTGTGGCGACCCCTTGCCGGGAGCAGCCGAAAGACCAACAACAACCTTACATGTAAATATCCCAGTTATCAAGCTGGGGTCAGAGTGCAAATGTAACCTGGAACCTTAACCGTTTGAGCCAGTACTGCCCCTAGTGGTGAGACATGTTAAATAGTCACAGAGAAGGTTATGCAAAAATATTAAATATAAGTAGAGCATAATGACGACTATAGAGTGCATTACACAAACAGTTTTCAGGAGCGTGGCCCAGCGACAGGAAAAGGACAATAATAATATTCAATATTTTACTAAACCCAAAAGAAAAATTGTAATTTTAACAGATCCCAGTAAGGAAGCTGGGTCAGAGCACAGGATACAGCGCCACCTGGAGCAGATATTGTTATGGGCTCAACAAATTTGACAAATTTGCACGTTTTCTTTCCTTTAACCGTTTTTATTAACACGAATTTAAAAAAATTCTAATTTTAAATATAAAAAAAACCCTGTCCAGGGTGTACCCCGCCTAGTGCCCGAAGTCTCCTGGGATAGGCTCCAGGTCCCCCGCGACCCTGAACACAGGATTAAGCGGTATAGAAAATGAATGAATGAATGAAATATAAAAAAATTAAAAAAAGCAATGTGGATTTATTTTTTTGCCCACAGTTTACCATGCATTCTGTACTGTACATCAACATGTCAAGCTGTAATCACAACTTGAAAAGTCACATTTGTCTTTAAAAACACCAACTTTACGAGTTAGAGGTGTGTCAAAGAACAGGTTTTTTTTTTTTTTTTTTTTTAAATCGTCACTGTCACTTTCTCACATCGTCCATTTTTTTTCCACCGACACACCAGGTAGTAATCACGACATATGAACTCGTACGCACGACATTTGACTAAAAAAACCTTTGCAGTTGTGATAAAATACAGAGTGCATCAAGGACACTTTAGACATCATGGCACCAGGAGTAACACTCATTCATACACACACACACACACACACACCGGCCTAGGGGGAAAAGGCTACGTCATAGCCCAGATTGAGCACGAGGAAACAGGAAGTGCTGGTAACGTCATCGCCCAGATCGACTCTAAATATGTAGAATTATAAATAAGGCCAGGAACAAAAGTATAAACGCGGTATAAACACTCCCGGTGAGATAGGAGCGCGTGACAGCTCGCGCTCGCATCCTCCATGTTTGTTCTGCTCGCTTTGATCTCAACACTTCCTGTTCGAAAGTTGCCTGCGCCTTTCATCTCAGTGTCCGCGTGAAAGTTCGTTACATTCGCCTTATACACTGGGGCAGAAAGGGTGGAGATGAGAGCGCGAGAGAGAAAGCGCGCGCAGTAAAGTGATTGAAGTTTACTGCGGTTGATATTATTATTACTTAGCCGTATTTATTTATACATATATATCTAAATATATTACACAGTGAATGTGCTGAAGTGTGCACTTGGTTTGTCCTTCCTGGTTGGGTTTGGTGCACTTGCACACAAAGCAGCCACATCGACCAAAAAAAAAAAAAATCTGGAGGTGCACTTGAGACAGATTAAGTAAAAAAAACAAACAAATAGATAAA
Source organism: Channallabes apus (assembly GCA_030522415.1). Classification (NCBI taxonomy): domain Eukaryota; kingdom Metazoa; phylum Chordata; class Actinopteri; order Siluriformes; family Clariidae; genus Channallabes; species Channallabes apus. The sequence continues at coordinate 11,192,718 of CM060105.1, read as the reverse complement.
AATAAAAAACAATGCATAGACATATTATAAACTGGATCTTACCTGCTTGTTAGACGCCTTCTCGCAGTCCCAGGTGGATGAAGAGAAACAGTGCTGCTTTATCCGTGATCTCTCTCTCTCTCTCAGCGTCGCAAACTTCCTCCGTCCACAGCTAGCGAGCGCCTGTCTCTCTCTCTTTCTTTCTTTCTTTTTCTTCTCTCTCTCTCTCTCTCTCTCTGAACTGTAGGAGCGAAACTTGGCTTCGGGGTGCGGTCCCGGCTCGAGGGCGTGGCCTGCCTTGCGCACGCACCCGCCCCGGTTCATCTCCTCCCGCCAATCAGAAGCAGGCATTCCAACCCTTCTGGAGACGCGCGGACCAATCACGGCCGCAGAAAAGTTTTTAACGTGACATGAGTGATATTATTATAGTTTATGATTTTCGAGAGAAAAAAAATCCATAAAATTCAGGCCCACTTTGATGATGCTTTTAATTAATTTAATGACGTCATTATTTAATTAACGTCAATGTATGCAAAATTTAGAAGAGATCTTGCAGTGAAAAAATGTGCAGTTTGGGAGGGGAAGCCTGATCCTGTGTGTGTGTGTGTGTGTGTGTGTGAGAGAGGGATGTGTGTGTGTGAGTGAGGGGATGTGGGGGGAGACTGAGGCAGTCCTAAACTAATGTTTAATGAGGAAGGTATGTGAGCTAAGGATCTTTATGCCCATATAAGTATCCAGGCTGTGCAGGATGAAGCTACATCATCACTCTTTGTTGTCCCTGTTGTAATGCCGCCCATGTGAGGAATGCCAGGAATGATTCAGGCTCTCTCTCTCACACACACACACACAGCCATGCGACCAGCCCGTTCTCATCTTCCTCACTTCCTTCGCTTAACACATTATCTTTTTCTTTTTCGATTGTTTGTTTGCTAATCCGAGTACGCTTTATTTACTTAATAGATTCCATCACTTTTGTTCTTCTTTTTTTTTTTTTTTGGTTTGTTTTTGTTATACGGTTTGTATTTTTTTTGTATAGTTAGGCGTGGACTTGGGCTAAACCCAAAATAGTTCCCTAAATGCTCCATGTGTCCAGTGGTCATGGCACCCTTTCTGCTGTACTATATATAAAATACAGATTTTATTCGATCACAATGGTCCCTGGTGGTTAGCACTGTGGACTTGCACCTCCAGGGTTGAGGATTGAATTCCAGTTTGTGTGTGTGTGGGGTTTGCATGTTTTCCCTGATTTCCTCACACAGTCCAAACACATGCACGTTAGCTTAATGGCCATTCCCAAATTGCATGTAGTGTGTGTGTGCCCTGAAATCAATTGACGTGTCCTACCTAGTGCCCGAGTCCCCTAGATTAGACTCCAGGCCTCATCTTCTAAAAAAACAGTTAGGTTATTGTATCTATGGCAACAGCTCATACACAGGCACTTGTATGTTTAATGTGCTACATGTCCTAAATGTATATCTAATAATAAACTGGTGAAATTGTTATTTACAAAAGGAAAAATGCACACAAGATCGTTATGGCTCATTTCTCTGTAAGGTCAGGTTTATGTATCGTTTATGGAAGGAGTCTCCAGTGTCAGCACTTAGTCACAGTCAGGAAGGTTTCTGATATCTTCAGAACAGATGAGGTTGCAGTGTGTTTTTTTTCACCTTCAATGAGGAAATAGGCATTTATGGCTGCTAGAAGGTAAATTACTGGTTAGCACTGTCCCCTTGCACCTCCCGGGTCCAGGTTCGATTCCCGCCTTGGTGTCTCTGTGCATGGAGTTTGCATGTTCTCCACATACTAGGTGAGTTTCCTTCAGCAGTCCAAAGATATGCATGGTAACTGGCGTTCCCAAATTGTGTGAATGAGCACATGAGTGGAGGGTTGGATTGGCACCCTGTCCAGGGTGTACCCTACCTCGTGCTCCAAGTCTCCTGGGATAGGCTCCTGGCCACCCACAAACCTGTATATAGGATAAAACTGTATAGACAACTAGTGAGAGTGAGTGAGAATGTAAATAAGGACAGGACCTGACTTTAGCGGACAGTCCGCACTATTACATGTAACTATAAATGGATAAAAAGTATGATTTTGTAACATAAGAAGAGTAATACTTTGCAGATGGTACAAAGTTAGACGTTCTGATAAACGTTCTTCCAAGTTTAACTCCGTTGGCATTTTAAGTTAAAAGCGGAACCTCACAGCTCACGTCATTCTTAAAACAACAAGACATATTTATACAGACGTGAACGTGAATTAGAAGTCAAATCTATCACCCTTAATGCTTCTGTTTTGTGTGTCAGGGGGAATCGTAAAGGATCCCGTTGGAAAGCTCGCACTGTTCACCATCCAAAGCAATTGAAGTTTTTTAAATATACTGTACTGTTACAATGTGCTTCTGCACCCCGTGTGCATGTGTGTTTTTCGTCCCCTCAGTCAGGACAACTATATGATGATGACTGGAACATTCCTGAGCTCAGAATCATCCACAAATGGCAGGAAAGCCTGGGATTGATTTCTGTACAAATACAAGTGTGATGATGGTGATGATGATGCAAGACTGAGAGAGAGAGAGAGAGAGAGAGAGAGAGATAAAAAAGGAACAGCTCAGCGCAAAACAAAGCGAGAGAGAGAAGGAGAGATGGACATGTTTTTGTCCCTAAATCCTTCGTATGAAGTGAACTTTCATATGTTTACAAATGTACAAAATGTTCAGTAGTCACACACACTTGGCTCGATTGTGCAGATTTAAGTGCTGTAAACTTATTGGCGCCCATCATGAAAAAGGAGCCATAATTATAGTAATTAGAGATGTTAAAGATTCATGTCCCAGGTTGTTCTTGAACCCTAGACCACTAAATAAGTTATAGAACAGCTTTCACACTCAAGTCGAAAGTCTTGACATTTTGTTTTGGATTCTGATACGTACAAAATCCATCGTCTGAAAGTAGAACAATTTTATCATCCTTCAGTTTTTTTGTATCAGTTTGTTTTTAAATATTATCCAAATGTACGACTAATATAATATCTCAGAAAAAAAAACATTCAAGCCGGCCGGCCAATAATGCACCAGTGTTGATCATTAAAGGTTATACTAGATGACACTGACCGAAAGACGTCAGATGAGAACGGGGTCCATTGCCGCTTTTGTAACTGATGAATCAAACTTTGGCTATCTTGGTTGATTGAGTGTAACGACACAGGATCGTGTGTGTGTGTGTGTGTGGGTGTGTGCATTTACGGTATTTTTGTTCAAGGCTTGACGCCAGCTAGTCACAAACATCCTGAGCTTCAGAGACGCAACACAGACAAAATATCCACATCATTAATCAGGTACAAGGAACATGCAAATACACAAACACACACACACACACACACACACACACACACACACACGCACACAGAGTTAATATACAGTATATCTTTAGCCTTGATGGCGTTAACCCAGACTCCCTCTCCAATTCCGCGGCCTGACTGACTGTACGGCTCTTCGCTTCCCTCCTGTCCCTGCAGCCTTCAGCAAGAAGCACTTCAAAGTGAAGTTCTAAGCGAGCCACGCCCACTGTCAGGGAAATTCCCTGGGTTTTGGGTGGATTAAAAAGAAATCTAAATGAAATTAACTAGTGCATTAATGTGGAGTTACGCTTGTGTATTAATTTCGAGCTATGTTCTCCAAACTGTTGTTTCAACTCCAGTCTATAGCACTGTGCTGCAGGATTCTGATTGGTCAGAAGTTTTTGATTAGGCTAATTATCTGTATCTCCGACAAAAGTTTATAGATTGAAGGTGTTAACTCTTTTTTTTAGTAACGTTTACTCGATTCTTCTCCCTAAGTTAGTCATGTTTTATTGCAGCTACCAACCAGGCCTGCACATGCTTCCTCAAAGAGCCACCTTTTTTCGAACTGCTGAACACATACCGAGCACAGCGCTATCCACCCCTTCCGCTTGCTTGAGCTCACAGACGCCCATGTCACTATAATTGATGTAGGAATGCCACCCCGTCGTCCAACCTGATATGACATTCAGTCTGCTCTGTAGAGTCCCGGCTACACATGGCTATAGAATAATTTGGGAATCGAACTACACGCCTCTGATTGATACAGCAAATGCTTTTTTTGTGCCAATTATGGGCCACTTTTTAAAAATCTAATTGCTATGAAAAAACTAGTTGCTATGTTGAGGTTTTCTTTATGAAGATGTTTATTTCACAGTTAAGGAAAGAATCTCCAGTATCAGGGCTTTGTAAAAGGTCAGAAGTAAAGCAGTGGCTTTTCCAACACCTTCAGGAGTGTCTTGGTAACATAGCAAGCTGCAATATTTGTCTAATTAACAATAGAAGAGAGAGATAGAGGAAAGTATTTATACTGCATTCTGACTCAGATTTTGTCACTTTCACTGTCACTTTGCTCCTTCGGATTCTGGATTTAATTTCTGCCTCGAGAGTTTGCATGTTCTCCCTGAAGAGTTTGCAAGGGTTCCCTTCAGGTACTCTTGTTTCCTCCCACAGTCCAAGGACATGCAGATTAGACTAATTAACTTTTTTTTTTTTTTTTTTACAATTTTTATCCCGATTTTTCTCCCTAATTTAGTCGTGTCCAATTCCTTACCATCACTAGGGTGGGCTCCCACATTAAGGCTACTACCATTCAGCCAGGAGGGCCAAGGGCTGTCATGTGTTTCCTCTGAACCACGTGACACCAGCGGACCTCTATTTTTTTCAAACTGCTCGCTCGCGCACTGTTGGGGGTGGCGTAACACACTCGGAGGACAGCGCTATCCGCTCCCTCTGCTTGCATGAGCTCACAGAATGGCATAGAGCCGTTATTAATGTGGGAGCACTAAGTGCCTCTCATCCCTTCCCGCTGAGAGAGCTCGGCCAATTTAGCTCTCTCTCGAGACCTCCGGTTCAGCATCACCCAGGAACCGAACCAGCGATCTCTGGATGATAGGGCGAGCACTCGGATGCCTCTGCTAATTCACAAAAAATTTCTAAAATTGCCCGTAGTGTGTGAATGAGTGTGTGTGCCCTACGATGGATTAGCATCCTGGCGAGGGTGTACCCCAACTTGTGTCTTCTGGGATAGACTCCAGGCCCCCTGCGTCTGTCAGGACCTACAGGATTAAGTGGTATAAGTAAGTGAGGTACAATGCAGACTAGCTTTGCCAAAGTGCTGTGGTATAAGAGGAATAAATCAATTCAGTAACAGGAAGTCGACTTTCTTATATCACTCTCCAGGGGCTGTGGAAGGCAATGGTGAACATTGTATTTATTCCCATATTGTATGACTGTGGTAGGACCTCCGGTCAGCATTCACATGAGAATCCGGGTCCTGGTTATGATTCCAATTCCAATTCTCCAGGTCCTGGGTATGATTCCAATTTCCTCCCACAGTCCAGAGCCATACAGAGGAACTGGAATCGTACCCAGGACTTGGATTCTCCAGTGGGAGGAAACTGGAATCATGCCCAGGACCTGGAGAATTGGAATGGGAATCAAACCCAAGACCTGGAAGTGCAAGGCGACAGTGCTAACCACTAAGGAACCATGCTGCCTTACATCCCCTTGTCATGATCATTTTCCTCAAACAGCATGACCAGAGCATTAGACTCTCCTGTGGTGTAATCTGACCTTTCCAGGCTTCCAAGTTCTTTATTATTCCAGGAGTCGTATTGGATTTCTTTTGATCTGGAATGCTGGGATTTGCTGATTAAAGTGTGAAATGAAGAATTAAGCGGGCGAGTCTCAGACTCTGAGAGCTGCCGCAGTGGAATGTAAGGAATGTGGCATCTCTGTTTCCACCTCCAGCAGCGCCACATCATCTCTGACTGATAACCGGGAAAGAAGGTTTTGCTTTTATTTTAGCGTCTCTTCTCTTCTCCTCCATCTCAAGTCTGCCTTACTGTATGTCTGTGGGGTACGGCTATTAGGAGGATGAAGAGAGACAAAACAAGAAAGAAGAAAGAGAAGAAGAAGAGACAGAGAGAACGAGAGAGAGAGTAATGAGAGATTTAAAAAGGGGGTGTAAAGGTAGGAGAAAAAGAGCGAGGTAGCGAAAAAGAAGAGACAGGAAAATAGACAGAGAGACATGAAAAAAAGAGAGCAGAGAAAGAGGGAAGAAACAGAGAGGAGGAAGGGAGAGAAAAAGAATGAGAAAACGACTGAGGAGGAGACAGGGAAGAGCAAAGAGGGATGTCAACATGAGATTTTAGAGGTGAGAAAGAAGAAGAGGAGACTTAAATGAGTTTAATATGAGACTCTCCTTCAGTGGCATCGTCCCCTGATGAGAACCTGAGAGAGTGAATGGCTCAATTGAAAGGAGAAAGAAAGAGGGAGAAAGAAAGGGAGAGAGATTACCAAATAAGGCTGCTTCTGACCTCACTCCCCAATTTTTCACTCACACACACACACACACACACACACACACATATATACGCCCACACGGTGTATAAGAGGAGTAGGGTGTGGCACACCATGTGCACACAGAGACTATTCACTTTCACACACTACCACCATCTACATCATCACCACCTCCACTGCCCAGTGAGAACCCTAAACCTATATAACATTACTGCTCCTCTGAGAAGTGTGTGTGAGTGAGTAAACGTGTGTGTGTGTGTGTGTGTGAGAGAGAGAGAGAGAGAGAGAGAGAGAGAGAGAGATCATTCCAACCTGTACCACATCTTTTAGGAACTTAGGTCCTTGTTTTGTTACTGTAAAAGCACATTTCACCATGTATACCACTGCAAGATGATTGACTGAACAACACGCCATTATTTTTACTCAGTAATCAATCATTAAATTCAAATTTAATTTGTCACGTACACAACCATACACAGTATGATATGCAGTGAAATGCTTATATGACTGTCTGCGACATAAAAATGGAAGATTTATAATGGAATAATAAATAAATAAATAAATAAATAAAATAATTTTTTTTTATTTACAACAGAATAAAAATGAAATAGAACAAAAAAATTAAAATATATTTAAAAAAATATATAAATCACACAGAATATGCAACAGGTATAAATAAAACTCTGTAAACTATATTAAAATATAGGTGTTACTTCCTGTTCTCACTTATGCTATAACAGCTGTAAGCAGTCACTCCTTCACTCTGTCTTGAAGCTAAGAACAGATTTTATCGTTTGTTTTTAATGTAGATTGTTGTAAGGTCGGTGGCGTAGTGGTTACCACAGTCGCCTTGCCCCTCCACATTCCGGGTTCAATTCCCACCTCTGGGTTACCCATGTTCTCCCCATGCTTGGTGGGTTTCCTCTGGGTACTCTGGTTTCCTCCCACAGCCCAAAAGCATGCAGATTAGGCTAATTGGCACCCATAGTGTGTGAATGATCATGTGAGTGTGTGTACCCTGCAATGTATTGGTATTCTGTCCAGGGTGTACCCCGCCTCCTACCCTAAGTCTCCTGGGATAGCCTCCAGAAGATATTAAAATTTTCTCCTGTTCCAATGAAGTCTATAGTCATGAACTTGAGAGCCATAAATGGCCGAGACACAAGTAAACAAAATGGGCTGGGCTGCCTGGGTGGGAGGGGAAAGACTTTGTCAATCAAAGCGATCTAGCCAATCATAAGCATTTGTATTCTCACCTATGTATAAGAGGGCAGATAGCTGTGGATGATCTGTGAAAGATTTGGTTGACTTGGAGGTTATGGGTGTTAGCCTTGACCCTGGTGTATGATAACAGGCAGCTGGCCAGAGAAGGAGCTGTGGATAGACTGGTGTGGCAGGGTTTCCCCGAATCAGCTCTGGATCCACTGACCAGCATGAAGCACTCATCTGGCAACTAAAAATGGCTCGGTTGTTCTGTGGTAATGATCTACAGATCCTTTATGTACAGCTGTGAGAGTGCTGAGTGAGGAGACTGGGCTGTGGTTTTAATAGGATTCTGAACTTTGACCTAGATTCACAGGTGGACTCTTGATCCATCGCCATTTTCCTGTTCGAGATATAAAAAAAACATAACAAGGAACTGAACATCACAGCCGAGTCGCGGTTAATCGTTGATTCCAGCATGAAGTGTTAAAAAAGCTGTTGGAGGCAACTCTCATGGATTTCTCATGATTTTAACGACCAGCGGGCAGGCTTCGGGACCACGCCAGTAATGTGTTTCCCGTTTCCACCATGTGTGCCCCATCAGCGTATTAATTATCCCTCCACACCACGTGCCAAAACTACAACTTTACCCAGGCTCTTTCGCCCCGAGCCTCTGTGGCCATGTTGCTGTGGGTGTGTTTCTTCATGTGTGAGTGTGTGTGTGTGTGTGTGTGTGTGTGTGTGTGTCCTTAAATGGCATGAAATTTCACCCATCGCTCAGAACAGAGCCTCCAAACAATCGACACTGAAATCGGGACATCTAATGAAAAGCAAATGGCAAAGCATGTTTTTTCCTGTATTTCATTCTCGTTTCATTCTCTGTACATCTATCTCTCTCTCTCTCTCTCTCTCTCTCTCTCTGCCCCTCTCTCCTTCTCTTTTCTGTCCGTCCTTGTTCCTGTAATCAGCTACAGGAACAAGCAGTGATAAACTTGCTGACTCACTACTATCCGGAAAAATTCCAATGTGGCAATGTACACATTCACTTCTACACTCGAACATCCACCAGAGAAGCAATACACACTGTGTGTGAAAGATCAAAGAGATAATATTTACTATGCACAAAGGAATTCTCGGTCAGGGTGTTCATTCAGTCTACAATAAAAAATATATATATATTGAATCTATACAATTTTCATTCAAGTTAACCTATACTGTATTTGTGTGTAAATGTGAGCCTCATCTCAGGTCCAGTCAGTCAGGTTTTGTAAACAAGAAATTAGTTTCCTGTAAGCCCCTTCTCCCCAGAGCATAAAAGCAATTTAGCCGTGTAAGCCCTGACTTCCTGAGGTCTAAAGTTAAATAGTCCTTGTAAGACCCGTCTCCCTGGAACGTAGCTGTAATTTAGCCCTGCAAGCCCCGCCTCCCTGAAATGTAAAGCTAATTTGTACCATTTAGGTTTGTACCATATAAGTCCCATTTATTTGTGATCATAAAAGAAATTGGTCCCTGTAAGCCCCGCCTCCCTAAAGCAGAGAGATAATTAGTCCCTGTAAGCCCCGCCTCCCTAAAGCAGAGAGATAATTAGTCCCTGTAAGCCCCGCCTCCATAAAGCAGAGAGATAATTAGTCCCTGTAAGCCCCGCCTCCATAAAGCAGAGAGATAATTAGTCCCTGTAAGCCCCGCCTCCATAAAGCAGAGAGATAATTAGTCCCTGTAAGCCCCGCCTCCATAAAGCAGAGAGATAATTAGTCCCTGTAAGCCCCGCCTTCATAGAGTGTAAAGATAATTTGTTCCTGTAGGCCCCTCCTCCCCGGTGCATAAAGGTAATTTGCCCCTTTAAGCTCCGCCTACCGAAAGTATGAATGTCATTTATCCCTGGTCACCCCATCCCCCCAAAGTGTATAGTTACTGTCCCTGTAAACCTTCTGAAAGTAGCAAGGTGATTTGTCCCTGTAAACCTCGCTTCTCCAGAGCATACAGATAATTTGCTCCTGTAAGGCCATTCTCGACCGTACATAAAAGTCATTTGTCTCTGTAAGCCACACCTCCTTGAGGCATAAAGGTAATTTGCCCCTGCAAGCTCTGCTTCGCGAAAAATATCAAGGTCGTTTGCCCCTCGTTACCCCACCGCCCCAACATGTAGGGGTAATTTGACTGTGTAAGCCCCGCCCCTTCAAAGTATAAATGTAATTTTATCGAGTCTTTTTATAATATATAGACAGGAAGTATATTCCAAAGATTGTTGATTGTCATGACATCCCAGGTCAATCCCCTGCCACTCCACCAGAGGACGCTATCACCAGAATTCACTTCCTGTCTCTGTATTCTAAAAGCACATGGTTTCGTGAAGTCTTGCCAACGCCTCCATTGCTGAAGCTAAAAAGTCTTATCTGGGCTTAAAGTCTTATCTGGGCATGGATACCCGCTGCTCCTTGCTTGATTGTCTACCGTTGGTCTTTCCTTTTCCACTCCTTTATCACCTCAGACAGTTTCTTCTTCCTCACTGCTGTCACCTCTGGAAGATTCCAGCTGTTTTATCCACATCACTTTGTGTGAAACGTTCAGTACTTGATAGCTCCAGAACGTATCTGATGTGAAATAAAGAAAGTAATTTTCAGACAGTAGGCCTCTAAACAACTACACACACACCCACACACACACCCACACACACACACACACACACACACACACACACACACACACACACATATCAAAGTTATCTGATAGCATGTGGAGTATGCACCGTAGATAGCATTTCACAAATAAACTGAAAGCAAATAGTTTACAGAGGCTATGTGTGTGTGTGTGTGTGTGTGTGTGTGTGTGTGTGTGTGAGTGTGAGTGAGAGAGGGAGAGAGAGCAAAAGAATTCAGCAGCTTTCTCTCTCTCTCTCTCTCTCTCTCTCTCTCTCGCTTACCCACTCGCTGTGTTCTTTTGCCCTTTTATGGTAACGCAGTGCTGGAGACAGAGAGAGGGAGAAAGAGAGAGAGCAAGTGGAGGTGTGGTGAATTGTTGCAGGGCGGAAGAGGTGTAGAGTTACACCGGCTCACTCAGTCACTCGCTCGCTCACTCCCTTCCTCCCCTCCTTCACCACTCCTCCACCTCACTCCTCTCTTTTCTTAAAGCAGCATATTTTTCTGCACAGCATACAGGGAAATCATGTGACCCAGTTATACATGTAAAGTTATACATGACTGTATTTCATTGTTTTTTACAAGTATGTGTGTTTGTGACAGGAGGCTGGAGAGAGAGAGAGAGAGAGGAATAAAAAAGACATATACAGAGTGATACAGAGAGAGAGAGATAGAAAGATAGAGAGAAAGGCAAGGAGAGAGATGGACAGAAAAGAAGAGTCAGGTAGAGATAGAATGATAATACTGTGCAAAGAGACAGACTGACTGACAGATAGATAGAAAGAAACAGGATGGTACACAGGAAGGCAGACAGGCAGACAGAAACAGTATGATATACAGACAGACAGACAGAAACAGTATGATACACAGACAGACAGACAGAAACAGTATGATATACAGACAGACAGACAGACAGAAACAGTATGATATACAGACAGACAGACAGACAGAAACAGTATGATATACAGACAGATAGACAGAAACAGTATGATATACAGACAGACAGACAGAAACAGTAGGATATACAGACAGACAGACAGAAACAGTATGATATACAGACAGATAGACAGAAACAGTAGGATATACAGACAGACAGACAGAAACAGTATGATATACAGACAGACAGACAGAAACAGTATGATATACAGACAGACAGACAGAAACAGTAGGATATACAGACAGACAGACAGAAACAGTATGATATACAGACAGACAGACAGAAACAGTATGATATACAGACAGACAGACAGAAACAGTATGATATTCAAACAGACAGACAGAAACAGTATGATATACAGACAGACAGACAGAAACAGTAGGATATACAGACAGACAGACAGAAACAGTAGGATATACAGACAGACAGACAGAAACAGTATGATATACAGACAGACAGACAGAAACAGTATGATATACAGAAAGACAGACAACCAAACAAAATCAAGATTGTACACAAAGAGACAGACAGACAGACAGACAGACAGACAGAAACAGTAGGATTCAAGATTCAAGATTCAAGATTCAAAGAACTTTATTAATCCCAAAGGGAAATTGCTTGACAGACAGACTGACAGAAACAGTATGATATACAGACAGACAGACAGAAACAGTATGATATACAGACAGACAGACAGAAACAGTAGGATATACAGACAGACAGACAGACAGACAGAAACAGTATGATATACAGACAGACAGAAACAGTATGATATAGAGACAGACAGACAGACAGAAACAGTATGATATACAGACAGACAGACAGAAACAGTATGATATACAGACAGACAGACAGAAACAGTATGATATACAGACAGACAGACAACCAAACAAAATCAAGATTGTACACAAAGAGACAGACAGACAGACAGACAGACAGACAGACAGAAACAGAAAGCTAGACAGAGACTCAGAGTCTCAGTGTTTTTGAAATTGAATGTCTTCTATCGGCCTCTCTAGATTATCTACATAAATGAATGACCCCGTCCTCTTTAAGTCCATCTCCACACACATCCACACATACAGTACACACCTCTGCATAATCTGCTAAATGAGCCAGTGGGAGTGCATGCTGCATTATTTCTGACTACGTATGTTTGACCCCAGACAGTGTGACACTTTTTGCTCACTGAAAGACTTCATTTTGTACTGAGGGTGTGTAAACCTTTGCACTCAAACCCTTAAAATAAACCGCCTCCTTTACCATGCGGTCACCGAGTAACCACTGGCTTTACAGTAAAATTAGCTTGGGATCGCATAGTCACATGCACATGTGTGTGTGTGTGTGTGTGTGTGTGTGTGTGTGTGTGTGTGTGTGTGTGTGAGAGAGAGAGAGAGAGAGAGAGAGAGATCGAGATCAGCTTCTGACAGACAGTTCTCCTGTATGTGGAAGGTAAACACGGCAGCCTCTAATATGGAGGTATGGCCGAGGGGGAAAGCATGATGTCATCAATTGTTAGATCAGGGAGGGAGAGAAAGAGCAAGAGAGAGAGAGCGATCTTGTGACATCATGAGACTGGTATGATGTTCTCATGTTGTATGTTGTCAGTGCAAGTGAGAGAATGAACTAATGACAGACAGAGAGAGAGAGAGAGATATGATTATTTCCAGAGCTTTACCTCACTTTACCCCAAACGCAGCACATCAACCCCCCAAAAATCTGTTAAACCTGATCTCTAAAAGAAGGAGGAGTTTGGTTTAGAACAGACTCTGAACCCCTGCGCTGTCCAGTGTTTAATTCCTCATGCCAATAATAACAATTATTCATAAAAAAAATAGTGACATCATACATTTTACAACTCACAGTTCCAGCTTGACCTTTGACTGTTACAAAGCACTGACACTGGAGACTCCTTCCATCCATGTTAACGTTAATAACATTGTCTTTGCAGGAAACTTCATCACTTCAGCGTTTGCACAATGGCCTTAAATCTGCTTATATAAACGTTCACTGTACAAGACCACTGTAAAGTCACTACTAGAGACCTTTTAACATACAGTATTAGAGAGAGAAAATAAACATAAGAACGTGAATCAGCACCTTCAGTCCAATTAGATTGCGGTATTAAGAACAGCTAGTTTGCTAGTGATGTCATTTCCCTTGTTCTTTTTTTTTTCAAATAATAGTGACTTCAGGTTGACTTAAGCACTGTAATATACGCAGTCCAGTGCAGTGAAGAGTGTTCTACATTGGGGAGACAAAACAACCTCTTCATAGCAGGACGTACCAGCACATCTCAGGACCAGAATCAGCAGTGTACCTTCACCTGAAGGACAAACGACAAACACGTGAGGACGATAATATACAAACCTTGGAGCGAGATGAAAGATCAAGAGGGTCAAGAAAGGTATAAAAGAGGCCATCTATGTGCAAGTGTAAAATCCTTCTCTCAACAGATGTGGAGATCTAAGGCACAACCTGTCTCCCATTTTTCATGCTGCCTTTTCATCCAACTTGAGGAAGATCAAGATGTCTTCCCAGGACCACCAGGAGAACCACACCAAGGGAATCCTAAAACTATCTCTGGTCATTACACACTCGCTAAACGTTCTCTATTACTGGTTCTTTTTAACAACTCTCACTCCCTTAATATATAACGGCTACTCTCCACCGTTCACATCACAAGCTGTTTCAGCAGGGGAGAAGAGAAAAATATGCGGAATTCCACTAACTTTCCTCACATTAAAGAATGTACTTCCATGAGTAGTGAAACATTTCAAACTTGAGAAAGAAGTCCAGTTGACATGACTCAATTTCCACCTAACCCTCATCAACTGAAGGTTGTTTCCGAGATTACTTGACCTCAAGGTCTGGCTCATTTTGATTAATGAGAACTCTAATAAAAACTGTGCCAAGTTGTAGTGCGGACTGGATAGTCCGCTGTGGCGACACCTTGTCGGGAGCAGCCAAAAGATCAACAACAACTGCCAACGGCTGTATCGGAGAGTGTGTAAATATGCAAGTGTACCCGAGTACGGAGAACAAAAACATTGTGAACACTGGGGAAGGGGGAGCAATCATTCCTGGGCACAGTACAAATAAAATGTGATCAATATAAAAACACGCTAAGAATCTTTACTGACATCAGGTTGAAATCATTTAGAAGTGATTCCTTTTTCAGAAATTTTCTTGTCTTTTTTTGACTCATACCTTACGTATTTGTATATTGCACATGGTTAAAGTTCAGCTAATTCAGTTTTGCCCTTAAGGAAGTGAACTCCACATTCCTGCATCTGCTTTCTCGTTTAAGTGAACTAGCCTATTTACCAGTTATTATTATTATTTTTATTCTGTGTGGTTTCTGGAGCGCTGACAGAGCTGTGAGCAAAGTCTCATTAGCATGGAGTGTTAGGTGAAAGGTCGCAGTATAAAGTCCTGACTTGCACCCGGACTGTGTCACGAGTCTGACTAGGAAGCACCAGAGACGCTTGGGGGGAAAGAGTATAGAGAAAAGAATTGCAAGTGAAGGCAGCTATAGGGTGGGTTCAGGTGAATAAGTGAAGCAGTGAAAGATGTAGTGTGTTAATAAGTGGGACATAGAAATCGTCGAGAGTGAGTGATGAGAGATTGAAAGATTAGAGGGAAATGAACTCCCGCTGAATAAATATATGAGGCAAAGCAGTGTGTGTGTGCTGATGTTGTCACTGGCTGCAAATGTTGATTATGATAATGAAGACACATGGCTTATGTGTTAATCAACCGAGCGCAGCCGTATGTGAAGTGCGGTCTTTGTTTAGAGTAATGACTAACAGAGGAACATGAATGCGTTAAAGCTGCAGTGTGAAACTTCTTTTCATTTATATATATTAACAATATTGCATTATTACATAGTCAGTGTGAAACATGGCTTTAAAACACATTATTGCTGCTTTGGAGAACCTACATCTTTCGGTCTCAACTCTAGTCGGACTCACGTTTTCTTGACGTTACCCACGATGCCCTCTGATGTCCTGCCAATGAGACCAGTGCAGCAGGATTAACATCTTAGGATCAGTCGCCAGATAAGATGCAGCGGCACTTTAGTTCTTTAGTCTGTCTAGCTGTCTCAGCTATTTCTCCACTCAGCTTCTAAAGCACCATCTCATAGACCGATAACTAGCTGAGATGGGTCTCCGTGTAGCTGCATTGCATCCTGTTTTTATTATTCTGTCAGTAAAACTCAGGATTCATGAAGTCTCATCCCGTGAAACGTCAGCAAATATTTTTATGGATTATGGTCTCGGTCCAGGAGCTGCTTTGATCTGAATCTTAAAAAAGTGAAAGGATTATTGAGAAGAGAAAGAAAACAGGTGCTGCATATAATCTAATACACACTAAGCTACTATCAGTGTTTGTGCTGGCTTTGCTATTTCCTGAACATTTCACTATCAATTATCTTGATAATCTGTTCAGGAGGAATCTGAGCCACAACCACAAAGCAATTCTGTAATTTTACTAAATAATGATGCAAAAGATTAAAGCAAATGCCTGAGAAAATAATATCACTAGGATAGCACTGGTTATCCCCAAGCTCCACATCCATACACACACATACACACACAGTGAAGGGTTTGAGACAGAGCGAAAGAGTGTGGAAGTAATTTAAGGTGATCATGGCTCAGCACCAGGCTGTTAGAGAAACACTTGTACGCCTTTTGGTTTTGGCCCTGAAGCGCAGTGATGGCTTGCAGGTGAGAAATGAAGAGACATACAAGCATGTCAGGTGCAGGTGTCTGTGTGTGTGTGTGGGCCTGCTTGTAGATTACCTGGAACTGATACTGATTACAGACTAGACAAGAGTGAACATGTGATAAAAACATGTAGATGCAACCTCACAGCCAAGATTCTTGCGAAAAGTGAGATCATTATTAAAAACACACACACAAACAGTCTGAAAGCAGCCGAAAGACGACCATAAGAAAGTGAGCTCATACACACATACACACACAGACGCGCACTCTCACATGCACATGCATACAGCATACTGACCTGCAATTTGTGATATGACAGTCAGTTATAAATTCATATTACGATCATCTTTGAAAAGCAAATGTGGGTTAGACGAGATAAGAGAGCGTAATAAGCAGAGAAAATCACATTACAGGAAAGCGTTAATCAAAGCACACTGCCCGGTTAGGGCGGTTTTCTACCTTGCATGCAGAAACAAAAACAAGGCCGTGAGAAACTCTTCTGAGAAACAATGGAGTTTGTAAAGATTTTGAACTAAAATTGTTATGCTGAAATAGGAAATGATAACAGGTTAACTCTAAGGAATGATTCAGAATGAAACACTAATGCTCTGAGGTAATCGCTAACGTACAATCAAAACACGCTAAACAATCTAAGCTGTTGTCTGATATCATAAAAGAAGGCTAATGACTGAAACAGTGGAACCTCGGATAACGAGTAAAATGGTTTACGAGTGTTTTTCAAGATGAGCAAAGATTTTTTAAACATTCTGACTTGAAAAACGAACCTCTTGGTTTACGAGTGCCGAGTATCATGTATCACACATGCGCTCCTTTTTTGATGCCAAGCGTCACATGATCACAACTGAGCCAACGTTTTTTCTCTCTCGTTTTTTGGGGCAATTTTTCCTCCCGATTTTCTCCCTAATTTAGTTGTGTCCAATTCCTCCCCATCACTAGATACTCACATTAAGGCTACTACAACCGCTCAGTTGGGAGGGCCAAAGACAATCACATGTTTCCTCCGAACCACATGACGCCAGCCAACCGCATCTTTTCGAAATGCTCGCTCACGCACAGTGGGGGCAGAGGACAGTGCTATCCGCTCCTTCCACTTGCGCGAGCTCACAGATGCCCCTGATTGGCTGTAGAGCCGTGAGTAATGTGGGAGCACGAAGTACCTCTCATCCCTCCCCACTGAGAGAGCTCAGCCAATTAGCTCTCTCTATACCTCCGGCTGCGAGAGGTTACAGCATCACCTGGGAACCGAACCAGCGATCTCCGGATGATAGGGCGAGCACTGTACCACCGCGCCACTCGGAGGCCCTTTTCTCTCTCTTGTGCTGCGAAATTGTAGGTAATCGTCTCCCCTGCTCGGTCTTAGTGCGCGTCTCTTACTGGTATAATCAACATCCGTGCACACATGTACTGTTTACTATAACACCATTACCACATGTGTGCATGTAAAACATATTTTATTTTGTGTTTGTAAGCGCGCTTGTACTTTTACTTATAACACACGTGTGGGCATGCGTATAAAGCAAAAGAAAGTCTCATTAGAGAGGTTAAAGATCCATTTTCAGCCTGTCGTTATGTGTGTGCGTGTGTAATTTGACACCGTGACACCTTCACACACACTCTCTCGCCTTTAGACCCCCCCACCCCCTCTCGACTTAACACACACACACACACACACACACAAACACACACACAATGCTCTACACAGAAACACTGCTCTGTCGCGATTCTTTTGAAAGGTAAAGTGCAGGCTAATTTCCAGACAAAACAGTCTTTCTGTTAATGAATATGTGTTTGTCTGAAATTCAAATACAGTAAGAACAGTTTACTGTATAAGATGAGAAGGGGGAGACGGGAGGGGCTGATTCCTCCTGTCCTCTTACTTTAGATACACACACACACACAAACACACACACACACACACACACACACAGCGCCTCCGCTCATAAACGGAAACACTTATATGTCTGGATTTATTTATACTTTTTAAAGGTAAAGTGCTGGTTAATTTGTTTAATTTTTACTTTATATTTTGTGTTAATTGAATTTCCATTATTTCTTATGAGAAATGTATGATTACTTTTGAATATGAGCCCACTACTGGAACTAATTATGCTCGTAATCAGAGGTTCAACTGTAGAATGAAATAAACACTGAGATATTCACTAATGTAAAATAAGAAGCTAACGCCATGCTACAGTAATTACGCGATCATAATATTCTTCTTCACAGATTAGAAAATGTAGTAGAAATTAAGGGAACAGCCCTCTCCTGGCTCAGATCCTATTTGACCGATCGTTATCAGGCTGTAGGTTTAAATGGTGATTATTCTGCATTTTCTATAATGGAGTTTGGTGTTCCACAGGGTTCAGTTTTAGGCCCCCTTTACCTGCTTCCTCTGGGCAACATAATCCATAAGCATGGTATTAGCTTTCATTGTTATGCTGACGACACACAGTTATATGTCTCAGCAAAACCAGATGAGAAAAACCAGCCTGCTAAAGTTGAGCAAAGCATAAAGGACATAAGAGATTGGATGCTAATTAACTTCCTTCTGCTTAATCCTGATAAGACAGACGTTCTAGTTATAGGACTGCATGCAGCTAGAAGCAAGATTTTAAATCACTCTGTAGCTTTAGACGGCCTTTCTGTTCTATCTAATCCAATCCAATCCACCTTTATTTATAGAGCACTTAATAAAAAACAACAAGGTCAGCCAAAATGCTGTATAGTACAAAGCCTAACAAGAATAGGTTACATCACAAATAAAATAAGTATCAGTTTAATAAGACACAAGAATATCAGTCAACAAATCAAACTGAGTTGAAAGCAAGAGTAAAAAGATGTGTTTTAAGTGATTAAAAGTGAATAAAAGATTGAATCTGTCTAAGATGCAATGGCAGATCATTCCATAGTTTAGGACCCGCGACAGAAAAGGAACGGTCCCCTCCTGAGTTTTCTCAGTGTTTTGGGGACTGAGCAGTTGACCTGAGAGAGAGAGCAGAGCAGTAGAGCTGGAGCATGTCTGACACATACTGAGGGGCAAAGCCATGTAGGGATTTAAAAACAAATAGGAGAATTTTAAAATCAATACGAAAACGAATCGGGAGCCAGTGCAATGACTTTAAAATCGGAGTAATGTGCTCTCGTTTTTTAGTACCAGTTAAAAGCCGTGCAGCAGCATTCTGTAGGCATCTAGTGCAACAGTAAAAAACCTTGGCTCCTCACTAGAACAAGAAGATACGAGCAAATCACCCCTATCTTATCTTCACTGCATTGGCTCCCTGTGGAATTTCGCATTAATTTTAAAATACTACTCTTGACATATAAAGCATTAAATGGTCTCGCGCCGCAGTATCTGAGTGAACTACTCGTGTCTTACGATCCGCTACACCTACTTCGATCAAAGGATGCAGGCTGCTTGTCAGTGCCGCGTATTATGAAAACTACAGCTGGGGGCAGAGCTTTTTCTTACAAAGCCCCAAAATTATGGAATAGTCTTCCAAATAGTGTTCGGGACTCAGACACAGTCTCAGTGTTTAAGTCTAGGCTCAAAACCTATTTATTTAGCCAAGCATTTTTATAAATAGATTTGCCTTAGGTAAAGGAGCAGATCTGGGGGACTCATGGACGTAGAGTATTATGGTGAACTGGTATGGTTTAGATGCTGTCTTCCTCACTCTCATTTGATCACTCAGCTTTGTTGACGGTGAGGAGATTGTTTGCTTTACATCTCAGTTCCCCCTCATGTCTGTGTTTCCTTCTGGCTCTCCCTTTTAGTTATGCTGTCATAGTTAGTCCCTGCTTGCACTCTACAGTAAATATACATTCACATTATACATTGTGACTGTGACCATACCTAACTGTTATTTCTCCTCTTCTGCTCTCTCCTCTTCTGTTCTCTCTCCCCCTCTCTCTTCCCTCTCTCTATCGAGCTACATATATAGCTGTTTCTCTGAGGACTTGACTTGGCTGCAGTTAATTCAGGACTGGAATTTCCTACGAGTCTACCTGAGCCTCCAATAACTACCTGAACACCATATGAACATCAATTAACATCAACTGTTATAGCTTAACTGCCTGCCACCTAACACTGTATAAATGCAGATAATTTCCTGCTATCTGTTTCACCCAGATGAGAATGGGTTCCCTGTTGAGTCTGGTTCCTCTCAAGGTTTCTTCCTATTACCATCTTTTCCTTGCCACTGTTGCCCTCGGCTTGCTCATCAGAGACAACCTGATAATTTTGATTCATACACATTTACATTCCATACAAACGTAAATAATTATTTTGATTGTTTAAAGCTGCTTTGCGACAATGACAGTTGTTAAAAGCGCTATACAAATGAAACTGAATTGAAATTGAATTGACTTAATTGTTAATATAGAATACGATGCTATAATTAAATACTAAAATCAGTGTTATTCAATTCACCTAGCGGTGGTACTAGAGTTGTGGTTAATTAGTGAATATCTCAGTTAGCTGTTCTAGATAATTTCAAGTTCAAGTTCAAGTAGGCTTTATTATCATTTCAACCATATACAGTTAGTACACAGTGAAACAAAACAACGTTCCTCCAGGACCAAGGTGCTACATGCAACATACATTTACAACATAAATTAACAGAAAGACTAAACTGGCTAACTAAGAGGCCTAATTAGCTGGCTAGCGGAAACAAGACAGATTGACGTAACATAAATTACAACATAAATTAACAAAAACTAACTATCTAAGGAAGACTATGTACAGGGTTTGTACAGACAACAGACAACATAAAGTGCACATGCAAACGTGCAAACAAAAGCAACAATGTAGAATAGAATTCTACAGAATGTAGAATTCTGAATGTAGAATAAAACACTAACACTGTAAGCTAATCTTTGATATAAAATAAAACACTAAGACTCTGAGGTAATCAGTAATGTACAGTAGAATAAACTGCTTAAATTCTACGCTAATGGCCCATGAAGAAAAAGAAGCTTAGCTTATTCTTGGAAAAGAACAAAGCACAAAACTCTCTGAGGTAAACAATGAAGTACAATAAGAAACTAACACTTTATGCTCGTTCTTAAAAATCTAACTTTACGACTATAAGTTCTAACATATAGGAAATCACTAATACTGTGATAATCCTTGATATAGAATAAAACAAACATCAGGGGTAATTGCTAATGTAGAATGAGAAACTAACAAAGCAAGCATTTTTTGTGTAGGACAAAACAAACACTTTGAGATAATTGAAAATAATAATAATAAAAAAAGAAGCTGATACTCTAAGCTAAGTCTTGATATAGAATTGACACTGATACTCTGAGGTAATTGCTAATGTAGAATAAAACACTGAGACACTGAGATAATTGCTAATGTAGAAGAAGAAGAAGCTAACACTTTTTGCTAATTCTTTGTATAAGAATAAAGCAGTGATAATCTGAGGTAATCATTAATATTAATGTAAAACTCTAACAATGGAGTAACTGCAAATGTAGAATAAGACCCTGACATCCTAACTTTCAGAGGTAACTGCTAATATAGCAAACAAAGAGTATTTTTTTTTTAGAAAATGTGAAATAAAATGCTAACACTGAGCTAATCACTGGTCTGAGATGAGAAGCTAACACTCTAAGCTCATTCTTAATACAGAGAATGAAACTGAATAAAAGTCTGAGGTAAACACTAGCATAGAATAAACACAACCGCTGTAAGCTAATGACCAATGTAGAAAAACAAGCTAACACACACAAGTGAATTATATTATGTAAAATTAAAAGCTAGCACTCGCTAAGCTAATCACAGGTGTCAGATGAAGGGCTAAACTAATTCCCAGCCATGATGAAAATGCAGACCTAACGCTCAGCTAACGACCGGTGTTAAAGTAAAAGTATATATAGGACGAAGGCCTAGCATGCTCAGCTAATGATGTAGGTGCTTTATAATGACAGATGTAACATGACGAGCTAAATACAGTGTGTGTTATATAAAAACAAGCAGTGTGCTACAGACACCGTGTCATTGTGTCAGCTGGGAAGTTCAACACCTTCACGCTTCATTTCAGAGATCCGCTGCAGGCCAGGGGAGAAGTGGATTCGCCCCAGTTCACTTCACACTACATTCCTTTTTACCTCACAATGAAGTATTGCTGAAGTACCTGAGAGAGTGTGTGTCCTGAAACACTTTCCTTGGTTAACGTTACAGTTACACCACGAACCTAGAAACCTGTTCTAATTGAGCAAAAACAGTAGATTTAGCAAATGGCTAAATGGTTAACTAGCTCCCATGCTAATGTCATTTATAAATTTCAAATTTCAATATATACCTTGTTCCTGTTGGGTGACTTGAGGAATGTAGCAAATATTTCTACTTTCGTGGTCGTACATTTTCAGGTACAACTAATTCTCTGACTATCCTTTTAATGTCAGATTGTGTGAGATTCTAGCTAATCTGTCCTGTTAGCTGGTTAAGGTGGCATCAGTATCAGTTTGAGGGCAGCCCTGGCTCAGTGGTTGAGGCTCTGGGTTACTAATCTGAACGTCAGCAGTTCAAGCCCATGCACTGCCAAGCTACGAAATTGTAGCCCTTGATTAAGGCCCTTTAACCCTCTCAGATGTATCATGGCTAACCTCAGCTTCCTAACAAGTGGTAAAAAAATTATGACATAATGCTGAAATATATGCAAGAAATAAAGGCTTCTAACCTAGTTTAATTTGATTGTGTAGTTTTTACAGATGCATTATGCTGAACATCAGAAAGCAATGACTAGTAATATTTAAGAAGGCACAATTACTACATGCTATTGAGAAATGGTCGAGAACTGCTAAGTGGGATACACACCGATCAGCAACAATTCTAACACCACTGTCAGGTCAATTGAATAACACTGATTATCAACTATATACCATTAAACTAGTGACATATGGCCATTCAAAGGCTCATTTATGCATCTGGGGACCTTAAAAATGTATACATAAATAAATAAATAAATAAATAAATAACATTACAGAACAATATATGCATGGCTGTAAAGAAAGAAACATATTTCAACATTTTCATCTGGACACAAAAAAATATATAATCTAGAAAATAGAACTGTGACAAAGTTACCAGAAGCTCTGGCATATTCTCCAGCACACTCAGTAAAAACTAACTGTGCAAATGCTTTTTAAACATGTGCCAAAAAAAATGTCATAAGCAAAGATGCTTTTGAAAACATATCTACGTACATATAGGAACTTCAGTAAATGTCACTAAAGAGTAATAAAATAAACATGGTCCATGTTTGGTGTGGAAACATTTTGCTAGATACAGATGTGTGCAGTTTTTATAAAGAAATGTTTAAAAGGCATTTCCACCGTACTGTAAGTAAAACAGCTGTTAGGTTTTACTAAGTGTGCTGGAGAATATAGGATTCTATAGGTTTTTTTGTTTGTTTACATCTGACAACTGGTCTGTCATATAGTCATGTAATATGCTGCTTTCTTTAGAGGCTTGCAAATATTCTTTTGCAATATTATTTATTTATAAATTTATTTTTAAGGTACGTTTGGAAATATTTGAATGGTTTTGTATATAATAATGCAGACATGATATACATCCTGTATATAACAAGTTTTTTTTTTTTGTTTCACTCTACCATGAAGGCCAGTCTGTCCAGTCTGATCCCACAGAAACAGCACAAACTGCTGGAAATATATTATGGTTGAAAGGCACCAGAACACCCAGTGCATCACAGACTGCCGCATATGTGGCTTAGCGGGTAAAATAAAGTTTCAGCTTGTTGATCTGGCCACCAAATTCCCTGGATCTCAATCCAATTAAGGATCCACGAGATGCACCACATAAACAAGTCTGATCTATGGAGGCCCCACGCCGCAACACATACCACCCAGAGGATTTGGCAGTAATTTCCTGGTGACAGACACCACAGCACAGCTTGGTGTAAGTTCGGGATTTAACTCGAAGCATATAGCATCCTCCAATGGGACGTGACTTATGGTTTCCATCAGGGATTTCTGTTTAGGGGTTTCCGCTTACTGTTACATACCACCTGACCCCATTACAAGGTATCCATTATTGGGTAGTAGATGATCAGAATAAAATTACATTAAAAAGAAATTCCATGAATTGACCATTACAGGCCATCAGAACCCCAATTACGTCCATTAGGAAAATATAGAGATCTCTAATGAGGACGGTAAAACTTGTTAAAACATTAGAAGTCAAAACATTGGCCTGCTATTAAGGAGGTTTTGAGCTCCAGCCCCAGCACCACCAGACGGCCACTGCTGAGCTCCTAAGCAGAACCCTTAACCTTCATCTACTCGGATTTATTTCTTTTGTATATATTAGATAAATGTAACTTGCTCTGGGTAATGTCTTAAGAAGTAAATGCTCTATGAATTACGAAACATGTACCGCTGCCAAACACTCCTGCCATAAATCTATTCTCAGCACTGGATTATTTCCAGCACTCATGTAATGGGCCATAATATCATTAACTGTGTGATTGAAGCTATATTGGCTTTGGTTCATGTGAACACACAGTAGATTAAAACTGGAATTCATTTTAACACACACACATACACACACAGCCATTAGAGTGGAATTTCAGACATGTCCATAAGAGCCAAAGGGATTATTTTCAGCATTGTTCCTGCCGGACTGGAAAGGAGGCGCTAAAAAAAGACAGAGCTCCGAGACTTCAAATAGAACATCATACAGAACATCTGCTTTATTCCCACATCAACATCTGATTTCACAGTCAAAACAGGCACACAGTCGGAACACAAACGGTGTCGTACATATACACAAGCTCATATTTATTTCTTTATTTCTCTCTGAGTGAGAATACTGATCAGGGATCAGCACTGCGGTATAGGTTTATAACTGCATTCATGGGAATTAGACGGGCGTGACCTTATCCTGGATGTCTGAAATAAATGAGAGATAAAGACATGACATTCTTGTGTGGTCTTAGATTAAAGAAGAAGCTCGCCATCGGGTGGAGGACAGCAGGAACTGCAGGGAGAACTGAAGCAGCTGTGACATCAAATGTCCTGCTTATGAAGTTTTCCTTCTAACACAATTCTACAAAATGTGTAGCAGTCCACTATTTCCAACAGCAAACAAGGGTGAGTAAAGAACAAAGGGTGAACAGACAGATACATGCCCACATATACAAAAAATAAAAATCTAAATGTGTACAGTGTGATGTTTGACAGGTAAAACATGAGTTAACCTGGTCTGTGTGTGTATGTTATATAAAATTATTATGTGGCTTTCCAGAGTTGTGATCTAAACTGTAAAGAGGGTTGGGCTTGACGCTTTGACTGACAGGCTCATTGTCCAATAAGATTGCTGACAAATGAATCCAGCTGGTCTTCATCTTTAATCCCGACAAACTGGTCGATGATGTCACCGCCGCGCATGGCTATCACTGTGGGAACCGCCGACACCTAGAACAGTGAAAGATCAATGAAGGTTACTTAAAAAAACAAACAAACAAAAAAAAAAAACACTAACTTAATGTTCAATACAGTCATCTACAATAATGTGCAAAAGTAATATCTTAAAAATGTATAAATAAATAACAACAAAAAATATATAATCTAGAAAATAGAAAAAAAAAAAAACCTGTGTGTGACAAAGTTACCAGAAGCTCTGGCATATTCTCCAGCACACTCAGTAAAAACTAACAGCTGTTTTACTTACAGTACTGTGCAAACGCCTTTTAATCATAGCAAAGATGCTTTTAAAAATATATCTACATATAAGAACTTCTGTAAATGTCACTAATGAGTAATAAAAAATAAACATGGTCAATATTTAGTGTGGAAACATTTTGCTTGAAAATAATCAGTAGTGCTAGATACAGTGTGCAGTTTTTATAAAGAAAACAGCTGTTAGGTTTTACTAAGTGTGTTGGAGAATATAGGATTCTTCTGATAATTTTTTCACACTTGTTCTTTTCTATGTTCACGCAAAATCCAGGACCCTTCATTAGTTTTTTTTGTTCGTTTACATCTGACAACTGGTCTGTCATATAGTCATGTAATATGCTGTTTTCTTTAGAGGAATGCAAATATTCTTTTGTAATATTCTTTATTATTAAGTTGCGTTTGGAAATATCGAATGGTTTTGTATATAATACTGCAGACATGATATACATCCTGTATATAACGCAATAGATTTTTTTTTTCTTTGAGCAGAGACTAAATCTGTTCAGCGTACAGACACTTCCTGCTCATCAGCCTACTCTCTCAATCCACTCAGTGACGCATGGTGGTGGTATTATGCTGAACGTTTCGCTCAGGCTCTTCTCTCATTTCTCCCCTTCATACGGTTGCTGACTCCTTCTGTAATCCTCTGCTGTCTGCCTGCATGATGTCTAACTGTACGATTCTTTACCTGGAGAGCAACTGTGTGTGAATTCAACGAACCCATTCTTACCCCGTATTCTATGGCGAGGTCCGTGTGCTCGTCAATGTCCACTTTGGCCATGGCGATGCGACCCTCCTGCTTAGCAATGGCCTTCTCCAGCCTTGGGCCCAGGATCTTACAGGGACCACACCAACTAGATCACACACACAAACACACGTTTCATAAACAACTTCGGACATCACTTTTTAGATAACTACAAACAATTAACCAAATATAGTTGCAAGCAGCGATGAGTGGGCCCAAGCACCCTGCGCCATCACCACCCGCAGTGGGCGCACGCAATTAAAGGGGGCATACTAATAGCATAATGACAATTTAAGAAAAGGGGAAATTTTATGTTTAGACCTCCAAAAAGACTCAGATGCTGGTAAAAAAAAAAAGCATCATGCTCAGATGTCATTAAAAGTTAATAACCACTTTTTGGTACAAGTTTAAGGCGTTGTCAAGGCTGACCTGTTTAAGATATCAAAAATCCCTCTGAAATTTTCCATACTCAATGTATTGAGATCACATTGGCCCGTTGGTTTGTTGCTGATCATATAAATCCTCAAGGAAGATTACATGAAAAATCCACTGGGTGCATTTTGCAACCGACTCAAAGTAACCTAGCAGAGCCTATGACGCCCAACGCGAAGGTTTAAAGCTCAATGAGCTCTAAATGTGTACCAGGTTTCAAGTGTGTATGAGCTACAGTATGCAGCAAAATCTTGTGTGAGAACCCCGTGCCATGCCTGGGGCCCAGACTCTTAATCATTCTGATGACAGCAGATTCCAACCTGTCTGCCAATTTGTATGACTTTTTGAGCATGTTGAGTCCCCCAAAAAGCCCTGGATGGTGGAAAAAAATCCTTAGAAGAACAAGAGGGCCCTTCACACAATATGACGACATAAGGCTGATATCATAGTCCTTGTGCCCTAAATAAAAATAGCAATTACTAGCCTGTGGCTTTCTTTCCGAACCATTACTGCAAATTTACTGTATGTATGGATTTCCCCTAGATCTGGGTGAACTTAGGCCAAATGTACAAAGGCCATCCATTTTACAAGGCTTGAGGGATTGAGGACACACCCAGACTGTATACCTTTTCTTCCTTCTTCTTCTTCCTTGGTGTTTAACAACGGTCGACATCCAGTAAGTTGAATTACCGCCAACTGTACGTCTCACACTCCCTCATCTTCCCAATTCCAGTTTTCATTTCTTGTCTTTTGTTGTCTTTACCGGCGGTTTGGCATCTACTGTACAATGTTGGATCATTACCGCCACCTTTTGGTCTTAATCTCCATCATCATCTTTTTAGATTAAATTTCTAGTCCCATTGCCCTTTAGAAATCCACCAAATACTCTCTTCCCACCCCCACCCCCACCCCTCTTGCAGCGTAATTTTTTCTAGACATAAGATGTTTGTGTGTTTTGACGAACAGATGAATTCTATTAAAAACAACAACAACAAGGAATTCATCTGTTCGTCTAAACACAAGACACACTGACCACACCCCTTTTATTATTTTTACATTCTCCACAATCATTTCTGTTATTGCCACAAAAAATATTAGACCACACCCCATTGTGTAAACACAAAACACACAGGCCACACCTCTTTTTGCTAGGCATCGAGTACACACCCTGTCTGTTAAACCTGAAAAGCTGACAGACCACACTTATTTTGCTAGACCAGAGGCACTACAGCCACGCCCCTTTCACTTGCCCTGAGGCACTGAAAGCATATCCCTTCTGCAAGGGCTAAAGGATTAAAGCCACGCCTCCAGTGCTAAGACTGTCCTGTTTTTGGCTGGGTCAGAGACACAGAGACCTGAGAGGAACAAAGTCTACAAATCTTGACTTGGTTAAAGTGTATTCAGCCAAGATGATTTTTTTACGCGAGTACACGTCAGGCAGCCAACAAACCAGAGTTCAGCTTTAGCCTCAGGACCAGTTTCCTACAGCAACCAGCCACAACACTGTTCCATGATGTCTTTGATTTATTGCGCTTAACCATATGCTACGCCAATAAACAAGTCCTTGGCAACATAATCACAAAGATAAGCCAGACCATTCAGGAAACGTAAAACAGCAGGGTGCAAGATAAAGTGAAAGTTCGGTGTCTAATAGCCTGCTGTAATTATATCATCACTGATGAATGTTAACATGCGCTCGGCTAACCACACGAAAGAGAAATAACAGTTACAGTTCTACAAGTACTTATAATCCAGTCCATAAAGAGGACAGGGATGCTCTCAGATTGGTATTAACTACAGCAGCAACTTTACAAAAGTTCTCAACTTAGTAAGAAAAACAAGTCGATGTGAACCCAAATTAATCATCGTAAATGAAATTGCAAATAGATCGAGATTATAGATTAAGCCTGAGGACTTGGAGACAGATGGACTGGGAGGCTTTAACACAATCCCAATGCCCTGGTGGAGTTTATATTCCACCCACGTGTTTGTGCCATTGTACCAACGTCACATTATTACTCATAGTTAATCAAAATCAACATGAAAACCTGCACAATGATCGCACAAGTGATTTTTTTAATAGAATTTTGACATCTTAGCAAGTGATGAATTCTCGAGCCTCGCCAAACTTCTCTATAACTTCTTTCTAAAAAGTTTACAATAAACCCAATATAAAATTAAGTTTATTTCTAGTCAAATGTTACTAAAATTGCAAGCAAAGCATTTCTTGTAGATAAGTTTGTTTCTAGCTTAAAACAAGCTAAATTATCTGCCAACAGAACAAAAGAATTTGCGTAACATTTTAATAAAATCTGATTAGAACCAAGTTTAATAATCTTATATATTGTTTGTTGTATTCTTGTTTTAAGAAAGTGTAGACGAATGTAAATATATTTAATATATTTTCACTTGATATTATTTTTGCACTGTGATAAATACATATTGTCAAACCTCCTCTTAATGAGATCGTCTGTGCAATTATTTGCGGTTAGCCTGGATAAATACAGTATGCTTGAATACAAAGAGGTTAATTTAATAATAGCATAACAGTTTACAAGGCAATTTTCAAGTGTCTAAAGGATTTTAAGTGTTTTAAAGGTCGCTTCATGTTAATGAAGTCATGTTTGTTTCCTCCTAGCTATGTTCTAGCTGTCTGTGACTGTTATTCTGTACTGCTGCAGAACTGCATGTTGCCCTGCGATTAATAAACATCCATAGAATCCGATCCAATCCTATGAAAATAAAAGCAGATGCCAAGCTGGAAATATTCAGTTTTCTCGAAACACAAATTAGCAGAGCCTTTCGTCAAACATATCCAAGACGGCCAACATGGTGGAAATATATTTAGAAAAAATTCTATTCTACGTGAAATTATTCATTTCATGTGAATCGTTCTGTTTAATAAGCAACAATTAAATTATTTGTCACTTGTACCCATAGAGCACAGTGAAATTAGTTTTCTGTATATCCCAGTTAGGAAGCTGGGGTGAGGGCACGTGATCAGGCAGGATACAGCGCCCCCTAGAGCAGATACGGTTAAGAGCCTTGCTCAAATCTAATCCGTGTGACTGGGGTGTAATAAGCCAAAGCGGGAATCCAGGGACACAATCTGAAGGATATTAGGATAAAATATTTCCAAGTATACCATTCAGGCATTTCAGAACGACTCTGAATGAATAAATGTAGGTCAGAATCTTCCAGGAAACTAATGAGATCTTTTTGAACAACAAACGAACATACTCATACACTTAGAAGAGAATTAAATAACACTGTGTGTCACGCCATTACCGGAAAATAATCAGTGACAGGGGTGGACTGATGAAATGGACTTATTTCCTCCCAATCACGGACGGCACTTCCTGGAGTTATTTTATTACTCTTACACAACAGCAAATCGCTAGCCATTACATTTCTAACCATGTATTAAACAATAGGTGATGGGAATCACCAGGGACGACCCGATACCGTTACAAAGACTATTGTTGTTCTATTAGAATCACGGTTTAATAAATACCCTAACTCATTTTTTTTCTGAATTTGTTCCAATTTTAAAACTTTAAATCTTTAAAGAACTTTTGTCACAAAATTTGAAAGTTTTATACTTTATTCACCTGAACTGAACATGAGTAATTAACTGTAGCCCGTTCCCTATAACGTTAGTTTTCTGACTTCAAAACCAAGCGCTGCGTTTAAACAATACAAACCAACTTCAAATGCAAGAGTTTAACATTTAACCATTATAAGGAAACTGCGATGTTTTTCCGCCTCAAATGCGATGCGTGTCGATCAGTCGTGAGCAACTGGATTCTAACACACGTGCCCTGAGACAAACTAGTGCATGCAGTGTTCTGCTCACAGAGTTTTTAGGGAAAAAAAGGCAGATCGGAAGCTTTTAACACTCTTGATTTTTAATAACGTAAAGCCATAAAAACAGGTTTGTGTCAGAATGATTCATAACAATCGATTATTTTTTTTCCATCTCTGCTGCCATGAATTATCAATGTGTGAGAAGTTTAGCTCTATAATCCTGTAGGATTTAATCAACACAAAATGAAAACTATTTTAAAATTTGAAAAATCATGAGAGATAACTATTAAATAATGATGTACATTATGTCTGTTTATAATTATAGCTATGATAAAAAACCCTTGCTTCATCTCATGCTGTGTATGAGAGCAGAATGTCTCGTGCCTCCCGGGGAGCCGATCTGAGCGATATGCAGACATACAGGTCGAGTCACCTCTCTCAAAACACCCACAGCTGTTAGAGTTATAAACAGCGCAGAGACTCCGCCCTCGCCGTGAGGATCTGAGATTATACGTACTGTGCGTGGAAGTCCACCAGCACGGGCAGGTCGCTGTTGATGACCCTCTTAGTGAAGTCGTCCTGGTCCTGCACGTTGAAGGAGACACACCTGTGTGAGGACAGAGAGAGGGGGCGAGAAGGAGACAGGAAGGACTGCCGGTGGACCGAGGTGTTCAGGTAGGAGGAGGAGGAGCGTGACGAGGAGGAGAGCGAGGCGGCGGTGGGGGCAGGAAGGCGGCGGAAATCTTTCACAGCGACGTTCCAGACTCTCCTCACGAGCAGCCGAGTAGCCATCTGCGAGGGGAGATGTAGAAGACGGGGATTTAATCATAGATCGTTTTCATGTCCCCACAACTAAAGGACTTTCCATGAAGGAACAAACAGTGAAACAAACAACATATCACTGCTGAGCCAAATCAAGTCGCCACTAAACCAAATAATATGACTGACGATCCGAATCGTATCACCGATGAACTGAATCATATCACCCCTGAAGCTTTCTACATCATCGACTCACGTGACCGCCGTACCGACTCGTATCACTGCTGAACCAATCGATTATCACTGCTTAAATGAATCATATCACAGCTGAAGTTAATTATATCACTCCGGAACTGACTCAGATAACTGCTGAACCAAAATTCAATGTTTTCTGGTATTTGGCAAACAGAGCGACTTTTTATTTCATTATACTCGTGAGTTCTTGAGAGTTAAAGGCCTTGCGCAAGGGTCTAACAGTGGCAACTTGGTGGTGCTGGGGTTTGAACCTGGGACCTTTCGATCAATAGTCCAAGACTTTAACCACTGAGCTACCCCGATACATGTTTGATGATATCATGCTGATTGTAAGCAGACTTCCTAAACCCTGAGGTTACACTGTCTCTCCTCACCTGGTGTGTGTGTGTGTGTGATCTGAACACACTGTAAACACACTCAGAACTGTTTCTGCACACATCATCTCTGTGATAAGCCCAGTGTTCCTGCATATCCACGGGTGCCATTATTTCTGCACCAGCCTGTATGATGAGGATGGGAGACACAGCAGCACGTGCGCTCACGTGCTATTAGTGTGCTATCATTGGCATCATGTGTGATCTCGCGCTTACAGTGTGTATATGTGTGTGTGTGTGTAAGCTTGTCCTATCACCAATAACCTCCGCGTGACTTTGCCTTTCTTCAGGCTAAAAGGAGTTTTATATTTATTGTAAAGCAATGAAACCTGAAATACCGTTAAATATATAACTGGATAATTAACAGACCATAATGAACACAGACACGACCGTACTGTCGGTAATTACTTACCGTATTATTCCGCTGTTAGAATATCGACTCTGGTCACACGGACCAAGTGCAGAGGGAAGTACTTCCGGTTCGTGGTGTGACGTCAGACTCCGAATCACTCGTGTCGAGCAGAAGAGTCGGTTCCTCCGTGTTGAAGGCTCCAGAGTGGGACATATCCACCACATGACATCATGCTCAGGTTCTGGAACATTCCTCGTAAGAACAGAAAAAAAACATATTTGCAAAACCCGTCAAGCCCCATGATGCACCTGGCTCTCATGAAGACCTGCTCATTAACACTGCAGAGGAGAAGTTCAGTTAGAGTCAGCAGCCTCAGAAATCACCAGATAACTAACAGCACCTCAGATTAGAGCCGTTATGAAGCTTTACAGAGCAGAAGTAGCAGATAAACATCTCAATATCAACTGCAGAGATAAAATAATAATAATAAATAAATAAATCAGGAAAGACCATGGAATTAGAAGGGGTAGTGTACAGATGTGTTTTAGCAGGCTTCACTTCTTCTTTGTTGTTGTTTATCAGTGGTTGGAATTCAATAGGTTACATTACTGCCAACTATCTCATTCTATCTCATCTTCCCCGCCTTTTAAAACCTCCTCATTCCACACCTTATCTTGCTCTTTACTTTTCCACGGCAAGAAAAAAGAACATTGTATTGAAGGGGCAAACGCTGTATTAAATATGCAGATTATTATTATTATTATTATTTTGCTGTGGAAAAAAAATACAACAATATACAACAATAGATTATCCAAAGAGACTTGGAGCATGAGGCGGGGCACACACACACACACACACACACACACACACATTATGGGACTGTGGGAGGAAACCAGAGTACTCAGAGGAAACCCACCAAGCACAGGGAGAACTCCATGTACATACATATATATATATATATATATGTATATATATATGTACATGGAGTTCTCCCTGATTTCTCCCAAATTATATATATATATATATATAATTTGCAGAAATCATATGTTCTTAAATAAAAATGCCATTTTAGAAATATAATATACAGTATTATATACACTCTGTATATAATATTTCTAAAATGGCATTATGATTTAAGAACATATGATTTCTGCTAATTTCCGATGCTGTAGCTAGCCTCTCAGATATATATTTACATTTAGGCATTTGGCAGACGCTCTTATCCAGAGCGACTTACATTTTTTTAAAATCTCATTACACATCTGAGCAGTTGAGGGTTAAGGGCCTTGCTCAAGGGCCCAACAGTGGCAACTTGGTGGTTGTGGGGTTTGAACCTGGGATCTTCCGAACCGTAGTCCAATGCCTTAACCACTGAGCTACCCCTGACCCAATATATATCATCCCAAACAAATACACTAAAGAATCTATAGTCTAGTCAGACATTTCTGTATGTTTTACCCCAAACCCTTACAGTTCCACTTCTACACAAAGTTTCTTCCAGTCCTTTACTTAACTGAATCATAACTAGAGACACACCAAAATGATTTGTTCAGGAGAGTCGATTCAGTAAGTCAGATCTTGTTCGTGTCCTTCACTGCTAGGTGAGTGTTCGAGTCTCGTGCTCTCCATTGCCCTCCTCAGGGGTATTTCAGATTGTCTCACTTGGATTGCATAACTGTTGATATTGATGTGTCATGCTTACATTTCATTATTTGACTATGCGGTACATACACATGACGTGTATAATGGGCTTGAGGCACTACTGCAGCTTAAAAGTACTAATGGGAAAAGATTTGCATCTTTTTATTTTTCGAACAATAAAGCTGCTTTTCATTTACTGATGAGAAAAACTGAAGGCATATAGAACCAAAATG
Source organism: Channallabes apus (assembly GCA_030522415.1). Classification (NCBI taxonomy): domain Eukaryota; kingdom Metazoa; phylum Chordata; class Actinopteri; order Siluriformes; family Clariidae; genus Channallabes; species Channallabes apus. The sequence goes on along the minus strand of CM060105.1, from coordinate 11,158,543 downwards.
AGCAGTAACTGAAGGCGGCTGTAGTAAAGCAAAAGGGCGAAGCAGCATACAGCAGGAGGAAGCTCTGTATGTAGTGAGGTGCATGGGCTCCAGACTTCAGGATGGCATTGGCTGCAAAGTCTTTGTATTCATGTTTGTAAAATAATGATCCTGAAATTTGTGTCTAAATGTCTTGTCACAATCAGTGACATATTGCATCATATCTATTCCATTTCCACCACAGAAATACACCACCACATCCATTGTGGTGGAGTATAGAAGCAAAAGTATAATGATTATGTTCCTGTCCAAATGGTGATGGACCTTTCAGTTTTCAGTTCTCAGTTAAAGCTTCATCTTCTTCTTCTTATTATTATTATTATTATGAAGAAGAAGAAGAAGAAGAACAATATCTCAGGGAACTTGGTTCACAAGGCTTGATTCACCATGGATGGAGTGCCAACCTATCACAGCGTAAACACACATACTGTACACACATACACACACACTCTTCGGGCCATGTGGAAACACTGATCAGCCTCCAGTACATGTCTGTAGACTGTGGGGGAAACAAATCCAGCCGCCGGGAAAACCTGCAAACTCCATGCACTCACAGACCAGAAGCGAGATTCAAACCGCCTGTCATGGACATGTGAGATCACAGTGGCAACCACAAACACCGTGCAGCCTTTGATAATAATATTAATATTACTTCTACCTCTACTACTACTAATAATAATAATTATCATAATAATAATAGTGGAAGTAACGGCACCATGGTGGCTTAGTGGTTAGCACTGTTGCATTGCACATCCCTGTGCTTGGTGGATCTCCTCCGGGTGCTCTGATTTCCTTCCACAAACTAAACACATGTTAGGTTAACTGACACTCCTGAATTGTCCATAGTGTGTGAATGAGCACCAAGGTGTGTATGTGTGTGTGTGTGTGTGTGTGTGTGTGTGTGTGTGCCCTGTGATGGATTTGCACCTTGTTAAGAATGAACCCCGCCTCATGCCCTTTTTCCCCTGATTTTCTCCCTAATTTAGTTGTGTCCAATTCCTCCCCGTCTCTACGGGGCTCCCACATTAAACTACCTCTACCACTCAGTCAGGGCCAAAGACTATCACGTCTTCCCTCCGAACCACGTGACACCATCCAATCGCATCTTTTTGAACTGCTTGCTCACGCACCGTTGGGAGCGGCGTAACACACATGGAGGACAGAACTATCCACTCCTTCCACTTGCGTGAGCTCACAGACGCCCCTGATTGGCTGTAGAGCTGTAATTAATGTGGAAGCACTAAATACTCGTCCCTCCCCTCTAAGAGAGCCAATCAGTAACCACAGGTTGAGAGAGGTTATGGCATCACCCGGGAATGGAGCTCGCGATCCTTGGATGATAGGGTGAGCACTTTACCACTGCGCCACTCGGCCAGTAAAACATTTGTTAGCTATAAAACCATCCACATCATATTATTATTACTCCCATCTGGCACATCAGGTGACAAATCCTCCCCACCGTGGAGGTGCGTTTGTAATTTCTGGCAGCTACTTACAGGTTCGGGTTGCTCGACCCCTGATTTTATGTGAGCACTTTGGGGAGAAGAACCTTGCTCAAGTGTCCAACAGTGGGAGCCCAGCAGCATCAGCGCTCGAACTGGGGACCTCCTGATCAGCAGTTCAGCACCCTAACCACCGAGCTACTGTACCCCTGTCCCCTATTATTTCAGTAATGTTTCAATTGAAAGTTCCTGAACACACATCCACCCCATAGTGGAAAAGAAAGAAAACACGGCCAACTCCTAGGATTATGATTGTGATATAATTATGGAGAAAGACGTCTTACAGAGGACATGGCGATGGACAAAACCCAGCTCTTGTTTACCCACAAGCCTAGAATCGACCATTTGGCCTGAGCCTCCTGTTTTATAATTTACAGAGGCAGAGGGATGAAGGGAAAACCAGCAGTTGGCCATCTTTCATGTGGGAGAGAGGGCAAGCATGGGATTGTGTGTGTGTGTGTGTGTGTGTATGTGAAACAGAAAGAGACTTTATATTTATAAGAGCAGGACAAAAGTGTCTTTTTGAGAGACTGGTAAAGAGGGTGCATGAGTGCTGGAACAGAGACACGACCCAGGACGGCTCCATGGTAACGACGGACCACAGCATCCGCTGACTTTCTGGGCTAATCAAGGTAAAATCATCCAGTACCGTCAGTAAGTGAGTGCTTCTTTTCTCTCTCTCAAGCCTGAGTATTATTTCTGTTTCTATAATTTCATATAAAAAATGTGTGATCTACTCTTAATGTTCATGTTGTATTCTTAGTAACAGATGTACTGTAAGTGATTAGTCCTGTTCAGTGCCTGTTTTAGCTTGTGGTCTTTCTCCATTACTCTGAATACTGCTTGAGAAATGCTACTGTAAACATTTTTTATCTTACATGCTGCTTTTATTGTTACTGCGGTAGTGTGTTAGTAATTAAACAAAGAAATTTGATTTGGGGTTTGGTTTGGTAGTTGTGTTTTATTAAACGATGCACATCATCATGGCTCTTCTGGAGATCTAAAAAGCCTGGAGCCACCCTACCAGACCATTTCCGCAGAGAACACCTCAACAGCATAGCTAAGAGAAACTATCTCGTTTTTGTGGTAGTGCTAATGTTAGTATTAGTGGTAGTATTAGTATATACACTGATCAACCATTACATTATGACTACTGTCAGGGTGACATGAACACCATGCAACATAATTATTTATTATACACCAGTAAACTGGCGACAGGGCCATGGACACCCAAGGCTAACCCATGCCAGCAGGGACCAACGAACAGCACGTCCACTGCGATCCCATACACAAGCCAATGCGGGTCAACGTTAGCCAGCAGAACATCCAGTGCACCACAACTTGCTGTGTATGGGGCTTAGCAGGCAAAGAGTTCAAAACGGTCAATCTGGCCTCCAAAATCCTTAGATCTCAACTAATCGAATCCCCCCGAGATGCTCCAGACAAACAATTCTGATCCAAGGAGGCCCAATCCTGCAACCTGTGGCACCCAAAGGATCCGCTGCTAATATTCTGGTGCTAGAGACCATAGTTGACCCACAGAGGACCTGCAGAATTATTACCCAAGGCATCAGAGCCACCTCAGTGGCCCAAGATAAACCTAAAACCTAGGCAGTTTTATGTTTATGTCTTTAATGGTATGGCTGATCAGTGTAAGTGCTATTTTTAGTATTAATATGAGTTATGTTAGTACTACACAAGTGCATCAGTGCTAATTTAAAGTGTAAATTTTCCTTCTTCACTTTTTGTCAAGATCTTCAATTGGTCTTTGGCTCCCCTGTCATGTCCGCACCATGTCCGACCTCCCGATCATCTCAGATACCTCTTGCTGGAGCACCAACACCAAAGTGGAGCCAGAAATCAGTGACACACTTTACAGGAGCACTCATGGATCAGACGGAGGGAAGTGTGTTGCATGTCCTCTTCGTCCTGCCCCTCTGTTCCGCTCCATTGGGCTGCCAGGGTTATCATCCAGCCTGCCACCTCACCGTCGCTTACGTTCCATCTTACACAGAGCGCGAGCGGTGCGACCTGATACTACTAACGCTAAAGAAAGCACTGAGGTTCAAGGTGGTGTGAAAACTAATACTCTTATTTCTCAAGCTACGTACAGGGAAGTGCCTTTCAGAGACTCTCTGCCTGATATCAAGACACAGAAACTTCGTCCCTCTCAAACCCACCAAGAGACACGAGTAAGAAGAAGCCGCTTGACCTGCGACATGGAGACCTTTTCCAGCTTCCAGTCAGAATCAGAGACGCATTTAAACCCCAACAATGATCTCACAGATACATTTCAGAGGCGCCACAGCATGGGACACCAGGACCCTCCATCAAAGATTTACACTAACAGGAGAACCATCGTGTTTCCTGTCACACAGAGTGACACGCACTCAGCGGCAACCACAGAAATGCCAGCGAATGCCAACAGAAAGAGATGGAGCAGGAGGATCCGACAGATTTTGGCTTCTGAGAAAGGCAGTGACAAGCTGGACATCAGTGAGTGCTTTCACAGTCTTGTCATAACAGAAGATCAGGCCTCTGCCAGCAGGAAGAACCCACAACCTTCTGGATCTCCAAAGTCTAACAAATGTGAACTAGAGTGTGAGCAGGAAGGAAAGACGGCACATCACCCCAGGAGAGACCGACGTCCACATTTCCTGCCTCCAATATCTCAGTCGGGATACCTGTTAGACGTACCATTCGTTCTCCCAGAGAATTCCCCTCCTCCATCTCCTGGCAGCTTTTTCAGCACTCCTTTCTTCCCTCTGAGTGTCCCAGCACTTCCTGTCCATCCACAACGAGGACAGACAGACACCTGAGAAACCTGAGACACCTAAGAATCCAATGCAGGGCCAATCAACTGCATTTGACTTTGATCTGCAGTTAAAATTATATTATGCTGACTTAGTAGAGGATCAGCTTAGACTAGACTAGGGTGCATCTAGTTCCACTTTTTTGTCTTTGGAAGATTTTTAACTCAAATAAATGATTATAAGTTGATTTAAATGACATATATCACATTTCCACAAGGGCATTCAAGACAAATCAGGAGTTTAGATTTTACAGAATAACAGAACACAGTTATGTCTGAGTGCGGTTAAGTGATTCTACTCTTTATATCTCTACGTATGTAACCCCCTGCTACACTAATGCACTTATCCCAGTGTTTCACTACTGCTTGGATAGCATGAAGGTAAAACGTTTTCTCAATATGCCTGAGCTATGATGAGACTACCTGCTACATATCTGAAGCTTCACACTGGCCTCCCACGAAATCCTTTAATTCCCCAAACATGTGGGGGATACATGAGGCAATGAAGTCATAAAGGAAAGCATCAGAGTGACACTTAGTGAGTTTATTGTCCAGGGGAGGGCAGCATAGACTCCCATTTCAATTTTCGTCCGTTTTGTTCCTTTAGTAATGGACCATGTGTGAGTTTATAAAGTTACCATCACTGTGAAATGAGAATGAGTGTGATGTTTTAAGTGATGCTTCAGAAGAGGAATATACTACTTACGTACATGCTAACTCATACAAAAAATACTCTCTCTCTCTCTCTCGCTCTCTCATACACACACACAAACACCACTCACATGGTCAGCATGGGAACAGAGGTGAGCTCTGTCTGCTGTGCTGCTGTAAGTGTGTGTATGTGTGTGTGGAAAATCCAGGAACAGAACATACACATCTCAAAGAGAGAGAGAGAGAGAGAGAGAGAGAGACGTTCCTTGCCCACCAAACAAACAAGGTGGCGGAAATAGCAGGGATTGCTGGGATTTTTGTGGGGTCCCGAGTTGGAAAGAGTAGGACGCAGGGAACAAGGCGTCTCTGTTTGACACCTCTGGCCAGGAGGGAAGGATAGACTGATGAAGGGATGAAGGGAGGAGGGGAGTAGAGATGAAGGGAGGATAGTGAGGGAGGTTGAGGTGCCGCGAGGTGGGATAGGCTGAGAGCGAGGGAGGAGAGAGAGCAGGACTTCACCGGTTTACTGCAGGATAGGAACACTTAGCTAATGTCCGTGACCTTTGACCTTTAGACAAAGTGTGAGCCAGAGGTGTGCTGGCCACTTAAGTGTAGGATTTTAAAAAGCGAATAAGGTGAAGGTAAAGAAAAATTGGTGGGACGAGAAGTTCATTTGTAAATGGAGGCATTCAGCCAGGAGATGTTTGACCTGAATGTAAGAATAGGCTAAAGGTGAGGGTACGAGATCGAGAATTCCCAGGGAAAAAGAAAACACTTTTAGACTGGTCAAAACAAAAACAAAAGAGTTTTTACTAATATAGATACTCAATCTCCAGCATAGCATTTGGGGCACAGTTAGGATGAGGCGATGCTAATGCTAGTGTAAACTGTATGAAAAGAAATCTCCATGACATCACCGATTATTTTTCTGAAAAGAGGTTTTGAAGCTCATGTAAACTCCATGTAAACTCCAGTTAATCCTAAATGGGCTAAAGGATGGAGTGAATGGAGCCACACTGTTGGCTGGAACACGCCTGCTTACCTCAGTTACCACAAACTACCTAGTTTAGCTATAGCTTAGCTAAAATTCTGATATTGTTATATTCTAATGCATTTGTTTGAACTCCATCATTCATTCCCTACAAGTCATAATGTGCCAACTCCTACGTTCCTAGTGGCGAGTTAAAAGCCAATGGTTCCAGTTAGGTAATGTGATGCATAGCAGATAGTTGATGGTTCGACATCTGCAATGAATCTGTCACTCAAATCAGCCACACCCCTAATTATGCATAACTTTCTGACTAAATGTAATTTCAAGTTATGCGTTACATAGAAATTCACTCCATCTTTTGTTATACATTTTTTGTACCAGACTGTAAACGTGTTTGCTTCTATTGCAAAGTTGGACATTTTAGCATCGGGTCTCTATAGCTACGTTTACACTGCCAGGTGAATGTGACCCAATTCCGATTTTTTGCTCAGATGTGACACATATCGGATATGTTCTATGTCCGTGTAAACAGGAAAAAAAAACGCATGCATTCCGATAATTCGAGGTCGGTTTCAGGCCTCCTTCATATGTGGAAATAAATCAGATATAAATCAGATATGTTCTAATGTGATTGTCGTGTAAACAGACAAGGAAAATCCCCCCCGCCCCCACATTGTGTTAATGCTTATTTGGGCTAAATGACATTAAGAAATCAGTATCTGGTGAATGAAGCATATGCGCAGGCCCTCCTCCTCCGCTTTAAAACCATGGTGACGTTTTGCGAACTTTGCATATATCGCAGAGCGTTAAGCAAATTTCACCTTTGCCTGTCTTGGCTAGTTTGTAGCGCAATAACCTCCCTTTAAGTATGCGCGATGTTTTAGGTGGTATGGTAAGTGTAAACACTTGTATCGGATATGAGTCATATTTGAAATAACGTGTAAACAGACGGTCAAAAAAAAACAGATATAGGCAACAAATCAGAATTGAGCATCGAGACCTGCAGTGTAAACGAGGCTTATGAGGATTGGCTCCTGGTGGTCACTTGAGGAACTTCACATTTTGGCTTTCTCCGAACTGAAGGTTGCCCCTTTGTCTCCTGTCAGTTGTTAGGACCAAATGACCAAATTGTAGTTTGTTGCTTTATAGAAATACAGCTTACATACAGAAGTGGCTAAAAGTATTAAGACAATATATGCCATTAAGTTCTTCCTGGTGATTTCAGCATTTAGTCCAAACCTATCTGGCTGAAGAGTTTTGCTAATTAACTGGAAAACTAATAAATAACTGGCTATGTGCCCCTGCAGGTGTCTTTATGTCCAGCCGGATCCAGCAGGTTTTGAAAAATAAAGGACTTCAGACTAAACATTGCTTACTGTAGAGCAATTTCACTCTTAAAATAACAAACTATTCTTATTAGCATGATTGTCATTATTTAAGAAAAAGAAATAGAGCAAATTTGTTAAAGCATTGACGTTCACTTTTGTCTCAGTACTTTTGACCGCCACTGTACATTTTACGTACACTTATAGTTTGAGTCTTGAATTGGACCAACATGAAACATCTCCTCACTCCCTGCGAATCCTGCACACATTAGTTTGTACTGAATTTTCATACATTTCTAAAAAAAAAAAAACTTTAGAAACAAACATACAAAATCAATGTACATTTGTCAAAAATATTTTACTTTACATTATGTGTATGTAATTAAAATATACAAAATTAACTTTCATCAGCTTCTCGTCTCCCTGTCCTTTTTAATAATTCCATAGAATTGTATTTTTTGGCCAAATGATAGCTTTCTAACACACTCCTCGCCCACTGCTCAACCACCTCCCAGGCAAACATACAGCAGGTTAAGGAAAGAAAACCGGTTACACTGATCATCTCACACTGATCCCACTTTATCATGAAACTGTTTACTCTTAGTCCTGAATGAGGGGAAATTCCTGGGCACTTTAACACAATGTGTATTCGACCAGTGACATCATGAGAGAGACTTGACACTGCAGTGGGGAGGTGTGGAATGGCGTGACGCTGCTGGGGATGACAGCTGGAGATCCAGAGTTCCTCCTCCTCTGCTTGTACCTGGTAGATGGGGATTTTCTTCTAACCTGTTGTTCTAAAAACACTGCATGTATGGATAAGCATGGAGGGATAAATGACTGGTTGGCTGGCTTAATGGATGGATGGATACGCACATTTATAAACAACAATGCGAATGTGTAAATGAATAAATAGTTGGAAGATTTATATTAATTAGATGGCTGGCGTAATGGATGGATGGGTTGACTGATATATATAGACACATGTATAGAAAAAGCCGGCATATGTATGGACAGACTAATGGTTTAATGAATTAATGGATAGATGGATAAAGAGATAAGATGAATGGATAAAACGCTGGAAGGAGAAGTGGATAGAGAGAGAAAGATATGAATAGATGGTTAAATGGAAAGTTGTGTGAATCAATGGATAGATAAAAGATTTGGTGAATGAAGTAGTTTGAAGCCTGTCGCTAGTGAATGAAGCAGCAGAATGAAGGCAGAAGACACCATGGATAGGGTGCCAACCCACACACACTCCTCACTTGGGGAATGATAGTCTACAATGCATGTCTTTGGACTGGATGGATGGATGGGAAATTGGATTAATGGGTAAAAATGTGGATGGATGGATGGATGGATGGATGGATGTATATATGCATGGATGGATGGAAAATTGGATTATGGGTAAAAATTAAGATGGATGGGTTAAAATGTGGGTGGATGGATGGATGGATGGATGGATGGATGGATGGATGTATATATGCATGGATGGATGGAAAATTGGATTATGGGTAAAAATTAAGATGGATGGGTTAAAATGTGGGTGGATGGATGGATGGATGGATGGATATATGCATGGATGGATGGATGGAAAATTGGATTATGGGTTAAAATGTGGGTGGATGGATGGATGGATGGATGGATGGATATATGCATGGGTGGATGGATGGATGGAAAATTGGATTATGGGTTAAAATGTGGATGGATGGATGGATGGATGGATGGATGGATATATGCATGGGTGGATGGATGGATGGAAAATTGGATTATGGGTTAAAATGTGGGTGGATGGATGGATGGATGGATGGATGGATGAATGGACGATTGGATCAATGGATGGATGGATAGATGGTTAGATGGATAAATACAGTATATAGATAAATGAAAGAAAGGATAAATCAAAAGAGAATTGAATGGTTACATGGATTAATGTAAACAGTAGAGAGAGAGAGAGAGAGAGAGAGAGAGAGAGAGAGAGAGGAAGGTTAAATTAATAAATGGTTTGTGGAATAAATAGAAAAATTATAGTCAATCGATGGATGGATGATTGGATAGTGGGATAATACTATGGAAGGAGATCCTCCACAAATGGGTGGAATTACAGATAAACTAATAAGTTGATGGATAAATAGATAAATTATTGTCTACATAGATAGATAGATAGAAAAACACACGGAGCTTGAAAAGACACTTGGTTAATTTTACATATAAAACAGAGTTTAAAGAGCAGGTGCATCCTAGGATCTCTCTCTCTCTCTCTCTCTCTCTCCAGGTTTTAGAGCTGCCTGTCTGGCTGATAAGCTCGTGTTTCTGTCTCCTGTATTACTGATACATTAGTCTCACTCAGCACACAAAGAAAACAAAGAGCTGAGCAGATCTGCCTTATCAGGCGGAAGACGGGGTGTTCTTTCTTTCTGTCTTTCTTTCTCTCTCCTTCTGTATGCGTGCATGTGTGTGTGTGTGTGTTAGTGATGTGACTTGCCAACACTCTCTTTGTAGCGTGTGATTTATTGCCGGTTGACACACATAGGCGCAGTGTGGGGTGAGTGGAGTGTGTGTGAAACGATTGTTCAGGGCATTTACACCATGTTGCACAAACAGAGTTTCAGTTTCACACCACACACACACACACACACACACACACACACACACCTCAGATCAGCGAACGCCATCACAGTCAATTACAACTTTAAAGGAAAGTATTCTTCTAAAAAAAAAATAATAAAATGCAGTGTGTTTGCTTTAATTCGTGTTCAGCCTGGAGACAGTAACTCTGCTTCACCACACCATTCTGACGTTGATTAATTTCCTATAACTGCACAACACGCGGTGATTTACTCCCTACTGTACTTCATCCTCCATTAAACCAAATATCACAAAAATAACTGGAGGTAATCATTACCTGTTAACTGCCCCTGTGTGTGTGTGTGCATGCGTGCGTGTGTGTGTGTCTGGGAGAGAATGTTTGGGGAGTCAACACTGCAGTTCCTGTTTAAAGTTATAAATATCTGTGAGACCTAAATTCCCAATTCCTCCCTCCGCTTACTCTTGCTCAGTATGACGGTCTGTTTTTCCACTGTTTTGGAACAAAATGTCCTCCCATTCGCTCAGTCCATCATCTCACACACTCTATTTCTCTCTCTCTCACACACACACACACACACACATATACACACACAAATAACACACATTAGGGCTCTAATGGTCAGTCTGGACATTGTGAGTGTGTGTGTGTGTGTGTGTGTGTGTGTTTAAGAGAGTGTGTGTTGCTCTAAGGAGTGGTCCAACAGGTGTGTCTCCTTTTGAACCAACTTGCACTCTTGTCCTCCCTCCATCTTTCCTCCACACTTCACTCTTTCAGTTTTCACACATAAACCAGATGTGATTTTTCAGATCCTTCAAGATTATGAGATTCATCCTAAATATTCAGCGGTGCAGCGGAATTCTCCACATTGTCACACCTGTCTTTTAGATAATTTATGATATGTTAAGAGAGAAAGTGACAAATTAGATGAGAAATTTCAACAAAAAAAAAGAAGAAAGACAAGAAAAAAGACAACAAAAAAAAACCCAGAGAAAACAAGAAATCATGAGAAAAGCACTAAAATATCAAAGAAAGAAAGAAAGAAAGAAAAAAAGAATAGAAGAAAGAAAGAGAAAATGAGAAATTATGAGGAAATGGACAGAATATCAGAAAAAGAAAGAAAGATACAAATAGACAAACAGAGAAAACAAGAAATCATTATAATAGCACTTTTAGAGAAAAACAAAGTGATAGAATATAAGAAAAAAAGAAGGAAGGAAGAAAGATAAATGAGAGAAAGGGGGAAAAGGAGAAGCTGTCAGGTTTGATGGAGCAAAAGAAAAAGTGACATTAATGCAGACTTGAGGAAGAGTTCCCCAGGCTTCCAGACAGACGTTTTCGTCTCTTCTGTGTTCAGTCCAGTCTCTGTACATGCGCAGTATCAGAAGAATGGTTTTGTTCGTTAAACCACACAGTGACCTATGAATCATTATGAAGCATAAAAAGATCTACCTTAAAGAACCAGCAAAGATCAGGTGCAGCTGATGAGAGATGATCAGGCTGGTGATTAGTGCTGCTGGTGCTGCTGAATGCTGAGCGCTTGGAGCAGACGAGAGGGGAAACGAGGTTGCTGCTGAGGTTGAACAAACGATTTGTAAATTGGTATATTTAGGCACTTGTCACAGTGCAGCCTGTCACAGTAAGATATTTGTTCGCCTTTCTGTAATTTATCTACAGCATTTAATTTAATAAGAAAAAGGGGGGGGGGGGGGTCAAGTCTTTTGCACATTACTGCATGAAGAAAAGAAACAAACAAATAAATAAATAAATAAGGCAAAATAAATAAAGAAAAAAAGGAAAATGATAATGAGGGATAATGAGAACATTTTTTTATTTTTATCTTTTAATGGATAAAAGATAAAGTGTCAAAATATGAGAAAAAAAAAAGAAAGAAAGAAGAAAATAAGACACTTTAAGAAGTCACTTTTTATGCATATTTGCACACCCCAGTCATTTCTACATTTCTGATTTGGACAAATTTCTATTTTCTTCTTTTATATTTCTATATTTGCTATATTCGTATTTTGTTCTTATTTGTACAGAATATTTTACTAGTTAATTTTATTTTCTAACGTATTTCTTTTATTCATATCTATTTCTTATGTATAAGCTTTTATTTTTTAAGGTCACTGGCGGTCGTATAAGCATTTCACTGCATATCGTACTGTGTATGACTGTGTACGTGACAAATACAAATTTAATTTGAATTTGAATTTTTGAAAATAAAGAAAGGAAGAATGTGGAAGAAAGAAAGACTCAGAAAAAGAATGGAAAATGTAAGAAATTTAAGAAATTGAGATAAAAAATAAAGAAAGTAAAAAGCTGCATTTAAATTTCATTTTGCATTATTCATATTGTTTTCTTCTTATATATATATATTTTTTTCTTGGGGTTCTCTCCCTAATTTAGTTGTAGCCGATTCACACCCGTCATTGTCACATTCTGACATCAAATCTACAACTAGCAGTTAGTGAGGCCTGAAGACTATCACGTCTTTTCTCTGAGCCACATAATGTCAGCATCATGCGCTGTTGGGAGGCGGTGTAGAACACTCGGAGGAAAGCTCCCTCCATCTCACAGACGCCTGTGATTGGTTTAGAGTCGCGATTGATGTGAAAGCACTAAGTGCCTCCCATCACTCCCCCCTGAGAGAGCTCGGCCAAATAGCTCCCTCCAGGCAACACGGCTGCGGGAGGCTACAGCATCACCCAGGATTCGAACCTGCGACCTCCGGATATAGTCCGAGCATCACTCAGGGTCCCATGTTGTTTTATTCCTAATCTTATTCTACGTCAGGTTCAAAATGATCTGATCACTGGCTAAATCATGACACACTGGGTGTATTTATCACTGTGGCAGAATTGAAGTTATTAGTTGATGGTAATTGTGATATCAGTTTAATTTCAGTTATGAGGCTGAGCAGTGGCAGTGGGCGTCGCCAACCAGCATTTATCATTATTATCTTATACATAATCTGACAAATAATAATAATAATAATAATAATCACAAAATGTTAACATATTTTTACATCCAAAGTTTAAAGTATTATTTTTAAAATATATAAATATAAAGAATAAAATAACTTGTAATTACAATATATAAATATAAATTAGCCAGGTCACGTCTCCTACTGTCATTGCTAACTTTGCACATTGCCACTGTTTAAAGTTGAACGTTTGTCAGAAGAATTAATAAGCATGGTGAAAGACAAGTATTTAGCATGACACAGGACCTACAGTATGAGCAGACTGTAAGCCTGGAGCCACACAGTCAACATAACAGATCTGACCAGGTGAAAACCTGAAACTTTACTAGAGTATTTTAGACATGTGACCATAAAGTGTTGTGGCGGATGTGTAGTGTAGTCCAGTGCCTGCTTCAGGAAGAAATCGTTTTCAGTAATTGACCCACGTACTTCAGGTAAATGGCCAGGGGTAGCTCAGTGGTTAAGGCATGGGGCTATGGTTCGGAAGATCCCAGGTTCAAATCCCACAACCACCAAGTTGCCACTGTTGGGCCCTTGAGCAAGGCCCTTAACCCTCAACTGCTCAGATGTGTAATGAGATAAAAATATAAGTCGCTCTGGATAAGAGCATCTGCTAAATGTAAATGTAAATGCTGATGTTCCTGATATGGAAAGGCAAAGTGAGTGTAAAAAACAGGACAAAAGTACTATGGGTAACATATTTTTACTAGAGGTCTGTTAGTCATGACAAAGAAAAGCACAACTTGATATTACAATGTTAGTATACTTAACATTGTAAAATTGTCAAACTGTGTATTAGATCCTATATCGACACATGTTCTCACGCAGATAGTACCAGCAATAACAGAACCCCTGCTGAAAATAATTAATGTTGCACTCAGCAGTGGATACAGTATGTTCACAAATCCATTAAATTAGCAGTTATTAAACCGATAATTATGAAACCTGTCTAATTACAGGCCAATATCAAACCTCCCCTTTATCTCTACGATTCTGGAAAAGATAGTAGCGGAGCAGCTATGCTCATATCTACATAGAAATGGCATACAGGAACTGTATCAGTCAGGATTTAGGCCTCATCACAGCACAGAAACAGCACTCGTTAAAGTAGTAAATGACCTCCTATTGGCCTCTGATCAGGGTTGTGTAACTGTGCGTATTACTCGACCTCAGTGCAGCTTTTGACACTATTGATCACAGTATTCTTCTTCACAGATTAGAAAATGTAGTAGGAATTTAGGGAACGGTCCTCTCCTGGCTCAGATCCTAATTGATTGATCGTTATTAGTTTGTAGATTTGATTTCTTTATTCAGGGAGAAGTCAAAACTCATGAAGTAAAGTAAAGACAATTTTGACAGAAGGAGTAAGTTCAGAAATAGTCCGATTTTAAGATTCAAAAATAAGATTGAAGCACACGGTCATATCTGTATGAGGCTAACTTTAGCAAGCACACGGTTGCTAGGCAAGTTGTCGCTAGGTAAATAAAGATGCAGAGCTAATTGCAGAAGAATATTATTTAGCTAGCTAGCATACAGTCTCTAATAGCTACATGATAGCTGGTAAAATCATCACCTGGTCATTAGCTCGCCTAGCTTACACTCTGTGTATCTGTGGTTGCCTAGCAACACCTGCCTAGCAGCACTTTAACCACTTTAATGATGTCTCTTAGCTTTGTACTTTTAAATAATGTTTTATGTCAGTTGCCCTACACACTCTCCCGCTCCCTCTCTGACGTTAACACACGCACACACACACACACACACACACACATTTAATTTCTGTCATTCTTTCCTTGTTAGTTCTTTCTCTGTAAAAAGCCGCAGACATTCAAAACATGATAGATCTGTTCTTCTTTCGAAATAAAAACCCACCCATTTCCTGCTCACGCCATCATCTTACCCCCACCTCCTAGAGCGTACGCTGACTATGCTACAAGTTTGCGATGTGTTACTGTTAGGGAGCACAATAGGCGACAGGGTTATGACCCATGTGCGTGCAGAATGTGTTCATAAGTGTGTGTGTTTGTGTGTGTGTGTGCGTTTGTGTGTAGTGGGTTTGGTGTAGCTGTAATAGAGTCTGAATGGAAAAGGAAAATAGCAAGGTCTGTTATGTCTCATTATAGATTTTACTGGTGTGTGTGTGTGTGTGTTGAGAGAGAAGCAACACACATACTGGGCTATGAATGGAAGTAGGGTGATGTAGAGGTTAAAATGTGTTGTTGAGTGTATGAGTGAAAGAAAGGAAAAATATGAACGTTAGTGTATAAGGCAGTAAATGAGTGTATGAGGGAGTGAGAGAGTGAGAGAGTGAGGGGTTTTATGAGCGAGTGAGAGAGGAAATGTGTGTGTGGGAATTGATGAGTGTATAAACGAGTAGGTGAGTGCCTGAATAAAGGGCTAAGAGAGGGTATGAGTGAATAAGTGAGTGTGTGAGTGATTAATGTTCATGATGTTTATGTATGCAGATAAATGTTGCTTATAATGTTCAATGAAGTCAAGAGTGTTATTTTTCCCTTATGCCAATAAAGTTCTGTGGAGCTGAAAACGGAATGAGAGAGAGAGTTTGTGTGAGTGTGTGAGTGTGAGAGTGAGTGAGTGAGTGAGAGACTGAGTAATTGGGGAATGAATAATAGCATGTATGAGTGGCAGAGTGTATGAATGAGTGAGTGAGTGTGTGTGGATGAGTGAGTGTGTGTATGTGTGTGTGAGTAGTGTGTATCTGAGTGAGTGTGTGTGTGTGTGTGGATGAGTGTGTGTGAGTATCTGAGTGAGTGGATGAGTGTGTGTGTGTGTGAGTAGTGTGTATCTGAGTGAGTGTGTGTGTGTGTGTGTGTGGATGAGTGTGTGTGAGTATCTGAGTGAGTGGATGAGTGTGTGTGTGTGTGAGTAGTGTGTATCTGAGTGAGTGTGTGTGAGTATCTGAGTGAGTGGATGAGTGTGTGTGTGTGTGAGTAGTGTGTATCTGAGTGAGTGTGTGTGTGGATGAGTGTGTGTGAGTATCTGAGTGAGTGGATGAGTGTGTGTGTGTGTGTGTGAGTAGTGTGTATCTGAGTGAGTGTGTGTGTGTGTGTGGATGAGTGTGTGTGAGTATCTGAGTGAGTGGATGAGTGTGTGTGTGTGTGTGAGTAGTGTGTATCTGAGTGTGTGTGTGTGTGTGTATGAGTGAGTATCTGAGTGTGTGTGTGTGGCTCTGCAGTTTGTCTGGTGTGTGTGCTATGACGGTTATTTTTTTACAGGGTTATTTCCCGCCAGTGTCTCCTGCATTACTGATTAACCCCCAGCTCTTCCTCACAGAGGTGTGTGTGTGTATATATGTATAAGTGTGTGTTTTTGATGGCACACTTCACACCCAGGAGGCAGCTGCGCGTGTTTATCCAGGTTCTCACAGAGCGGGAAGTTCTGAGCGAGTTCAAAGCTCGGGGTAAGATTTTCCCTTCTCTCCGCTCGTGTGTAAATAAACATGGCGGACCCGGTGTTGTAGCGCATCAGAGTTTTTATGAATGACCGCATTGATCTGTACGGCCACGCCTCCAAGCGCGAGCTCGTCCCTACTGTCTCCCAGCACGCGCGTTTTTTCATTGGCTCAGCGGCAGGAGGTGGGCGGGGCGCCTTCAGAAGGCGCAACTGTCATATATAAAAGTGATTCGAATAAAAAACCGTTAAATCCGTTAAAGGTGACCAGGAGACGGAGATAAACTGTGTGGATTGTTCTTCTTCATTTTACTATATATATATATTAAATAAAGAGATCATTTACCTGGACGCTGGTGTGAGTCTCTGACTTCCTCCACAACACCTTCAACACACTCTCCTGGCTTTATGTTGCTGCTGAAGAAGATGAGGGATGTAAAGTTAATGTGCTTCCTCCTCTTCATGTTGGTGGCCCTGGGCTCGGTGAGTAAACACTCAGAAATACTCAGCCCTTATTTCATCCTGCTGCTTCCCCTGTGTGTGTCTGTGTGTGTGTGTGTGTGTGTGTGTGTGTGGACAAGTCGTTTACAGTCAGGATGAGATGAGTGCCAGGGATCAGCATTACACGACTAGAGCACAGGAGTATCAACGGTTGCTCTCAGCAGGTCTCTGCTTGGTCTTTTTTCGGACACCATTTATACAATAAAACACCTAAACATCTACAGGTGCATTTTGTTTTCTGAGGTTTGTACACACTCAGAGCTATAAATGAACCCAAAGAGTATGCAGCCTTGTCCTTAGGTTGAAGGTAGAAGGTTTTTAAAACTCCATAAGAGGTCTGAGGACCAGGGGTAGCTCAGTGGTTAAGGCATTGGACTACGGTTCGGAAGATCCCAGGTTCAAATCCCACAACCACCAAGTTGCCACTGTTGGGCCCTTAAGCAAGGCCCTTAACCCTCAACTGTAATGAGATTTAAAATCTCAGAGCGTCTGCTAAATGTAAATGTCTGAAGGTTGCTCACCTTCAACTGTTTTTAGGAAATTAGTTCAAAAGATTTAAAGGGTGTTAACATATTTAGGGCTTTAATCGGTCCTGAAGACATTCCTAATTCCTCTAGTACTGAAGATTCCCCCAACAGTTACCTATTTCTAAAACACCCCCCACAATTCTCTCGTCCTGAAGATGCCTCCAAGTTATTTAGTCCTGAAGGCACCCCAAGTTGTTCTCCAGTCCTGAAGATGCCGTCAGTAGTTCTCTAGTCCTGAAAACACCCCAATAGTTCTTTAGTCCTGAAGATGTCCCCAATAGTTCTCTAGTTCTGAAGACGTCCCCAATAGTTCTCTAGTCTTAACAATGCTCCCAATAGTTCTCTAGTTCTGAAGATGTCCCCAATAGTTGTATAGCACTGAAGATGTTCCAGTAGGTCTTCAGTCCAGAGGATATCCTGCAGTGATACCTATGAGCACCGCCACCTATGCCCTTGCTTCTCATGTATACATTTGCCTGGATGGTTAAAAGTCCTCAATTTAACAATGATCTCACACTTCAGTGATTGTTCCATATAATGTAGACATTTATGATGAGTAATGACATTATAACCCAGAAAGGAGACCATAGTGCGCATCTTTAATGAACCAAAATGACTCTCTATAGAGTATACAGTTCTCAAATTGTTATAGTCAGGGTCTCTTTTCAATCTGTTGTACCTGATAATCTGAATTGATGGTCCATAAACTTCTTTGACAACTACAACAACAACAATAATAATAACAATAAGCCTCTCATACTGATTTGATATTTTACCATTTCCGTGCCATAATAAACCCAAACCTAATTTCTCACCCTAATGTGTATCTGATGTGAGAGATTCATTGTGGAATTAAATGATTATTCAGTTCATTTTGGCACAAGAACAGCGGTTCTCCACAGAACCAAAAATGACTCTAGTTTTAAAGAACATTTCTAGCACTTTAAAGATCATGTCACTGTAAATTACATTTTAGTCTGATAGACATCATTAATTTTCATAATATGATCAATAAATATGAATCTTGAACTTTTGTTTTTTGTCTTACTTAATTATGTTACTTTTTGCTCTGAAGAACTCTTAAATCATTAGTGATTATAAAACGCGCGCGCGCACACACACACACACACACACACACACACACAGTGTGCAGTCATTGGGACCCTTTGATGTCAATAAGAGTTGCAACGTAATGTGTAATTACACTGGTTTCTGGATTTATGCTCAATCATGATTGAAGATCTTCTTAGGTTTCCCTAATATTCCCTGATGTTGGAGTGACGTAATTCCCGATATTAAACAGACCCGCAGAGCCATGTGTGATGTGTGACATGTCTGTGTGTCTGGCAGAAATGTCACATCAGTTGTTGCACTTTTAATCATTAGTTAGCAGTAAGCAGCGCTCGGGATGGTCATTGCTCTGAAACACTCGGGTCCTTGGACACCTTCTGGCACAGATTTTCGCTGCAGCTGCCAGAGTCATTTAAAAAGAGGTAAAAGGTCGGGTAAATACGACTTATCTCCGGCCCACATCTGAAACAGGTTTCGCTTTGAGAAGTTGAGAAGGGAGGAGGACTTTAAGGAGGTCTTAGGTCTACGAGAACTGATTTGGAGTGTAGGGGGTATTTCACTGGCTCGGGGCTTCTCTGCGTGCACTAAATGCTCTGCATTGAGGGAGTATCCATCTCCGAGTTGGCTCACTTAAGGAAGCAACAGCTACACAATTATACAAAATTGTCAGGTGGAAATCAGGACTTCTCTGTGAAGACCTCTTTTCTCTCCTCACGTAAATGGAAATGTAATAAATCTTCTAAATGAGTGACTCTCGGTAAGAGTCCCGGGCTTGTATACCGACCCCAAATCTCTAAACATCATTGAAAAACAGAATAAAGTGAGCTTCATTGAGCGCACAAGGAGGTAGAGCAGGGCTGTTTAACTCCAGGCGTGGAGGCCAAGTGTCCTGCACAGTTTGGTGATTCTTCTGTTCAAACTCAACTCATCTGTTGAGGATCATTTGCCAGCATCACTGGGTGTGTTTAAGTGCTGATGTTCGTGAATTACATACTGTTCTGGACAATGGCCCTCAAGGACTAGTTCTTACCAGCCATAAGGACGTCATAACTAGAGCCAGAAGTGCAAGCAGGAAGCTGTGTATGGGACCGATGAGGTGATTCATGTGGGCTTAACCAAACTTTTAAGATTAAGGAAGCCTGGGTTTAAGCTTTAAGTGATTAAGAACCACTGCTCTAAATAAACCCATGGCTTGGTGCACACCAGACAAGACAAGAACCTTCAGTTCCTACAGCCTGGACTTGGCCTGCTTTCACCGGTAATGCATAATTCAGTGAAGCTAAACCGAATCATCAAGAAGACCTGAAAAGTGCATCATTCACTGAGGACACTGAGGCTTTAATATTTATTTGCCTGAATAAAATGTATTCTATCTGAATCTGGAAACCCATTTTTTACCCATTTTCTTTCAGCCACCGTAACCCAAAAGTCAGGCTCCATAGGCAATTTATTTAAAAGTATAAAACAGACCAAAAGGTTAAAAAAAAACTATTCTCAATGGATTGTAACTGATGTTGTTCCATCTTTCTTTAGTGCTGCCACTGTTCTGGGACGTTTCTGATAAACTACTTAATAATAATAATAATAATAATGAAAACCAACAACTTCTTTATTATTTGAAAAATGCTCCTGGTTTTTGTGAAATTATAAGTTGGAAATGATATTATAGAGAAATAAGTGTGTGGTTGGAGCTGGAGTGGCATGAACATTTCAGCGTGATGACTGTATGAACTTCACATATCACTCTTTCCAATACATACAGAGACGAGGAAAAAGATCACCATCAACTTTACAAATCCATAGCAAATGTGCTAAAAACATTATTAATCCGTCTATAGCAGATAGTTTTAGATCTTCTCTCATTATTTTGCTGGAAGTATTGGGAATAAAAAGTATAGCTAAGTGATAATGGGTGGTTTATTGAAAGTGGGTTGCTGTCTCTCTCTCTCTCTCTCTCTCTCTCTCTCTTTTATCAGATAGAATATTTTACCGCTTGTTTTGTTTTAAGGGTGAAACATGACAAGGCAGTATATTTAACATTCCCTACTTTTCCTAGAGTGACCCAAAAGTTTGTGACAAAAGCCAGGTTGTTTCTTCAAGCTTCATGTTTCTTCACTTGGGTTTAAAATCCAATTAAGCTGCTCCATTTCAGGGGTTCAGTGAAGCCAGGTCAATTCTGAACTATTAGGACAAGGGGAGTATACATAACGATAAAACCACACAGGGGTTAGGCAATGTGCTGCACCTGGAGTCTAACACCGATCAGCCATAACATCAACACATTAACTGGTTTTAAGATCCTAATATGCGTCATCATATAGAATGTTAAGAGCACACACCTGGTGGACTTCTCCACCATTATGTGATGTGTTACAGCCCCTGGCAAATGTATACAGAACGAATAGTGTCCCTGGTCAACTGGGGCAGATGTACCTTACTAACATCAGGGTGTGTGATCCTGCCAGAACGAATTTCCTTCATCATCATTTTCTAATAAAAAAGAACAGAAATAGAAAGTAAAGAACATACCACTTGTGTGTGTTGAAGTGTGTTTTATACGTCCTATACCTACACTTTTTACATTTTCCTTGAAGTTAAAAAACGCACTGACACTGGAGACTCATTCCATAAATGTTAACTAATCATCAACTAATGGAAATCGTGACCCTATCAGTGATCACATATTTCTCTTTGTTTCATTCCAAAATGATTCCTACGGTTATACATCACATAAAACCTTAGTTGCTATGGAAACGATTACATATTAGAAAGAGCTTATTAGTATAAACCTGTGATTTGCAGTTGAACGCTGGTCAGTTATACTCCTGTTTTTATAGAGAACTAATCAACACCTTCTGATCAATCAGAATCAAGAATTCTTTATGAAGTAGATATTAATAAATAGTTATCTAGCATATGGTTTGCACAGGGCAACTTGCCAGTGAGACTCATATTAACCAAAGACTAGGAGTCCCAGTGGTTCTTAATGAAGAGGCAAATACATATGTGAGTAATATCTCAGTAATTGTGTGTGCAGTTAGTAAATATGAATTCGGATGCAAATATCTATACAGCACTTTTATAGATCAATCACATTCAAAGCTGGCAGACCAAAAAGTATATGTAAGAGAATTTTTGCAAGGACTGAATGTTCTAATAGTGTATATAAATGAGTAAAAATTGTATAAGAAATATATATATATATATATATATATATTTTTTTTTTTAATAACATGCAAGTAAGGATCTAATATTTGAAATCTTTGAGATAAATGCGAGCACTAGGGGCCTTTCCCACATTCCTGAATTTGATCGTGCATAGGTAGTATGTGCCTGATCATAATGGATTATAGAGCCCCAAACTATGTCAAATTCCTCCAATTTGCCCCTAATTAACCACAAACCTTTTCAAACTGTTACTCACAAAATGCCAATTTTTTTACTAAGAACCGCTGCGGTTCTGCTTCAGACTGTTACGAACATCACGTAACGAGACCAGACATACTGGACAATGAAACAATTACTTCTTATTTCTTATTTCTACCACAATATATGGTCTATTCTCATCTCTTGCCTAAGTGTCTGATCTTTCCTACCCCCTCTCCTCTGAGCAGGCCGTGGCAGGATGCCCGAGGGTGTGCGAGTGTCCTCCCGAGCGCCCCGTGTGTCCTCCAGGTGTGAGTTTGGTACCTGATGGCTGCGGATGTTGTAAAGTTTGTGCAGCTCAGCTAAACCAGGACTGCCACGAGGGTCGGCCATGTGACCACCATAAGGGGCTCGAGTGTAATTACGGCAATGACGTGGGGAGCACACATGGAATCTGCAGGGGTGAGTCGTGCCCCTATTTGTGCATGTGTTGGGAACTTTTGTGTATTGTGCAAAAGTATGAACGTTTAGAGAAACTGTAAATAAAATGCATTCATCACTTTGACCTGTCTCGGCCGTGTTTAAGAAAATCTTGCTGTCTAGATCCTTTGGGAAAACTAGTCCATGTCACTTGCTGCATGTGTACGTGAAGTGGGTCGATGCAGTGTTTTCCTCATCGAGCCCCATCAAGGCTAAATTTTATTTCCAAGTCACTTGCCTCATGCATTCCCGAGTATTTATATGTTGCTATATAAAGGAACTATTTGGGTTTGGGTTGAGGGTTTGTTCAAGCATGAAGCCGGGGCATGATCGACAGAGCCAATGCTCGATTCAAATCAAACATCTTCTGTAAACAAGTCGAATTTCCACCCGGAGCCGAGTATAAAACTGCACTACAAATCAAATAAAATCACTTTATTAATGCATTTCTCTGGGTTTTGTGGCTGCAGTCTCTCTCATTCCAGCATAATTGGTTCTTCCCCTCACTGATATGTTTTCACTTGCAAAATAAAAATATAAAAAAAAAGAAAAAAAAGACCAAAAATGTCCACAATTTCCCCCTAAATATAGTCAGTCTGCCCGAGACATGTTTGGTTTGCTTCTTTAGTTTTGCTCTGGAGCTGTGAAGCGATTGTAGCTAATAATACCAGAGGTTTATAGCCTCCAGTTTAGGCTGGTTTAAACACTAAATCATCACACACACACACACACACACACACACCTCACCTTCTTGTTTAGTGACTCAAACAGACTTGATGGTATTTTCTGACACAATGACACACTCTAGACCAACATCCAGCTCATGTAAGAATCACCGATTTCAGATTAACAAGTAATTCCTAATTAAAATAATGACCATGGAGAATGATGTATACACATGTATGTTTAATCTTTTAATATAGACTTGTTAATGAGACGTATAAATTGTGATACAGAGCCAAGCCAAACTATGGTTTTGTGATTTCTTGCTCTAGCGCAAGAGACCCTGAGCTCGTCTTGAGTGACCCACAACATTTTGGTTGAATTATGACAACAGCATTGTCTTTACACTAAAAATAAACTCAAAGCACATCATTTGTGTCTCGCATGTTTTCTTATAGCCAAACTGGAAGGCCGCTCATGTGAGTATAACGGCCATATGTACCAGAACGGAGAGGACTTCCGCGCCGGCTGTAAACACCAGTGCACATGCATCGACGGGGCTGTGGGCTGTTTGCCCCTCTGCCCTACAGAAGTGATCCTGGCGTCGCCTGCCTGCCCCTCACCGAGACTGATTAAAGTCCCGGGACAGTGCTGCCCAAGCGTGGACTGCCATCGCGGATCCTCAGTGCTGCCCCCGGTCTACAGAGTCCCACAGCCACCGCCTTACATCTACCCTCACTTTGCACCCTACCCTAAACCTTACCCCAAAGACTACCTGAATAATTACCCAAGCAGACCACAGGACACACTGAGTAACGAGCTAACGGATCTGGGGAAGAAGTGGGACAAGCCCCGTAGTCACAAACGCATAACAGGTGAACGATAAAGTTTTTTTTTTATTTTGAATCTAATCTGTTCTAAAAATCTCTTCTCGAATCAGCTTTGAAGCTCAGAACATGAGGCAAAACATCACCCTCTCTAAATTCTACCTCCTTTATAATCCATAAGTCTTTCGGCTGCTCCCTTTGAGGCGGATGCCCTTTCTGATGCATCCCTGGCATGTTATCCGGGCTTGGGAGCGGCTCCTCATCCAGCGGCTGGGATTTGGGCATTGGGTGTTAATTGACTTCTCAAATTGCACATGAAAACCTGTAACTTCATTTAACTACCACAGGGATACAAAGATTTACACTCCACTGTATATGAGTTTTTATATAATATCTAACCTGTGTAACATCTGGGGAACAAACAAAAAAACATCAGTGTGTATATATATATATATATATATATATATATATATATATATATACAGTGGTGTGAAAAACTATTTGCCCCCTTCCTGATTTCTTATTCTTTTGCATGTTTGTCACACTTAAATGTTTCTGCTCATCAAAAACCGTTAACTATTAGTCAAAGATAACATAATTGAACACAAAATGCAGTTTTTAAATGAAGGTTTACGTTATTAAGGGAGAAAAAAAAACTCCAAATCTACATGGCCCTGTGTGAAAAAGTGATTGCCCCCCTTGTTAAAAAATAACTTAACTGTGGTTTATCACACCTGAGTTCAATTTCTGTAGTCACCCCCAGGCCTGATTACTGCCACACCTGTTTCAATCAAGAAATCACTTGCATAGGAGCTACCTGACACAGAGAAGTAGACCAAAAGCACCTCAACAGCTAGACATCATGTCAAGATCCAAAGAAATTCAGGAACAAATGAGAACAAAAGTAATTGAGATCTATCAGTCTGGTAAAGGTTATAAAGCCATTTCTAAAGCTTTGGGACTCCAGCGAACCACAGTGAGAGCCATTATCCACAAATGGCAAAAACATGGAACAGTGGTGAACCTTCCCAGGAGTGGCCGGCCGACCAAAATTACCCCAAGAGCGCAGAGACAACTCATCCGAGAGGCCACAAAAGACCCCAGGACAACATCTAAAGGACTGCAGGCCTCACTTGCCTCAATTAAGGTCAGTGTTCACGACTCCACCATAAGACTGGGCAAAAACGGCCTGCATGGCAGATTTCCAAGGCTCTTCTCAATTTTGCTAAAAAACATCTCAATGATTGCCAAGACTTTTGGGAAAATACCTTGTGGACCAACGAGACAAAAGTTGAACTTTTTGGAAGGTGCGTGTCCCGTTACATCTGGCGTAAAAGTAACACAGCATTTCAGAAAAAGAACATCATACCAACAGTAAAATATGGTGGTGGTAGTGTGATGGTCTGGGGTTGTTTTGCTGCTTCAGGACCTGGAAGGCTTGCTGTGATAGATGGAACCATGAATTCTACTGTCTACCAAAAAATCCTGAAGGAGAATGTCCGGCCATCTGTTCGTCAACTCAAGCTGAAGCGATCTTGGGTGCTGCAGCAGGACAATGACCCAAAACACACCAGCAAATCCACCTCTGAATGGCTGAAGGAAAACAAAATGAAGACTTTGGAGTGGCCTAGTCAAAGTCCTGACCTGAATCCTATTGAGATGTTGTGGCATGACCTTAAAAAGGCGGGTTCATGCTAGAAAACCCTCAAATAAAGCTGAATTACAACAATTCTGCAAAGATGAGTGGGCCAAAATTCCTCCAGAGCGCTGTAAAAGACTCGTTGCAAGTTATCGCAAACGCTTGATTGCAGTTATTGCTGCTAAGGGTGGCCCAACCAGTTATTAGGTTCAGGGGGCAATTACTTTTTCACACAGGGCCATGTAGGTTTGGATTTTTTTTCTCCCTAAATAATAAAACCCCTCATTTAAAAACTGCATTTTGTGTTTACTTGTGTTATCTTTGACTAATAGTTAAATGTGTTTGATGATCAGAAACATTTTGTGTGACAAACATGCAAAAGAATAAGAAATCAGGAGGGGGGCAAATAGTTTTTCACACAACTGTATATATATATATATTTGCAGCTGATCGTATGATTAGTTTTTTAAAAGTATTTAAGGAGACAGTTTGTGTTTGCGTATCCCTTCAAGTGCTGCATGACTATTTTCCAATGAAGCCTTGTGAACCAGACTCACACACACACACACACGTTTGCCCCCTAAAGCACGCAGGTTTTTGCTCCACTGCGTAATCAGCTTCTCTGTGCATCAGTGTTGGTGGTTTGGTGAATGGTGCTTGTGTAGTGGCTTACGCCCTCTCCGTCTCTCCCTCCCTCCCTCCCTCTCTTCCTCACCTCGTTTCCCCTTCTCCCGTCTCATTCTCCTCCTCCTCCTCCTCTCTTCAGCCTGGAAGAAACTAGGAAGCCCTGACAAGTGTGTGCTCCAGACTACGAAGTGGTCGCCGTGTTCTCGGAGCTGTGGTATGGGCGTGTCCTCCCGCGTCACCAACCAGAACGCTCAGTGCAAGCTGCTGAAAGAGACGCGCCTGTGCACCATCAGACCCTGCAGCTCCTTGGCCGTGCCTGTGAAGGTACTTGTGCTCCTCCTGTCAGCTCTCACCCTTAGGTAACCTGCTGTCAGTAGATCCTTTTAGTGCTTCCTGGAGAAACGTTCTAAAACACACTCTGGAAAGCCGGGAGAACTCATCTCCACATATACTGATTAAGCAGCAACTCACAATTTGTATCAGCTCGCATGTTGACACAATGACACAATTGGCACACCAGGTCCAGGGTGCACCTAATAAACATTTCTTGTAACCATGGAAACATGGTGGTATAATACCAAACTTACCTAGTACACCTAGTACACCTAGTACTAGGTAGTAAACGCTAGTACACCTTCATCTTTAGTTTCCATGGTTATGGGATGAATCCTGGACAGGGTGGTTCAAAATCTTTCACCTCCAGGTTCTGGGTTTGATTCCCGCCTCGCGGTCTGTGTGCATAGAGCTTGCATGTTCTCCCCGTGCATGGTGGGTTTCCTCCAGGTTTGCTGGTTTCCTCCCACAATCCAAAGACATGCAGGTTCGGCTAATTGGCGTTCTCAAATTGCTCATAGTGTGTGAATGTTCTACCACAGTTGTACAAAATGCGAAGAAATACAACGTCACCATTGTCCTCCATAGTCCCTAGTCGGACTACAGAGATTTCTAGATGGAAGGAGGCTACCCTGCATGTCTTTGGACTGTGGGAGGAAACCAGAGTACCCGCGGGAAACCCACCAAGCACGTGCAAACTCTACACACACAAACAGCGAGGCGGGAATCAAACCCTTGGCGCTGGTGGAGGTGTGAGGCCACATGCCGTCTCTACTGAAGATTAATTTATGAGATAAGATAAATCTTTATTAATCCCGAGGGAAATTGCAGTTTCGTAGCAGCTCAGACACAAAAGCATGGACTACACAAGTAATACAATAAAATCAAATAGACCAAGTACACAAAAGTACTTGTACAGGAAGGTAGTGTGTCCAAATATTGCACACAGGATCGCCATCTTTAAAAACTGCTGTCTTATATCATTAGGTTTACATTGCGATGACAAACAGCTAGATCTAGCTACTGTACCTCAACATGGTCTCTGATCAGGAGACACACACACACACACACACACACACACACATACTGTATGCACAACACGGTGTTGAAATGCTCAAAGAGCGGGACGTCTGGCAGCAAACCACAGTAGAGTATGACCATATAAGGAATGAGGAAGAACTCCTCAGAGATGGGGAAGCATGAGAAAGTCAACAACACAGTCCAAGGAAAATATCAGAAAACACAGACTCTGATAAAAACGATTTCAGTGCCACTTTACGTCTCTTCTTTAATCACACAATCCGTCTCTCTTTGCTTGCGTCTATTTCCTTTTAGCTCTGGGCCGTGTTTTTGTAATTCCTTGAAATCAAATAAATCAAGTGTGTCTACATTAGACGTCCAGATTCGAAAAATTCACTTTTCCCTAGTAGACTCCTAGCTAAACGCTGGATTAGAAACCACTCAGTGTATTCCCGTACGTAACTCCAGGACTTCTGCACCATGTGTTAAGATTGACATAACATCATAACCTATTTCAGAATCTGTCCTACATGTAAGATCGCCCCGCCTCTTCACTTCCCCATTATTTTAGACATGCTTTCAGGGAACGCCGTGGGATTTAGACTGTCTATACACACCTCGCGAGAAAGCTAATTCTGCTAACTCTCGAGCACCTGTTATTATTGTTAGTGCTATGGACTGAATGTGACCCCAACCGCCTCTGAACTTCTGCTGGCTAATGCCAAATGTTTCTCTCATTTATATCGACCTTCAGTGTCCTTCTCTCAAACACCTGTCTCTCTCTCTCACACACACACACACACACACATGCTGTCTCTCATGTTTCCATGTACTCTTATTTCATTTCATGAACAGCAAGGCACAGCAGATACTCAACACAGCGCTATAAAAGATTTTACAACATTTATCTCTACACTCTCTCCAAATTGTTTTATGTTTTAAAAAATCGACTGATTCCATTTTAAGCTAATTAGCTAAATGAACAGCACTCGTCATCCATCCGCTAGCTAAACTGATTAGCTGTCTCTATTAGCAAAATGGCTACAACAAGTTACCACCTGTCAGCTATTTGTCGTAATGTTCATACTTTTATATTAATTGTATCAAAACGTCTGCTTTATTAGATTAAACATGTCACAAGTCATGCACTATGCAATGGTGTAGTCTACTGTATAGTCAAACTCAAATAACAGGGGGAAAAAAAACGTCTACTAGTGAAGAATGCAAGCAAAATATTTTCTTTCTTCAATCTAAGAGAAAATATAACATTCTGGGATGTTTGTCTTATAAGACAGGATCAAATATTTTGTCCACATTTCTCAGCACTAGCTACAGGGACAAACCTGACCTTCTCAAGAGTTGAAAAGTGTTCTTTCACCAAACTTTGCATGAGTCTAGCGCAGGCCAAGACGAGTCCAAAGAGCCCTGGCCTGAAGGCCGAGGTCCTGTCTGAAGTAATGCGGAGAAAGTGACCAAATACCAACAGTGAATCACGTTCCTTTAAACTTCAGCCTTTAAAAGCAAACTTTAAAATGTCATCACTTTGTAAGCAAAAAGCTCACCTTCACCAAACTTTGATTTAGTGTAGAGCAGCCAGAGTGCACTAAAATCAAAGGCCCTCTGTTGTGCAAAATTGACGTTTTTACAGGCATGTTGAGATGTGTCTCACACAAAATACAAAAGTTCAAAAAGCAAGCAAAAAAAATAATGATTGGCCCTGACCATTTAGATATCCCCCCTATTGTGACCCCATATAAGGGAATCCCTTCTCCGGTTTGTTGCTCAGCTCGAGCTCTGGCTCAGCAGTATCTTGCTCATTGATACTGTAGAGTATGTTTGGGGGAGAAGAGAAATAAAGGGTTAGGGTTAGGGTTAGTGACATAAAAAACCTTATTTCAGTTGGGGCATTAACACACACTTTCGGGGAGCGCTGAGAACTTGTTTAACTTTTTAAGAAAAAGTCAAATACGGGATGTTTAAATGATCTTGTGGATGTGTTGGCCATCTTTCCTGTTTGTTCGAATTCTAACATCTAATGTTTCTGTTCCCTGCATTAATAGAAAGGGAGGAAATGCTCTCGCACGCAGAAGTCTCCTGAGCCGTTACGACTCCACTACGCAGGCTGTCGCAGCGCTCGTCTCTATCGGCCCAACTACTGCGGCGTGTGTCGGGATGGACGCTGCTGTTCCCCGCGCCGCTCTCGCACCTCGCCCGTAGCCTTCTCTTGCCCAGACGGTGAGCGCTTCGAGAAGGCCGTAATGTTCATCCAGTCCTGCAAGTGCAGTGACCAGTGCGACCACCTGAACGAAGCCTCGCTCACACCGCAGCACTGGCTCTACGGAGACACGCACAAGTTCATCGACTAGCCATCTGACCTTTGCCTGAACTCCAACCCCTTTGCTTTCCCCACCAATCCCTGCTAGAGTAGGCGTGCATCACAAGATTAGAACCGACGGCCTGGAATCCCAAATACTTCACGTCACGAGGAGACGAGGGCCGGCAGGTGTATTTAGTATAGTCAACTTGTAGACATTTTTTTATTTGACCTGCGAATACAAATGCAGCCTCTATAAAAAAGCCTGCTGGACTAGTGGACTAGCATGTAAAGCCGTGATTAGACCTGAAAGACGTGTGTCCTTTAAAGCGTGTCCACATGGGGAAATGTGCTTCTCGTGATTGTTTGCCATTTGCTCCAGGACAGATCATTGGATAAATCCATAAACTCTCTCCATCTTTTTTCATTTGTTTTTTAATATGCAGATATTGTAGATGGTATTTATTTTGTGTAAGATGAATGAGCAAATTTTTTGCCAGGCTTCATGCGACAAAAAGGAAACGTGATGGATTCCTGGAATTAAAACAGACTTGTTTTCCAGCACAAAAGAATGTGGCCTTACTCCTTGACTCTGACTTTGACCCTGACTCCCAGCGCCAGTGATTTTTCTTTATTTAAGCCAGAGGAGCCAGGAAAAGAAAAAGAAAGGTTTGCCAAGGGCCCTAGCTTTCTGCTTGTCCACACAGCAAATTACAATCCTGGAAGCAGAAACCCTCTGGTTTTGCTATAAAAAAAAAAAAAAAGGTTTTTGCAAAAACGCCAGCGAATGAAGTAAACATGTAATTTTAAAAGTGAAGAGCAGGGACCGCTCCCGATTCGCTCTGTAATCTAGCGAGCCATTCCTGAAGACCAGGCGGACGATGCTGGCGCTCTCGTGTGTCTTTTACGACGCTCGCGGTCTCCGGTTCTGCCTCCTGGCTCTGATATGCAAGACGCTGGAGGTGACATCATTCTCGTTTAGCCAGACCAAAAACCATCATGCAGAACATCAAGCGCAGCAACCAAGTGACTCAGAAGTACAATCCGCACCTGGACTCCAGTTCTCACACTCCGGATTCAACGACTCACGACTCCAGACTGGATTCAAACTGCAGATGTACTGTATATACATCACTGATGGCTTGATGTTCATGATTTCCCTATCAAACGTGTTTTTTAAAAAATATGTGCACCTTCACCCTTGAACAGTATCCATGACATTCTAACAGAAATTGTTTGGTGAAAATATCAAACTTAAAAATTCGATAAAAGTTTTGTGTAAAATGCTGCTTTTGACTGTAACCATAACTTTACCACATTTTTACCGCATCAGACTAGCATCGAATGACTAACCAGCCTAGCTTGCTAATTAGATGATTTATTATCAGTGATGCAGTCCTGAACATACACAAACGTGGCTACTTTAGGATTGGAATTAATAATGATAATAATAATAATAATAATTTAAAAAATGTGGAAATTAGGCAGCACGGTTGGTGAACACTGTGGCCTCGCCGCACCACCAGGGTCGAGGGTTTAAGTCCCACCTCGGGTCTGGTTCAGAAGGTCCCAGGTTCAAATCCCACGACCACCAAGTTGTCCTTGTTGGGCCCTTGAGCAAGGGTCGCTCTGGATAAGGGTGTCTGCCAAATGCCTTAAATATAAGTTCTCTCCATGCTTGGTGGGTTTCCTCCGTGTACTTCAGGTTTGACCCCACAGTCCAAAGACCGGTGTTCCCAAATCGTCCATAGTATGTGAATGTGTGCATATGTGACCTGGGATGGATTGGCACCCTGTCCAGTGCCAAGTCCACCTTGTGTCCAGAGTCCCCTGGGATAGGCTCCAGGCTTCCCATGACCCTGTACAAGATAAGCAGCATAGAGAATGAGTGAGAGTAAATTTGTAAAGTATCCCTCAGCTTGCTTCCTTATTGGCCAGGAGGTACAGTATAAAAGCAGGACTTGTTATCAACAGGATAAACATGAATAAAACGTCTCCATGTTTCTCATCCTTGGTCCTGGAGAACTCCACTGCCGTGTGCAGTTTGGTCTTTTCCCTGCTCCATCAAGTGTCCTGGAGTTGGTTTTTCCAGGACCAGCTTTGGGGACCACTGGTGTAGCGGAACACTGGAAGAGCGCTCCAGAATCTGTACAGATGCTCCCATCATAAAGTTGTTGTAGCCTGGATGTAACATCCCTAAAAGATATTTCCATGTGTTTATGGGAATCTGGTCAACTTGGGTGGAGGAACATTGCATGGGAGCTACGTTAAAAGTTTGAGCAGCGTACGATTGATGTTTCATCAAACTGTTCCCTTAAAAACAGATGTGTCTTATTTGAGTAAAGCGTGTTGTATACATTTTCACTGTAATTTGTTGTGTTTTTGGTTGTGGATTGATGCAAGTTTTTTTTTATTTACTGTATTAGCTGTCTGTAAAGCGATTCGAAGGACTTATTTATATCCAGAATATATACAGTCTCATACTCCCGGATTCATTTCTTCTTGACTTGTAAACACACATCAGATATCCTTTCTGCGTGAACAGTCTGAACAATATGCCTTCATTTGTCCTTGAGAAATAAACCAAAAGAGTTACCAACGTACGTTACTGTCTTTGGTCGACGACGCACAAGTCACTCAGTGTTTTTTTTTTTATCAGAAATGCAACAGAATACAATTATTTACGTCTCATCCCAGGTCTCTGTGGTTTTTATATAATATTATATTTTCTCGTCTGTACATTTCTCCTCAGTTAGCATCAGACATCTTTCAGAAGGAGATCTCAGTGACGTCTAATACACAAATCAAATCAAGACCGCCAGCTATATCAGTATCTGGCTAGTTTGTTTGTCATCATGTTAGCTGGCATTTCAGAGATGAGAAACGAATCAAAATTCCTTTGGTAAAAAAGGCGCCATTTTAAAACCAAGAACAAAAACCATTTGAGTTTTTCATGCAGTTTTACTTTCTCACTCTTGGTAAAATGAAGAGTTTACGCTTCTCTCCTTTGACCTGACGGAATTGAAAGTTGCAGTTTTACGTATACGTGTGTAAACATGAGCCCTGCACATTCTAAAGAACGCATACGAGTGCTTTAGATTTCTTCCAAACATGTCACGTAGCCAAGAACACGATCAACATGAGGTCATAGTCGTGTCACAGACACAATGGGCTGAGCTAGAATCCAGGCCTGGTGCTGTTTTTAGGTGAAACACACACCTGCTACACATAATCAGAGTGTGTATGTGTGCAGTAAATCCATTTTAATGGCATCTGCATCTGTTGCTGACTGAAGCATTTTAATCTAGTGAGATCTATAAAGCTATTTCCTATTAGCCAGTTAATGGCTTAACGAGACTAAGATGCCAAACACACACACATGTAAAAATAGATATCAGGTTTATAAGAGATGAAGAGGACCAGACCTCTGCTCTCATCTGGTGTATTTAAATTTTGCTGACTGGAGAAAAGTTCATACAGATGCTTTAGCTTTATGTTTCAGTAAAGTTAAATGAGAACTAAAACAAAGTGCCCCCTAGTGGAAGATAGAACAATGTATAAATGTACGTCTAGAAAAAAAACTTTTTGGTAAGTTCAGATATTCCCAAATATAACCAGGCTTTAGACCAGTTAGAGCTCAGAAAACCTTCTGGAAAAACCTTTTGATCAACACATGAGATTATGGTGTATGAAAAAAATATTGTTGTTTAAAACTCATGGATATGTTTTATTAGTTCCGGTAACACTCTAAATGTAAATATTTGATCAGAAATATGAGGGTCAGGCAAAAATGATCCGCACTCTGGTTATATGATTTTTGTGGTTTGAGGGTATTGTGTACACAAAGTGTATTGAAAAGCAAGGAGACTTTTGCAGAACATTTTTGAAAATACATTTGACCGCCAGAGTGCAGTGAATTGCAAACTTCATTACAAAATAGAAAATTAAGAACTTTGTAATAAATGACCGCTCGCCCCCTTGCTGCGGCACCGCTGGAAACACTGCGCTGAGGACAAGTGAATCAATCTGATTAAAAAAAAAAAAAATCTCTGAAGCCGTCACCTAAATGTAAAGCTCATTAAGCTACTCAATTGAGCCCATCATCAGCTATGTTGGATTTAGTTCTCCACCAATGGAGTGCATCCCATTATGTGCTCTTCTATAAAACATTGTCCTAAAGTGTTTTATTTATTTTTAAATAAATGACCAATTTGCTAAGGATCAAGTAAAAAGAAACCTGTATATGGTTTATATACACACACTTATTTATAACTCCATTTAACATTGTAGAACATCCATGAGACATGAACGTCCAGCTGCCACTTAAATCATAAACCAAACCTGTAGCTTGGCACATCACCAAAAAAAAACACAAAGAGCAAACTATTCTGTCCCAAAAGATCTTAATCACAGTTTTGTGCCGATACTGGAGACTCCAATACATGTTGTTATTGATGAATGTATTTAAAAAAAATAATAAACCCTGTTTTAATCATTTAATTAAAATTTCAATCTATTACAAAAAGTTTCTTGTGTGAATGAGCAAGCAGTTACTATAGAAACGATACAAAAAAAAAAAAAAAAAAAAAAAAAAAAAAACCCACTATAAATATATCCCTACCAATCAGAATCGAAATGTCCAACAATTCTTTTTTTTATTTTAAATAAAACGCAGTGAGAGACACGCTGGCCTTCATTACAGGTCCATATGACAAACTGGAGCTTACACCACTTTCTCCAAATGATGTTTATTTTTCACCCACTGCTAAATTTACAGCCAAAGACAAAAGATTTTACAAAATCTGAAAGTCACCGGGATTGAGATCTGAACCATAAAAAGTAGTCATTGGTCTTCGTTAAATCACTAAAACACCATGATGAATGTGTTAACAGGGCAGTTAAACAGCAACAACACAATTCAAGGTAACGGTATAAAAAGTTTTAATTCCTTTAAAACAAACCAAATTTTTTGGGACAAAAAAAAGAAACAAACAAATAATAAAATAAATCATAAGCAGACATCTTTTCCTTCCCTCCCTCCCAGCCCGAAAGAGAAACAGTAAAAAGTTAAAAAGGACGTGTGGTGGTGGTGCAGGACTTTAAACCCGAGAGCATGCACCGGAGACGTCTCGTCCAGCAGCCAGGCGGCGACGACGTGACCACGGGGACGTCTGTGAGCTGGTGGTCCTCAGGCACAGCATGGCACAATGCGACCCCTCATCTGGACTGCTCGACTACGTAGAGGAGAAATTAAGTACAACATGAAAAACAAACGAATCCTGGACAAACTAGAGAGAGACAGAGAGTCAGAACTCTTACTGTAAGTGGAGATGTCGATTTCTTCTGGTAGTTCGGCCACGTTGACCTCGAAGCGGTCCTGCACGTCGTTCAGCGTCTTGGCGTCCGTCTCGTCAGACACGAAGGTCACGGCCAGCCCTTTAGTGCCGAAACGACCAGCACGGGCAACCTGAGGAGGAACAGCAGCGTGTTGGAAATAAAGACGTTAATGATGAAACAACCCTCTGTACGTTTTAGCTGGTTGCATTCTCTAACTAACCCGTTATGTTTCATCATCTAACGTTAGCTTAGCTAGCCTAACTAGCCAGGCGCTTTACATTTGTGTCAAGAACATTTCTAACAAACCCTCATTTAAACATCCTCAGGGTTTAATATGATGTTGGCCCCGCCCCCTCTGCATGGCTACAGCTTCAACTCTTCTTCTGAGAAGACTTTCCACAAGACTTAGGAGTGTGTTTATGTTTTGATCGTTCTTTCAGAAGCACATTTGAGAGGTCAGGCAGTGATGTTGGAACTGGTGTGGGATTGTTTTGCAAGAGTTGGGCTCGGCCCCTTAAGTCCAGCGAGTTAGGAACTCTTCATGCTCCGTGTGTACCAAGACATCTTGGACAATTTCATGCTCTCAACTTTGTGGGAACAATTTGGCGCCGGCCCCTTCCTGTTCCGACATGACTGCGCAGCCAGCGCACGAGGCAAGATCCATACAAGACATGGGCATGGTTTGGTGTGGAAGAATTTGACTGGTTTGAACCAGTCCTGACCTCAACCCAGTCCTTCTCGTCTAAAAATCAGTGTTTGACCTCACAAATGCAACTCTGGAAGAACGTTACCATAAACACACTCCTATACCTTGTGGAAAGCCTTCTCAGAAGAGTTGAAGCTGTTACAGCTGCAAAGGAGGCGGGGTCAACATCAGATTAAACCCTATGGATTAAGAATCGGATGTTACTGAAGTTCATATGCAAGTGAAGGCAGACTGGGGGGCAGAAAAGAAAGTTCAATCAGTGTGAAAGACGAAGGCCGAGACTCACCCTGTGCAGGTACGTGTCCGAGTCCTCAGGCATGTCGTAGTTGAAGACGATGTTGACCCTTTCGATGTCCATCCCTCTGCCGAACAGGTTCGTGGCCACCAGGATCCTCCTCTGGAAGTCCTTAAACTGCTGGTAGCGCGACAACCTGAAACAGACACACAACAGGTCTAAACACTCAAATCCACCAGCACATCAATCTCCAATCTGGACCACTTTGATGCGGCGAGCATGTAGGTGTGTGTGTACCTCTCCTCCTGAGCCATGCCTCTGTGGATGGCGATAGCTGGGAAGTTCTGCTCCACCAGCAGCTGAGAGAGCGCCACGCAGCGCTGCACAGACTTCACAAAGATCACCACCTGCAGGACAAAGTGGGAATTACAGCACACCGGGTTAGAGATGCACCGGGGCCCTGGTTTTACAGTCATCTGTGTGCGTGCGACGCGTCCTCACCTGGTTGAACTCGAGGACGTCGAGCAGGTCGAAGAGCTTGCGGTTCTTCTCGCTGTCCTTGAGTTTGCAGTAGTACTGCTGAAGGCCGTGTAGCGTCAGCTTCGTCTCGTCGTCCACAAACACCTCCATCGGCTAGAAAAGGGGGAGGCGGGAAATTTTTGTTTTTCGATTTTAAAATAGTATTTAGTATCATTTAAAAAAATATTCTGCCTCAAAAGATTAAGTCAGTTTTAAGCCGAGGCTTTGCTTATTTCGAGGTGGGGTGACGCAGCGCATGTAAAGTTTTAAAACACTCACGTCCTGCATGAACTTGCGACAGACCGGCCGGATCTCTTTACTCAGGGTGGCGCTGAACATCATACACTGTTTCTCATGAGGGGTGAGTCTGAAGATGTCCTGCACGTCGCTCCTCATATCTGTCAGAGAGAAAGTTTAGTCATGTTATCTTTTGTCATTAATATCATCCTTGTTTTATCCACCAATAGTTTTACGAGTGCCACTTTAACTTTGACTGCAGAACTTGATGCCTTAAGCATATTTCATAAGGTTTGCGAGTGTTCCACAAGACGAGCAAAGTTTTTCTTTAATAAATTGAGTTGAAAAAACAAACAAGTCTTGGTTTATGAGTATCACAAACGCGCTTCTTGTTTTGACACTGAGCATCACGTGATCACAACTGAGCCAATGGTTTTTCCTCAATTTTGTGTAAAGCAAAAGCAAGTCTCAGAGAGGTTAAAGATCCATTTTCTCTTTCGGCATCAGCCTGTTCTGTGTCCGTGTGCGCGTAAACGGAAACACAAAAAAAAAGTAAAAATAAATTGACAGATTAAAGGCAAAGTGCAGGTTAATTTGTTTTATTTTTACTGTATATTTTGTATTAACTTGCGTATTTATTTTTTGGGGCTGTGGAATGAATAATTTGAGTTTCCATTATTTCTTATAGGGAAATTCGATTTGGGAGATGTTTCAAAATATGGGCCAGCTTCCGGAACGAATTATGCGCCACTGTAGGTATTTTA
This sequence comes from Channallabes apus, assembly GCA_030522415.1. NCBI lineage: Eukaryota > Metazoa > Chordata > Actinopteri > Siluriformes > Clariidae > Channallabes > Channallabes apus. The sequence goes on along the minus strand of CM060105.1, from coordinate 11,121,073 downwards.
TATTACCCTCCCCCTCTGCATTATTTCTGAGATTTGGCAATACGAATGTAAACATTTGTCATGCCACTGAAACACCTCTGAATATTGAAAGAGACCATGAGAGAGAGAGCGAGAAGGCGTTAGAGAAAGCCAGGCATATGTCGAGAGAAACAGTGAGAGTGAAACCTATAGCTAAAGAGAAATTGAAAGAAGCAGAAAGAACCGAGATGAAGACATCAAGACAAGAATGAAAGACAATAAGAGGGAGAGAATTCATGATGAAAATAAAACAAAAGCACTGGGTGTTTCAAGTTCAGCAACTTCTCAAACACTGAATGTCTCACTTGCCTACAGCAATAATAATAATAATAATAATAACAATTACTTTAAAACTTGTTAAATAAGAACTCGATTTCATTTCCACCGTCTTTACTCGGCTCATCATTTCACAATGATCCCTCCACTGTACGAGAAACAGACACAGAAGGAACCAGAACTACAGGTTGTGTTCATTCATCATAAACCGAACAGACGACCAGCATTCAGAGTTACGCGTCTCAGTCTCGGTTGCCAGATCCGCGCAAAAAGAATCTCGCACTAAAAATGAAATCAGAGAGAGAAAGAAAAGGTTCATACCGAGCTGCTCCAGCATCTTGTCGCACTCGTCCAGGACGAAGTGTTTGACGTTTTTCAGGTTGAGCATTTTGCCGCGGATGAGGGCGAGGATGCGACCCGGCGTCCCCACCACGATGTGCGGGCAGTTCTTCTTCAGCACCTCCTCGTCCTTCTTGATGGGCAGCCCACCAAAGAACACGGCCGCCTTCACCGTGGGCATGTACTTGGAGAAGCGCTCGTACTCTTTGCTGATCTGGAAGGCCAGCTCACGCGTGTGACACATCACCAGCACCAACACCTGATTGAAGGAAGAAGAAAAAAAAGGAACGCTATCATGAAACGTCTGGCAAAAAATATTCGTTCTCCGCGTCTGATAAAACGATTCAAAAGGCGTACCTGTCCGTCCACGGGTTCGATCTGCTGCAGTGTGGCCAAAACAAACACCGCCGTCTTCCCCATACCCGATTTCGCCTGGCACAAGATGTCCATGCCCAGGATGGCCTGCGGGATACACTCGTGCTGCACTGAAACACAAAACACACAATGTAAATCAATCACTGCCATGCCTTGTGCATATTTAGAAACATATACATCTAAAATCACTTATTTCTCTGTACCTTCAGACGGATGCTCGAACCCACAGTCCACGATGGCCCTCAGGAGTTCGGGTTTCAGCAGGAAGTCCCTGAACCCTGAGCTGTGGATGGACACGTAGGAACCCTTCACCTCCTTCTTGCCGGCCGGGGTGACGGTCTCTGGGACTCCCTGAGGCTCATCGTCCTCCTCGTAGTCCAACAGCTCGTTATCGACATCATTCTCGGCCATTCTGAAGACAATGAGCAAGAGACTGAACTCAAGCGCACACACATACCATAGAGCAACAGAATTCGAAAACTAAGCCACCCTGAGTACAGAAGTTTAACACTTTTCTCAACGCATCTGAAATGCGTTCCTGTTTCATCGCGACCATTTCCAAAAACAAACAAACAAAAACATCCAAAACCACCAGAACAGCTCGTTTTAACTTGTTCTGACTTCTTTCAGATTTTCATTCACTGTTCCAATTTGAAAAACAAAATAAAGCCAAGACATATTAAATAGGAGAATATTAAATTGCAGGGGATTTTAAAGGTGGTTCGGGTTTAGCGAGATCACCAGACCTACAACGATCCAGTGCACCAGGAAATCTTGTTCAACCAGGTTAGAATAAACCGATCACTAGGGGCGGGAATCATCAGAGACGACCTGATACCATATGACGCCGCTACAATTCTGTTTTTTTTTTAGTGTCATGATTACAATATCCTGATATGTTGGCAAAATGTAGTTGTATTATGTCGCAATTTGAAACAAACTTTAGAGTGCAGGAGGAACTGGAGGACTACAGAGGACCTGCAACATTTCACCACCTCAAATTCAAACAAAAAAAAAAAAAAAGCCGGGACTTGAACCGTCGACCTTCTGATTGGCAAGAGTCTTAACACATTGAGCCACCACTGCCCTCATATTATTTATTTAAATCTCTGTATACCTCTGATCCGGGTTGAGGGCCTTGCTCAAGGGGGCAACTCGATGGTCGTGGTTTCAACCAGGAACCTTTAACCACTAAACATCAACCAACCTATACACATGTTTATCTTCTCCATGCAGCAGGATCTTCAAACTAATGTTTATTAAACTACTGCTGCAATGACTACTATTATTACCACTGAATCCTATTAAACCCCCTCCATCAGCCTGGTTGGATGAATGAACTACACAGGATCAGTTTTCTTGCATCAAACTAGTCTCGATTACGCCACAAACACCCCCTCGCTCCCTACCCCCTGTGCACTACATAGGTTAACAAGCCCCAGCACTCTAGATAGAGCTCTTAAAAAGTGCTAAATAACGCATTTATGATTTGACTTTAACTTTATTCCTGTTATTAATGTCTGAACTCTAACAATATTAACCATAATACCATTAATAATATGGCTGTAGTGCTCGCGCGCCTTGGTGAGCGCGACTGTGCGCGCGCGAGGAACAATGAACGCCGCCATCATAGCTACAAGCTAGCCTAGCAACGTGACGTCATTAGCCGTACATCTTCTTACTATTTAGCCATTAATTCACTTTACTTCCTCTGATTAATTGTTCACTACACGTTCTTTCTCAGCAAACTAAACGCCGAACACTCAATAAAAAAAACATTAATCAACACCTCAGAAAAGTGCTCTGAGCTAAACAGCCGGCTAGGCTAATTAGCCTAAATAGCATTAGCGTTAGCGAAACGTTTCAATACATTAACGCGCCTCTGGTGCTGCTCCGGTTACTTGCTTTTCATTCACACAAATCTACCGAATGGTCACCACTTACACAAAGGCCACATTAAACTGTAAATTCTAAACATTTTAAAATCAAACAAAGCGGTTTTACCTTTACAGCGAACAAACCCGGAGAGGAAGAAGGACAGATGTTCCGAGCACACGCGCAGGCCTCGGGTTTATACCGCAACCCGGAAGAACCCGCCCTCTCAGAGACAACGCAATCCCATTGGATAGTTTGGATGGACAACACTACCCATCTGCGCTGTGATTGATCAATCGAGTCCGTCTATTATTACCGACAAACGAAACCGCGGGTTTACTGTGTTGCCAGATTGTGCAAGTTACCTCCATTATTAATGGGTATTTTTTTTACGAGCGCTAAAACGATCCACTTTCCAGTACAGCGCCACATAGCGTTCGTTTGAATATTTATTTATTTATTTTTACAAATAAAAGAAAGTTATTTTTTCTGTACATTGGTCAGAACTCGGTCTTTCAGTGATATCTTTACGTTTCATACACTGGAGGACCAGAAAAAATTCAGGCAAAACTTTGCTGAACAGAATGTAATGAAACTTTGCCAGTCCTTAAACCTGTACCATACATGTGTGATACTGTGCTGTGTGAACATGAAGAATCAATAAAAAAATTGGGTTTGTTAAATGTTATTCTTTTAATTGTTTAAGTTAAATGATGGAGTTACAAACATTAATATACAGTATATTGTCGATTTAAAAAAAGAGAGTAAATATAAAATGCAGCTTTACTGAAGAACTGAAAAAAGCATCTTCTCTCCTGCTATACACGTCTATAAACACCGGTGAATTGATTAAATACCTGTGAACAGTAATCATCAATGCAATATGATATTGGTGTTAATATTTGTGGTTATGTTTTAACCTGAGCCTAGATTACAATCTAAACCATCATAAGAATGTGAAGTCAGTACAGTGGAATCTCGGATTACGAGCATAATTCGTTCTGAAAGCGGGCTCGTATTCCAAAACACTCGGAAACAGAATCAGAAGAATTCGCCCATTTCTTTCTTCATGGGCTACTCAGGTGCTTGTTCAGTCCCTTGTTATTTCAAGACTGGACTACTGCAACTCACTCCTGGCAGGCCTGCCTCTGTCAATTCAATTCAGTTTTATTTGTATAGCGCTTTTAACAATTGACATTGTCTCAAAACAGCTTTACACAATCAAAAGAATTATTTAAGTTTGTATGGAATGTGAATGTGTATGAATCAAAATGGTCAGATAGTCCCTGGCGAGCAAGCCCGAGGGCGACAGTGGCAAGGAAAAACTCCCTGAGATGGTAATAGGAAGAAACCTTGAGAGGAACCAGACTCGACAGGGAACCCATCCTCATCTGGGTGAAACAGATAGCAGGAAATGATCTGCATTTATACAGTGTGTTAGGTGGCAGCCAGTTCAGCTATAATAGTTGATGTTAATTGATGTTAAAATGGAGTCCAGGTAGTTATTGAAGATAGACTTGTAGAAAGTTCCAGTCCTGAACTATCGAATTGTCAAGTCCTCACACTCTGTCGACGATTTGTCCTCTGCAACTGATCCAGAATGCAGACTTTTTAACGTCTCGTTTTTAACCTCCCCAGTTCTCCCACACCACCCCACTCCTTCGCTCCCTGCACTGGCTTCCTGTAGCAGCCCTCATCAAATTCAAAACACTGATGCTTGCCTACAAAGCTAGAAATGGCCCAGCACCCACTTACCTCTCTGCTCTTATCACACCACACACTGCACCATGTTTCCTTCGATCCTCCAGTTCCTGTACTGGCACCTAGGTGGTGGAATGAACTTCCTCTAGATGTCCGTACAGCAGAGACTTTGACTATCTTTAAACAACGACTCAAGACGCATCTGTTTCTCCAGTATTTGGACTCACCCCCCCTCCCCAAATATAAAAAAATATTTTAAAAATCCCTCTTCCCAGTTGTGTTGGACTAATGGCACTCAGTTATTAACCTAGTTAACCCAGTGTAAGTATGTATCCAGTGATGTTAACTTTAAAGCACTTTTTGTAAGTCGCTCTGGATAAGAGCATCTGCCAAATGCCTAAATGTAAATGTAAATGTTTGTGCATGCATGCGCTGTGTGTGTAAAATGTGCGTGCACACACACACACATTAACGGAGAGACCGTTTTTAAAACCGTTTAAAAATTAGCAAGGGACATCGCTAGTCACACTCACATGAGCGCATACGAACAGAATCACTGCTGTAAAAACAACAGCAACAAATTAAACAGCGCCTTACTTTTGAATCGCAGCGAGAGAGCTGAGTGTCTGAGCAGTGATACTGTTCGTATGCGCTCACGCGAGTGTGACTAGCAATGATCCTTGCTCATTTTTAAACGGTTAAGTTTTTAAAACGGTCTCTCCGTTAATGTGTGTGTGTGCGCGCTCAGTCACTTACACCAACACAAACACACACACACTCTCTCTCTCTCTCTCTCTCTCTCTCTCTCTCGGTTTTACAGCACCTCCTCTCAGGTTCCTAAACAAACACACACACACACACACACACACACACACACACACACACACACACACTCTCTCTCTCTGGGTTTTACAGCCCCCTCCTCTCAGGTTCCTAAACAAACACACACACACACACACACACACACACACACACACACACACTCTCTCTCTCTCTCTCTCTCTTGGTTTTACAGCCACCTCCTCTCAGGTTCCTAAACTATCACACACACACACACACACACACTCACACTCACACACACACTCACACTCACACACATTACCTATCGTCTCCCCTGCTGGGTCCTAGTGCTTGTAGATATTTTGTGTGTGTTTGTGTGCATGAGTGTGTGTGTGTGAGTGTGTGTGTATTCACACAGCAGGGGAGACGATTACCTACAATTCCGCAGCGCAAGATAGAGAAAAAACGGTTGGCTCAGTTGTGATGACGTGACACTCTGTGTCAAAACAAGAAGCGCATGCGTGATAGACAATGCTAATTTTTCAAGTCAAAATTTATTCGCTATAAAAGACGAGTAATAAAAATGACTCGTCTTGCGGAACACTCGTAAACCACGTTACTCGTAATCCGAGGTTCCACTGTATTTTGCTTTCCACTAAAGGACATTCAAGAAGAACTTGTTGCGTATTTCTAGCAAATTCTGGCCAAAAATTATTGCTGGAAAAACATGACTTTCTCAACATCATTTGAAATTTGCTTTTAGATCTCTTCTCAACTATATGCGTGATTCCACAGAGGAGACAAAGCTCCACTGAGCAGCTGAGAAGGCAGGGAATATATCCGAACAAGGGCGGGAATCAGCTTCTGAAGAAGCACACGACGGCTGCTGGAGGAAGTCCCTGATGTGACCTGGCAAAGTGTGGAGCAGCCAGGTTTCCACCAATAAACCACCCCCACGAAGTCCTGAGCAGGATCCAAGCTCAACCGGCAGTTCCTCAAGGTTGTTTCCTTGGATGTCCAACTTGGAAAGGTGCGTCAACGATCCCAGTCCTGTGTTCAGGGATCCTATGGAATTGTTGGCCAAATTTAGAATGCGCAACTCCTTGCAGTTAACAAAAAGTGCCTCTGGAAGTCTTTCAAGCCTGTTCCCACTCAGGTCAAGCTCTGTGAGAAGACTCAGTGCCCCCACTTCCGCAGGCAGTTCCTCAAGCAGGTTCCCAGCCAGCAGGAGGCGTCTGAGTCGATGGATTGTGAAAAGTGCTGGTGGAAGACTCCGCAACTCATTGTGTGCCAAATCCAGGAGCTCCAAGGCCCGGAGAACTCCCACGCTTGTAGGAACAGCAAGTATGCGATTGTGGGCCAGTCGTAGGCAGGAAAGACGCCTTAGATGCTGCAGTCCCAGCAGCTCCTCCAATGTTCTCAGGCTGTTGTGCTGCAGGTCTAAACTGCGCAATGCTGTTAGTGACAGCAAAGCTGAAGGCAATCTCTCAAGCTGGCATCCCTGCAGTTCCAGTTCAGTCAACCCTGCCAGTCGTCGAAGTCCTGTTAGCACCAATAGCCTGGCACCTTCGTTGTGGATCTCTAAATGCACTAAGGTGCCAGCAACCTCGCTCAGCTCTGATGGGATTCTTTGGAGTGTGCCATGCAAAGAGAGGAGCCGAAGGTGCCGCAAATAGCGTAGGCTGCCCAGCGCCCAGCCACGACCGATACTGCCCTCACTGGCCACCCGTCCACTCAAATGAAGCTCCTGCAGGCTGCGCAATGAGTACACCCATCCAGGGATCTCTGCAGCTTGGGTGAAGGTGAGGTGTAGAGACTCTAGACGCTCCTGAAGGACCATAAGAGCACCAGACTCCACTGTAGCTGAGCAGTGGTACAAGTGAAGCTCCCTGTGGAAAGAAGGTATTAATTTGTGTTTCATTACATCACGTACAATAAAAAAATCAACCTTCCAGATTTAATAACTACTTTAGATGTTCTGTAAACACAAAGAATTTGCTGTTAAAAAATGTCCCATGCTCACATATCCTCTGACCAAACAGTTAACAACTAAAGGCATTTTCACACTTTGCTCAAATACATGACCTGTATTTATCATGAGCTTCCATTTGAAGCAAAGACAACCATTTTTGAGCGAACTAATGATTAGTTTTATGGACCACTGCAGGTCACAAAAAAATAAAAAATAGCAGACCGCCTAAGGTCTGGAAAGAAATTAAAGTGCAACCCGAATACAACCTGTGGATTAACATTTGAACCATCACCTTAAGGCAGTCATATTGGAGATCTGTGCTGTTAGCTTAGCATCTCCAATTAACTCCAGCTTTAGCACTTCCAACTGGTTGAGGGTGAAAAGTGCAGGAGGTAGATGTGGAACAGCCACCAGTTGCAGAACAGAGCGCCCTTTTTGATCGGAGGTTATCATTAAGCGCAGACGAGTGGCGTTCCAGCGACGCTCCAAGTTCTCCTCCATGAGCCGAGTCTCACTGACAGGAGACAGGAAAACTGAGAGACGCTGGGCCAGCAGGGGGTCATACTGATCCGTCATGTGTAACAAGAAGGCCAAGTCATTGCACAGGTCTGGAGCATCCAACATGGAACCAATTTCATGCAGATGCTGGAAAGAGTATTGTCTCAGAGACCTGGGGATGAGACAGAGACTGAGGGACATTGTCATTGAAGGAGGTGTTTGGAAGTCTGGTAGGAAGGGGTGCTACTGAGCAACAGAGCCTAGGGCATTAATTTAAAATCTGTAATGTAAAAATCTTTTCAGAAACCCAATTTTTAAATAAAATGTAGCAGATCCTGCTAGTTGCTCAGTGGCACCACATTAAATGAATCAACGACCATCTGGAGATCAGTTTAAATCTAATAAGAAGGTAACAGGTATTGTGTTAGAAGACACTCTAATCACATCTACTCACTTTGTTAGTATTTATCTCCATGTGTGAATGAAAGCTTGGAAGGAAGGATAAACAAATGAGTTGGTATTAGTCAGCAGATTAATTAAAAGTTACCAACTAAACCAGCTCTCTGGGAGACAGGAGCAAATTATCTCTCCCCTGTCACTCATAAGCACACTGACCAATGAGGGAAGTTTATGAGGTCACAGAAAAGAATAGAGAAGAATACACAAGTCCAAGAGTAATAGTGCAGATCCAGGTCCAGTTTCCCCACAGTTTCAAATAATGACAATGATACAGCAAAAAGAAGCCTGAACCCAGATCTGTACTCTTACTCTCGACAAACTATTGCTAATAGGCATACTTGTGGAAAATCCAGAAAAGGGTGTAGATGCCCAGAAGGCCATAAAGCCCCATAAGACAGATGTAGGCTTTCATCAGCTTGCGCAAGACAGATGATAGCAGGTGGGTGCACTGGAAGGTCTGGTATCCTGTTAAAGCATAAGAATGGGGCTGGCAGATGTAGGTAAAAGAGATAGAGCCCAACAAAGGTGTTGTGTAGCTCACAATCACAATGAACTTGAGCACTTTGAAAACGGTCTGAGCTGTGTAAACCTGCGAGAAATAGGACAACAGACCAAGGATAATCATTAAACAACGAAGACAGAATGGTAATGGTAACAGGTATTCCAAACCTCCTACTGACCTTGTAAACAATATTAGAACTCTCGCAGTGTGCGCGGAACTTGCGGACTCTCTCAAACAGGGCTCTGGCCTGTTCTCCGTCGCTCCTGTCCAGAGTAGGGCCAGTGCTAGAACTTTCTGGAAGAACAGTACCTGAAGCAGGTTCTAGGATTGAGAGAGAGGACAATGTGGAGCAGTTAGACAAATTGGATGGAGATGGAGAAGGCTGGGCAGATGTACTACCCATCCTGGCCAGAAGGGGGCTGTCAGTTCCTGAGTCAAGGCTGGACTGTCGGGTAAAGAGCTTAGGGATGTGTGGCACTTGAATCCGTGTGAGCTTGTCCTCATCTGAGTGGTGACTGTGATGTGCTCTGTCCAGCTTGGCAGCATGGGAGAGTGCCCTGGAGGTCCAAGGCGACTCACAGCACTTGGCAAGGATGGTTAAAAAGTGCTCAATGCGGGAAGAAGTGAGCGGGAAATGGAACCAGAAGGAACCACTAGCTAGCAGGAGCAATGATTGCAGTAAAGTGACATAGGGCAGGAAGCGTGAGAACCATGGGAGAGCTTCATTGTAGCACACGGTGCTCACATAGACATACTGCTGGTAGTCGAGGTTGGTCTGAATGCCTTTAGCCAGACTCCTGGATATGGGAACATTTGATGAAATTTGAGGTGTGACGGGATCCAAGGGAACTCCCAAAGAAGAAGTAGTGGAGTTGTTTGAGGTGGAGTGTATGGGGACACACACCACCCCGTCTCGTGAAAGTAGCAGGGTCCCGGCCAGGATGGACACCATGAGCATGAGGAGAACCAGGTAGTCCATGAAGACCTCCCACCATGGCTTCAGAAGCTTATAATGACCCTGCCCCTCAGTAACAGACCAGAGCTCGGAGAGAGTGAACATCACCTTCACAGAGAGAGAGAGAGAGAGTAAGAAGATTAAACAACAGCTTTCATTAAACAATGACCTTTGAATTGCCAGAGAGGAGAGTGTAAATATGAATCACTTTAAACATCTGCGACATTTTGAATAAAAAGGAAGAATTTGGGTTTTACTCGTTAGGTCCGCAAGGCACTGTATATATGTAGACTGTATACATGTACACCAGGGGTGCCCAACCTTTTTTGAACAAAGATCCACTTTTTAATTTGTCAGTGTGCCGAGATCTACCAGTCCAAAGAGAAAGCCAGTTGCTATTCATAGCATATTTACATATTTAATGTGCACAAAACAAACAGAAAGTAGCCCTAATCCATATATAATAAAACATAGTCTAATTGTAGCGACAATAAAGTTATTAACCCTAACCCTAGCTCTTCTTTTGCACCCATGTCTCCAAAAACCATTCTAATGAAAACACACAGCTGTGCCACATCCACAACATCAGTCGACTCATCAAATTGAAGAGAAAAACATTCACACTGTTCAATATCCTTCCTTAACTGCACCTCGACATCCCTCACATCGCCGTGTAACAGTGCCACGGGATAATTGCACGTCCTTAACGGCAGCTATGATATCACTTTTATTCTTGAAGTCACCAAATAGTGCGTCTGCAGCCGCGACAAATGCTTCTTTCACAACTTCGCCATCCTTGAAAGACTTCTAGTGTTCTGCGTTACGTGACTGACGCGATAAGATGCTATAGCTGTAGCCTTAATGGGCTACTGTGCTGCTAACTGCCTCTTCAATTCCTGGACTTTTCGGGTGCGTAGAGGTGATTTACAGATCTGCATAGTAGCTTTTGTTTTGAAATGGGGCTCCAAATTGCCCTTTTTTTTTTTGCTTCTGCCATAGTTGCGTTTTATTCAATTCAATTCAATTCAATTTTATTTATATAGCGCTTTTAACAATGGTCATTGTCTCAAAGCAGCTTCACAAAAATTAAAGAAATTTAACAAAAAAAAAAATAATAATAATAAAAAATAAATAAATTAATTAAAAAATAAATAAATAAAATAATAATAATAATAATAATAATAATAGAAAAGTAAATAATTGGAAGTGTGGATGTGTGAGAAAAATGTGCAGATAATAATAATGAGACGAATGAATGAAATTTCTCTGATGAGCAAGCCAAGGGTGACGGCGACGGTGGCAAGGAAAAACTCCCTGAGATGGCATTAGGAAGAAACCTTGAGAGGAACCAGACTCAACAGGGAACCCATCCTCATTTGGGCGATAACAGATAGAAATGATATAACATCTTGTGTGTTGTGCAGGTGAAAATTCAATATGACAGAAATTCTTTAAATTGACATGAAGACCAGTTCAGCATAGGGACGAGTCAGTAGGTGTAGAGGGCAGATGAGGTCTGGATCACTGGAAGCACAGGAGCAGCATGTGTAGCTCCAACCATCATAAAGCTGAATCCAGCTGGAGCTGGTCCTTCTCTGGATGCCTCAGGAACCTCGCAGGGTCGGCCTTTGTCTACTGAAGCTGGCAAAATCTCCCGATGCCTCGGGATGGGTAGAGAAATACAGAACAGATGGGGAGAATTAGCGTAGTTGCCATTCGGTATAGGTGTACTGGAGTATGAGTACTGGGATGAGTTATGTGTATGCCAGATTAAAAAGATGCGTCTTGAGTCTACTTTTGAACTGAGAAACCGTGTCTGCTCCCCGAACACTGTCTGGAAGGCTATTCCAAAGCTTTGGAGCTAAATATGAAAAAGCCCTACCCCCTTTTGTAGATTTTGAAATTCTGGGAACTACCAGAAGTCCGGAGTTTTGTGATCTTAAGGCGCGTGGTGGATTGTAGCGCATCAGAAGACTGGTTAGGTATGTGGGAGCTAAACCATTTAAGGCCTTGTATGTAAGTAATACTATTTTGTAATTTATTCTAAACTGAACAGGTAGCCAGTGCAGGGATGATAATATTGGGGTTATATGATCATATTTTCTGGATCTAGTGAGAACCCTGGCAGCTGCATTTTGGATTAACTGAAGCTTGTTTATTGAGGATGCAGGACAACCACCTAGTAATGCATTACAATAGTTCAGTCTGAAGGTCATGAATGCATGAACTAGCTTTTCTGCATCAGATACGGATAAGATGTTCCTAAGTTTAGCAATATTTCGAAGATGGAAAAAGGCTGTTTTTGTGATATTTGAAATGTGATTTTCAAAAGACAAGTTACTGTCTAATATTATGCCCAGGTCTTTTACTGCTGAGCTGGTAGTAACAGTACATCCTTCATACCGCAGGCTGAATTGTGAAAGCTGTTGTGTGCTGGTTTTTGGGCCAATAAGTAATATCTCTGTCTTATCTGAATTTAATAAAAGAATGTTATTGGTCATCCAATCTTTTATGTCCTGGACACACTCAGTTAATCTAGACAACTAGATGTCTTCTCAGGATGGCGCCGCGGATGGCTGCCTCAGTCTGGAGCTCTCCATTAGTCTTACTGTTTTTGTTAGTTTGTCCTGTTTTTTGTTTCTCAAACGTAATCACTTATACCAGGGATGAACTGCTGAACGTTCAGCAGGACACATCAAACAATTTTCAACCACTTTTCGATTTTTCAAATGTTTTACTGAACATTGTAACCGGCGGAGCAGCTGCGCTGTTTAAATGCTTTAAGAAGCGCAGGCGGGGGAAGAGAGCCGGCGCGCTCGTCAAGCTCCGACAGCGCGGCTTTAGAACTGCGCTGCCGAGTATACATCTGGCGAATCTCCGCTCTCTACCCAACAAAATGGACGAACTTTTCCTCTCCAGGAAAAATAAGGACTTTTCAAACTCTGCCGCGCTGTGTTTCACGGAAACCTGGCTGAATGAAGCCATCCCGGACAACGCGCTACACCTGCCGGGCTTCCAGCTGTTCAGAGCGGATCGCGACACAGAATCAACGGGGAAATCGCGAGGCGGCGGGACATGCTTTTACATCAACGAAAGTTGGTGTACAAATGTGACACCATTGAAGAAGATGTGCTGTCCTGATCTAGAGGCATATTTCATCAACTGCAAGCCTTTCTATTCGCCGCGCGAGTTCACCTCGTTCATTCTTGTGAGTGTGTACATCCCTCCACAAGCGTGTGTGAACGCAGCATTGCAACAGCTGGCTGCTCAGATCACAGACACGGAGCAACAACACCCGGACTCTCTTATAATTATACTTGGGGATTTTAACAAAGCAAACCTCAAACGTGAACTGCCTAAATACAAACAACACATTACATGCCCCACCAGAGACAAAAATACTTTGGATCACTGCTACACCACAATAAAGGATGCATATCGCTCCGTCCCCAGAGCAGCTTTAGGACTTTCTGACCACTGCCTGGTTCATCTTCTCCCAACCTATAGGCAAAAACTTAAATCTGCTAAGCCTGTAGTAAGGACAGTAAAGAGATGGACCAGTGAAGCAGAACAGGAATTACAGGCCTGTTTTGACTGCACTGATTGGAGTGTTTTTGAAGCTGCTGCCACCAATCTGGACGAGCTCACAGATTCTGTAACATCCTACATCAGTTTCTGTGAGGACATGTGCATCCCTACCAGGACATTTTTAACATATAACAATGACAAACCATGGTTTACAGCAAAACTCAGACAGCTTCGTCAGGCCAAAGAGGATGCCTACAGGAGTGGGGACAGGATCTTGTACAACCAGGCCAGGAACACACTAACAAGGGCGATCAGAGCAGCTAAGAGGAGCTACTCTAAAAAACTGGAAAACCAGTTTTCGGCAAACGACCCTGCTTCAGTGTGGAAAGGCCTGAAAACCATCACTAACTACAAGACGCCATCCCCCAACTCTGTAGGGAATCAACAACTGGTTGATGACCTGAATGAGTTCTATTGTAGATTTGAAACTCCCAGTCTCACACCACACTCCTGTCCTAACCCTCTTTCTACACCACCATTATCACCTCTGACAACCACCCTCTCTTCCCCCCCTGCACTCCAGGTCTGTGAAAAGGATGTTCGCCAGATCTTTCTGAAACAAAAGAGAAGGAAAGCTCCAGGCCCAGACGGCGTGACACCAGCCTGTCTGAAATCCTGTGCTGACCAGCTGGCGCCCATTTTCACACAGATCTTCAACAGATCACTGGAACAATGTGAAGTGCCTTTGTGCTTTAAACGTTCCACAATCATCCCCATTCCAAAAAAAACTAAAATCACAGGACTTAATGACTACAGACCAGTCGCCCTAACATCTGTGGTCATGAAGTCATTTGAAAGACTGGTGTTGGCCTATCTGAGGGACATCACAGGACCCTTACTGGACCCCCTGCAGTTTGCTTATAGAGCAAACAGGTCTGTTGATGATGCAGTTAATATGGGACTGCACTTCATCCTTCAACATCTGGACAAACCAGGGGCTTATGCAAGGGTCTTGTTCATAGACTTTTCATCAGCTTTTAATACGATCATCCCAGCACTGCTTCAGACCAAATTAAACCAGCTCTCTGTTCCTAGCTCTATCTGTCACTGGATCACCAGCTTTCTGACAGACAGGCAGCAGCTAGTGAAACTGGGAAAATTCATGTCCAACAGCCACACCACCAATACTGGAGCCCCTCAGGGATGCGTTCTCTCCCCACTGCTCTTCTCCCTCTACACCAACGACTGCACCTCCACAGACCCCACTGTCAAGCTCCTGAAATTTGCAGATGACACTACAATCATCGGCCTCATCCAGGACGGTGACGAGTCTGCATACAGAAGGGAGGTCGAGCAGTTGGCTGTCTGGTGCAGTCACAACAACCTGGAGCTAAACACGCTCAAAACAGTGGAGATGATCGTGGACTTCAGGAGAAACCCACCTGCACTTCCCCCACTCACCATCATGAACAGCACTGTGACGGCAGTGGAGTCATTCCGGTTCCTGGGCACGACCATCTCTCAGGACCTGAAGTGGGACATTCACATTGACTCCATTGTTAAAAAGGCCCACCAGAGGTTGTATTTCCTTCGCCAGCTGAAGAAATTCAACCTGCCACAGGAGCTGCTCACACAGTTCTACTCAGCCGTCATTGAATCCGTCCTGTGCACTTCAATAACTGTCTGGTTTGGCTCAGCTACGAAAGCAGACATCAGAAGACTACAAAGGACGGTTCGGACTGCTGAAAGAATTATTGGCACTCCCCTGCCCATGCTGCAAGAACTGTATATATCCAGAGTGAAGAAAAGGGCACGGAATATCACTTTGGACCCCTCACACCCAAGCCACCTTCTTTTTGAACTTTTGCCATCGGGTCGACGCTACAGAGCACCGAACACCAGGACAGTCAGGCATAAGAACAGTTTTTCCCCCAGGCAATCTACCTCCTTAACAGATAAACATCATTCTAACGGTCAATAAATATATGTGCAATATTGTGTACAACACCACTGTGCAATATACTGTATAATACCACAGACTTCAGATATTTATGTAACTTATTTAAAAGTATCTCACATCGTACTCCATTTGATGTCAACCATTTAAAATTTTATTTTTATTTATTTTTTTTTTGCGTCATGCTGTTTTTGTCTTGTCATTTGTATTTTTTGTTCTGGAAGCTCCGTCACTAAAACAAATTCCTTGTACGTGCAGCGTACTTGGCAATAAAACTCTTTCTGATTCTGATTCTGATTCTAGTTTTACTTTGCTGAAGTTGCAGCTCTTTCAACTTCTCTACTGAAACACTGAGTCCCTACTAGTAACGTGCCTATAGCTAAAACCCTGGCTAAATTCAGATTAGCGTACTAGCATACTACTCTCGCTATTTCTGCCATATATATTTATATGAAATAGTATGAGTAGTATGTTAGTATGCGATTTCAAATTCAGCCACTAATTCCGTCAGTTTTTCAGCGCAGAGCCGAATGTAATCAGTGATCTTGTAAGGGAAAATAAAGAACTGTTTTTTTTTTTAAATAAGTACAGGGCTTCTTTACTCAAGAAATACTACATCTATAAAGGTTATTGTTTTATTTGAGGTTTGAGGTGTGGAAACAGTGAAGTAAGAGAAAGGACAAACCAGAAGGCAGTTTACTCTCGCGATCAACTGGAAAGCAGTCTGCGATCGACTGGTCGACCGCGATCCACTGGTTGGGCACCCCTGATGTACACTGTATATACTGTATGTATGTATGTATGTATGTATGTATGTATGTGTGTATACTGTAGACATGTGTACTATTTTTTTAGGGGGTTTCCCCCCGATTTTCTCCCTAATTAAGTTTCCCACCCATCATTGGCGTTGGTGCGTTCCCCCATCAAGGCTACTACTACCAGCCAGGGAGGGCCGAAGACTCTTACTTGTTTCCTCTGAACCATGTAACGCCTGCCAGCTGCATCTTTTTGAACTGCTCGCACCATTGAGAGTGGAGTAACACACTCGGAGGACAACACTATCTGCTCCTTCTGATTGTGTGAACATCAACATGATGGCCGTAGATCCGTGATTGATGTGAGAGTGTGTGTATATATATATTTGTATGTATGTATGTATCCATGTACAGTATGTATGTATGTATGTATACTGTATAAATATATACACAATATATATATATATATATATATATATATATATATATATAGACACACACACGCACACTGCATATTCTGTATATATCTCCATAACAAAAACCTTCATATTTCCTCTACTGTTTATTAGAATAAAAACCACACAATAATAAAGCCATAAGAAATCACACTGTACTTACTGCTGACTGTGAGCAGCTTCCAGCGGTCCGGCATAAAAAGCTTTAGAAGCTTAAAGAGAATCACCGAGTGAGGAACATGGGCCGGATACCAAACAGCACCCTACGCCCTAGGAAGGCGCCCTGTGGGGTATAAAGCATCCGCATGTAGTGCAATGTGTCTCCGAGCGTTATCCTCTGCTCTAGTGCGCTCGCACAGGGAGCGGGGGGCCGTTGAGCACCGGGGCAGTACCGGTGCAGGCCGGTTCTCTCGCGGCAGCTTTCCCGTCAGGAGTGAGAAAGGGAGCGCGCACACTTTGTAGTAGAGCAGTGCGCAAGATTGTGGGTTGTCATGGTGACTTCGCAGGCTCGCGCCCAACGCTCGCGTACTCTTTTCGCTGAACTAGTTACTGAGGTAGTGCTCGGGTTTGGAATGTAGGAGTCACACACACACATGGAGCACGTGCCAAATTCACGGCTTCTCTTTGACGTTGCCATGGCAATGAGCTAGCAGCTCAAGGCTGTTATTCACAAACAGTGGATTCAATTTATTGCATTTATTTATCAACATGTATTTATTTATTTTTATTAAGCCTTTTCCATTTGGTGTTGTTTTTATATAAATAAACTCCATCAAGTTTCACTTTATACTGTGGAATTTATTATTATTATTATTATTATTATTATTAGTGGTAGTAGTAGTAGTGGAAATAATTGTAAAAATAATTTGTCCAAAAATATATTAATGAAGAAGAAAAAAAAAACAACAACCAGCACACACAAAATAAATAAAATGCAGATGACATGGACGGCTGTGAGCGGCAGTATTGTATCTGACCAGCAGAGGGCACTGCGACGTGTTTTATAAGGACTGACTATATCTTCACATAACCAGGCCCTGAAGCTGAAGGGTGGAGAACACAATCACACCTATTTCACCTGTGGTTTTATCTTATGTTTTTCCCCACACATTGTATTTTTACATTTGTTTTTTTCTTTCTTTCTTTTCATTTATTTATTTATTTTTTTATAATTTCTCATTTAGGTAAGATGAATACATGTGAAATGCATACATTCACCCTGACTGGAAAATGCAATAAAATACCAAATATAATGTTGATATCAGAAGACAAATGAAATCTGCATGCTACATGCAGGGGTAAAAATAACAACACCGAGAGCATATAAGCGCGCTTAGAAGGCACTTCATCACATTTTTTTTTAACACAATGGAGTACCATAGAAGGCACTTCATCATATTTTCCATTTTGATGGCACATTACATTTTCTAGCACATATAGTAGCGGTAGCTTAGCGGGCACTTCATCATATTACATTCATTTGAAGATGCTCCATTATGAGAGAGCGACTTACATTTTTATCTCATTACACATCTGAGCAGTTGAGGGTTAAGGGCCTCGCTCAAGGGCCCAACAGGGACAACTTTTGGTCGTGGGATTTGAACATGCGACCTTCTGAACCATAATCCAATGCCTTAAGCAGTGAACCACCAGATGGTGTCCACTGTACACACGTTACACATAGCAGAACCCAAAGTACACATCACGATCTAGAGGGCATTATATCTTTTCTTTTCATTTTAAAAGGAGCCATTAGGGCACTGAGAGAGAGAAGAGTATTTACAGCATGAAATAGAGGAAAGGAAGAAAAAAAAACACAAGAAAGAAGCAAAGACAAAAGAAGGACAAGATGTGATAGCTGTTTGTTTTTTTTTTACACAGGACAAGGCAGGGCCATCACACGTGTCTCAGAGTGCCATCATTATCAGCAAACTTAAGTGCAACACTTTGGCCTTAGCAGCATGAGAGAAGAAACAAAAAGTTAATAATAAGAAGGTATAAAAACATGTTCCACTCACTCGACACACACCATTTGCAAATCACAATTAAACCACAGCAGCTCACAAAGATAGAGCTGACACCAGAAATCTGCCTTGAAATGCAAAGCTTATACCGTGTATAAGAGAAATATGTGTGAGTGTGTGTGTGTGTGTGTGTGTGTGTGTGTGTGTGTGTGTGTGTGTGTGAGTGTGTTTGTGTGCGCGCTTGCATGCATGCAAGAGTTTGCTGTCCTTCACTGGACCTGTGGTTTCACACCTCATCATTCCTTCAAACAATCTCACTCATTAAGAGCGGGCAAGGCAGGGTGTGGTGAGTGTGATAGAAAGCCCTCACACACACACACGCCTTATCCAAAAATATCATGCACACACACACACACACACACACACACACACACACACATACACATATGTATATAAACTCATAGACACACACACATAAATTCACACACACACACACACACACACACACACACACACACACACACACACACACACACACACACACAGATACAGGTGTCAGCACTTAGAGGCCAGATTCGTGTATCTGCAAGCATGCACACAAGCCGAGTAGTGTAACAGCTTAGATTCATCTCACACTCTGTGTGTGTGTGTGTGTGTGTGTGTGTGCATGCATGTGGGCATGTGTGTGTAAGATGTACTTAAGGGGAAATGTGTTGGAAAGGACACATGGAACAAGCAAACGAACCCTAAACTCGGCCTTCCAAAAAACAAGGCGTAATCTTCAAATAATCCAGTGATGTATGTGTGAAATTTCACACGTCACACATTTTTCTCAAGCAGTGATGCACAAAATAAATGTAGCATTTTTTTGTTTTTGTTTTTTAACATATGAAGAAATTTCTTACAACACGCATATTTATTTCAGATGTACGGATTCATTTATAAGGTAATTAATGTCATAATTTTTTTTTTGACACGTGCTTTCGTTTCCCAGACAAGTTGTTCTGCTTCACGTCTGATCGTGTATTTTTCCGACATCGTCAGGTCCATGTAATTAACTCGCGTCATGGTGAAATTTACCTTTACATAATCATTCACATGAGCCCATGATAAAGCAGCAACAGCACCAGCGTCGGAAGAAACTATACGATCATGCATGACATATGAATGTGCCCGTGCAATGAGGAGTTAGAACGCTCTCGATCAGGCCCTGCTTCCTTAAAGCCGCGCAATCAACTCTACAATGCAAATCATTTGGAAGCCATTTTTCAACAAGTCCTTCTACTCCTTAGATCTGACCTTCGACCTTCATTACCCGGGTGACTGTTAGCGGTGCTTTCATGATGTGAACACCTACAGTAGGACTCTGGATTTGTTCAGACTCAGCTCATTTACATACCTCAAGCGTAAATACATCCGTATCATTAACTGTAACACAAGTGACCTGTCACTCCTTCTTACAGGTGATATGTGCTAAAACTAAAAGGGTCACACCCAATTATCTCCATATAGCATTGTGTGAAATGTTTTAACCAGTGTTGGGTGTTAAGAGTTATTTAGCTACACTGTAAAAAAATGTCCGTAATTCTAACCGTATAAATGCTACAGAATAAAACCGTATTTCACAAAACTTGGGATAACCGTAGAATTTACAGTGAAAAACTGTAATTAGTTTTACAAAGTAAGACGTTAAATTTTACAGTTAAAAACATGTGAAAATATGGTTTATTGCAGTAAAATGTAAAAAAGTTATGTATGTAACATATAAACTCTCAGGGAAGGTATTTTTTTACTAATATACTGAAGTATCAGTTTATATTTTACTAAACCTTTGTAAATAGAGTTTAAAAATCAGAAAAAAATATCTGCCCTGTAAAAAATAAACCGTACATTTTACGGTAAGAAAAACACAATTTTGCCAGAAATTTACCATAAAAAAATACCTGTATATTTTTTACGGATTTTAATATTTTTTTTCTACAGTGTATGGCCGTCTAATTAACATGTATATGTTATATTAAAACACTTTACAGTAAAAAACTGGCAGCTGTGGTTACCAGAAATTTATCGTAAAAAATACGGTAGCAACATTGTTGGTTGTACAGGATTACACTCATTATACTGTATATTTTAAGGATTTTAATAGTTTTTTCTACGATTTATAGCCGACTAATTAACCAAGGACTTTAAAGTTGTGAATGGTATTCGGCCCTTTGATGACTGTGGCAAGGACAGCCGCTAGCACGCACCACTTTGCCCGCCGCCACCGCTCACCAGCCTGTGCCCACATGCCAGCAGGGCACTGCCCACCAGACTTGCACGTGCACACTTTTCCTTACCTTTTTCCCTTCCTCCCTCCTTTAACCCTTTCTTGCCCTAAGTAAAATTTCCCCTTTTCGGTAAGACCTCGCCACATGTCCGTGTTTGCTGTTGCCCCACTTGTGCCAAACCCATTACAAAATACATGAACATATTTAACACCCAATGCAGTGTGCACTTAAAAACCACAATGCAGGACAGAGGACATAAACATTTTTTACAATAATTTATAATAATAATTTTTTTGTGTAAAGTTGTAATAAAAGTCCTTCTATAGAATTATATGCTTAGATTGTCTGTCCAAAACGCTTAAAAATGTCCACCCTGACATTTGTATATTTGATTTTGAGAATTTAAATGTTGTTTTGTCTTTATTATTGTCTTTCTTAAAAAATACATGGGACCGTACTGATGTCCGAGTCTTGAATAAATTTTGATGATTTGATTTAGGTTTGTATTCATCAATTAGTATAAAAGTATTCTTAATAGTTTCTTAACAGTAAAATCTGAATGCTTAGCAATGTAACTTCTATCTCTTTTAGCTCCAGCTAGTGTGATAAAATGATGCTTTCACAGAATTGCTGAATTAATTCACTGTGGTTATTCATAATAAAACAAATAGTCCAACAACAACGACAGCAATTGTGTAGGAAGCAGCGTAGTGTAGTGGTTAGCACTGTCGCCTTCCACCACCTGGGTCCGGGTTCGATTCCCGTCTCTGTGTGCATGGAGTTTGTATGTTCTCCCCAGGTTTCCTCCAGGTAGCCCCCCCCCCCCCAATATATACAGGATAAAGCTGTATAGACGATGGGTGAGAGTGTGTGAGTACTGAGCTGTTAAAAAGATGGAAATAATCCATTATTATTACTGCACAAATCTTTAAATTAGACAGCTCTGAGCTGTAAAAAACATGGTTATGATCCGTATTTGTTACAATGTAAACCCTGGAATTTGACGGGAATAAACTGTTTTTATAACAACATAAACATGTTAATTAGACAGTTATAAACCGTAAATAATTAAAATCTGTAAAATATACAGTATAATGAGTGCAATCCCGTACAACAAGAAACATTGCTACCGTATTTTTTACGGTAAACGTTTTTTTAAACATAAAATTTATTTATTTATTTATTTTTCACAGTGCAATAACGGTGCTACCGTATTTTTTACAGTAGAATTCTGGCAACCACAGCTGCCGTTTTTTTACGATAAAATTTACAATTTATTTTTTACATTGTATATTTTCAAAAATGTAATCCGTTATTCAGACAATTTATGTAATCTGTGAGCCAGTCAGCAGTCATTCCGTTAGTGTGTGTGTGAAAGTCGTGCTACAAGCCCCCCTCTGTTATTCCTGCTGTTATACCCCTATCTCACCTATGCGGTTTGACTCGCGATGAGAAGTGGTGTTAGGCACCGTGAGCCTCTGAGCTTCCGCGTGGATTGACATAATCACAGCGCCAAAACTCGCGGTGAATCAGCATGAACTCTGCAAAACCATGTAGCTGAGATAGGGGTATTAGTAGGTGAGATTGGGGTATTAGTAGGTGAGATAGGGGTATTAGTAGGTGAGATAGAGGTATTAGTAGGTGAGATAGGGGTATTAGTAGGTGAGATAGGGGTATTAGTAGGTGAGAGAGGTATTAGTTGGTGAGATAGGGGTATTAGTAGGTGAGATTGGGGTATTAGTTGGTGAGATAGGGGTATTAGTTGGTGAGATAGGGGTACTAGTAGGTGAGATAGGGGTATTAGTAGGTGAGATAGGGGTATTAGTAGGTGAGATAGGGGTATTAGTAGGTGAGATAGGGGTATTAGTAGGTGAGATAGAGGTATTAGTTGGTGAGATAGGGGTATTAGTAGGTGAGATAGGGGTATTAGTAGGTGAGATAGGGGTATTAGTAGGTGAGATAGGGGTATTAGTAGGTGAGATAGAGGTATTAGTTGGTGAGATAGGGGTATTAGTAGGTGAGATTGGGGTATTAGTTGGTGAGATAGGGGTATTAGTAGGTGAGATACGGGTATTAGTAGGTGAGATAGGGGTATTAGTAGTTAACAGATTATGGGTCAAACTTGGCTGAGTGATGATGGTAGAATAATTATAAAGGTCTTGACTTAAACAACGTACATGAGGAATCACAAAGGAGTTTTTGAACTTGAACTAGTTACTTTTATCAGAAAGTAACGCTGTAATGTAACTGATTACTTTTTAAAGACAGTAATTTTGTAATGTAATTAGTTATTTTAAAAAGTAATGTCCACCAACATTGGTTTTAACATGTTTTGCTATCTATGGTCAGTGTGTCTTCCAATGGTGCCTTAAATAAAACTGAACGTATCCTGCTCAGGTCATCAAAAGTTACAAAAAAGTATTTTTATTTTAGATTTCTTACCTCATACAGGATTACTTCCTGAACTGTCAGGCATTTCTCTGGTCCTGCTAATCCCAACCTTGGCAATCTGAAGAAGTTGGGCATGACTTCTTGCTATGAATCAGTGTCTGAAATGCTGTATTCCTGTGTAATGATGCTTATCATTGAAACTAACCAACCCACACAGGTGTCATTTCAGTCGTTGGTGCCTCTGATAAATATCAGGGATTTCCCCGGCAGCGTTGTGGCACTCAGTTTTCTTGTAGTTAAGTGTTGATGCTGCCATATGTGTTTTGTGATTCATGTCTGGTGAAATAATAATAGACCCTAAAATATATGTACTGCTGCAGTGTGAGACCAGTGACAAGTCGGCGATGGCTTAGGGACACTCAAACCTGGGGAACATCGAAAGCTTGGGAAAATGTGTGAGACAGGTTTTCCCCAGACTTGGGTGGAAACTGCAGCATTCAATTTTTTTGTGGTGAAGGTTTGGGGCAGGTGTCAGTTACAGTCAATGTTTTGGCTGGAGCAAGGTGGCTGAATAAGACCAGCACGGAGCTCCAGACAGAGGCTGTCCAGGACAGATAGAGGTCCATGAGGCGGCCTTAACAACCCAGCTCCTGGTGGAGATCAACAAAACGACTTCCACAGCCCAGCATGGGAAGATCTTTCTCTTTTTTCATCCATCACAACTCAATTCTACATTAAGATGTGCTAAGCTCGGCTTGCTCCCCCCGCCCACTCTGCAGAGTTCCTGCTTTACTGCCCACGTGTGTTTTCAGATTATGCATGATTGATTTGTACCATGCCCAGGAACAATTGCTCACCCCTCCCAACTCCCCTGCTGGCCAGCGTTCGAATTGTTTTTTGGTCTCCATTCTCGGGTATGCTTTCATATTCACACTCTCCAATTCTGCAGGTAGTTTGCACCTACTTGATTTGTGAGCCGCCATTAAACACAAGAGAAGAAAAGAATGAGAAGTTAACCTTTGAGCTGGGAATAATTTTATGGAAAAATATCAAGAACAACACTATAACATCTCTTTCTACTGTATCATCTATGCCTGTGTAGGTCAGAGGATGAGATTGGAGCATGCTACCTGCAAACTGGGATTTCAGAGGAGTACAGATGGATTTCAGACAGCACTGATGATGTCACTTCTAAACAGTCTTTCAGTTCATCAACAGTCTTTCTGAACATCGATTTCAGTTCTCAGGTATGATTAGCTTCCATATCTGATTGAATCAGTGCCCCAGTATACTGTACCGTGCTGAAGAACACCTTTTCTAGCAGACTCGCACAGTTCCTGAGCAGAGAACACCCCACCCAACATATCATTCAACTCCTGCAACCTGCCCTTCACATTTTAGTGTTTTCTCAGCTTTTTGGAGTTGGACAGCAGAACCTCTACTCTGCCCAGTGACCACTGATAGACCACTGGCTCAATCAACATCCTCCATGCATTTGATCCCCAAAATGAATCTGAAATGATGAAAAACATCAAATCCTAGTGATTATTATTGCTGTAATGAATAAAATTGCAACAGAAGAAAAGTTTGTACTTTTCTTGACTTTGGCCTTGATTTAATAAGTAAAGTGACTTGAAACTACACTTTGGCCGAGCTATTTGACTTGTCAAGACTTGATTAATTGTCTAAATTGAAGCTATAAGATGATCAACTATTATCAATTCTCCACTCTCAAGCATCATCAATCTTCATTTCCTTGCTCGAGGTTCAGCCAATCAGCTTGCATTCAAAGAGAAACAATTTGCTGACTACAGAGGCACCTTCATGCCATGCACTGGAAAACAGAAGACATGCTGAACTTGTTGGATAAGAATATCTGACACTGATAAGATGCAAGAAGATTTGAATTAATTGTGTTTAGCATTTGAAGTTACACAAAGTAAATCCAATGGCAAAGCAAAACTCAACTGATCGAGATAAGGATTTGTCGTGAAAACAGGTTACACGCGTGTGATAAGCAACGGTGATATTCAGTTCTGTAGTAATAACTATAAATGAATATGTCATAGATTTACATCTTTCCAATGTGTTATTCATTCATTCATTCATCTTCTATACCGCTTAATCCTGTGTTCAGGGTCGCGGGGGACCTGGAGCCTATCCCAGGAGACTTCGGGCACTAGGCGGGGTACACCATGGACAGGGTGCCAATCCATCGCAGGGCCCACACACATACACACACTCACACACCCAATCACACACTACGGGCAATTTAGGAACGCCAGTTAGCCTAACCTGCATGTCTTTGGACTGTGGGAGGAAACCGGAGTACCCGGAGGAAACCCACCAAGCACGGGGAGAACATGCAAACTCCATGCACACAGAGACGGGAATCGAGCCTGGCCGGGGAATCGAACCCAGACCCTGGAGGTGCAAGGCGACAGTGCTAACCACTACACCACCGTGCCGCCCCAATGTGTTATTAAGTTTGCTAAAAAAAAAAAAAATTACGATCACCAAAAAAAAAAATTCTGGCCTAAAATTTATTAAAGAGCACATTGTGCTTTGTTTAGGAACAAAGCAAGGATGTGTTGCCACTCCTGATAGAAAGTCACTTTTTTTAATATATATTTCTATTAGTTAATCAATGAAAATTTTTTTCCCCCAAATTATTATGAATTGACTTTATTAATAAATGGCTTATGGGTGGTCGAGGGTTTGATTCCTGCCTCAGGGTCTGTGCGCATGGAGTTAGCGTGTCCTAGCTGTACTTTTATGAGTTTCATCTGGTCACTCCGGTTTCCTCCAAAAGCTCAAAGACATGCAAAACTGCTGTTTCCAAAATGCCCATAATTTGAGAATGCGTGTGTACCCTGCAATAGACTGGCACCCCATCTAGGGGGTACCCATCTCATGCCCGAAGTCTCCTGAGATAGCCTCCAGGCATCCTATGACCCTGTAGAGGATACACACTATAGAGAATGAATGAATGAATGACTTGTATAGAATCCATATGACTCTTCCTTGTGATCACAACTTTGAACTTTGTCACATCTGTTTGTGAACAGATGTGTGAAGTGCTTTAGCTAGAACTATGCTAAGGCTAATGTAGTGATCCCTATGAGTAAGAGTGCTCTTGCTTTCATTCATGCGTCTGCTGTCCAGATAACTTCACTAAAGCTCAGTGTTGTTTCTTGTGCACATCTGGACTTTTATTGTGGCTGTTGTTGAGATTTCAATGTGCACCGTGTCAGCCCTGTTTATGCAACACTCTTTTTTTTTTTTTTTTCGAATCTGCTTCATGTTTTGTGGTGTTTGCACTTTCGTGAATCAGCAAGCACAAGTTTACACTAAAGTAAGGATTGATCTGCAAGGTGCAACATTTCCTGTGCAAACCACCCTTTAAATGTTTATAGACTCTCTGAAGAAGAAGGTAGCAAGAAGAATCTTATCTCATGTAGCATTGACAGTGAAACTGTATATATAATTTAACTTTGAAATATATCTAAAGTATGTAACTGAACTAGCATTAGACCTTTTGGAGTAAAGCTTCACTATAAGGAATTCAGTAGTGCCCTTTTCTCGGAAAGTGTGATACGATCAGTATTTGTATATAGACCAAGACTTCTCAATTTGATTGATGCTTATATGCAGGGTAGGTGAAAAGTAACTAGGCATTAACAATTGGTAATAAAGTTCATACTTCTCTTACAAATTGATTGACACAAATCGTACATGTACTTTATTAGATACAAAAATTAAAGCAAATCTTTACATTTCAGCGTACAATGGTGGCATCAACCAGTTTCCTCAAATGCCTGGGGATGGAATATACAGTCTTTTGGGATTGTCAGGGAAGTTGTTTGGGATATTGCTGAGTATACAGTATATTACCTCCTCCTTTGCGTAGGTCCCCACAGGAAAAAATCACAAAGCGAGATTTGGACTTCTTGGAGGCCATTCCTGACACATCTGCGTCATCCCAGCCAACATCCTGGAAAATGCTGGTCTAACCACGCACACACAGTAAGAGCAAATTGGGGGTGGTGCACTATGGGCTGGAGCTCCTGTGATACTACAAGTTCTATAGCTATTAAATATTGCCTAGTACATTTTTCACAAACCTTGTAGAATATCAGAATGTAGGGCAGAAAAGCAGTCAATTTTCACTCATTTGTTAAAATTTATGGAAGGAGTCTCCAGTGCCAGTGCTACAACGAGTCTATTTACCTGCAACAGACTTACTGCCTTATGCGAGCCAGATGCCACTATATACTACAGTAACTACACAAGTTGATTATGAAAGAGCCTAAATATTATATTCTGACAACTCTGTGAGAGAAAAAGTTACCTATTATAAACAAAACCCATCATGGGGGTGAAGAGTGGGAACAGTAATGAGCTCAGCCCATCCTCAGCTTGACCAAGTGCTTGCTCATTGTGCATTGAGAATTCATCCCAAGGGGCCAGATTGTCAATATCGAATTCTGACAGATTTAAAGTTGAAGGGACACGAAACTTTTTGATACCGTAGATTCCATATTTCCAAGCATTTGTTTTTGACGGCTATGATTCTACCTGAAGCATAACAATCTGTACTGGATTCTGATTACCTTCCTGATGCACTCCTTAAGATTTCCCATGGCCTCGAAACCACAGCAGGGTTAAAGGAGTTTACCTGTTGTTTACTGGCTGCTCTGTGATGCATTTCATATTTTTTTATCAACTTATTAAAAAGGGAGCCATTTATAAACGCTAGTTAAAGGGTAATGGTAATAATTTTCCCTCATTAATGTACACACAGTACCCCATTTAGACAGAAAAACACAGAATTGTTGACATTTTTGCAGATTTATTAAAAAAAGAAAAACTGAAATATCACATTTAGGCATTTGACAGATGCTCTTATCCAGAGCGACTTACATTTTTATCTCATTACACATCTGAGCAGTTGAGGGTTAAGGGCCTTGCTCAAGGGCCCAACAGTGGCAACTTGGTGGTTGTGGGGTTTGAACCTGGGATCTTCCGAACCGTAGTCCAATGCCTTAACCACTGAGCTACCCCTGACCCATCACATCCCATGACACTCATATATTTAACATTAATATATTTAATATTTATAAATGCTGTCCATTTCTTCTGATCATCCTTGAGTCCAGCTATGTTTGATTATACTGATTGGACTTGATTAGGAAACCCACACACCTGTCTATATAAGACCTTACAGCTCACATTCCGCTGCATTTAAGGTTCCTAAGAGCACAGTGGACTCCATAATCCTTAAATAGAATATGTTTGGGATGACCAGAACCCTTCCTAGAGCTGGACATCCGGCCAAACTGAGCTAGCGGGGGAGAAGAGCCTTGGTGAAAGAGGTAAAGAAGAACCCAAAGATCATTGTGGCTGAGCTCCAGAGATGCAGTCGGGAGATGGAAGAAAGTTGTAGAAAGTCAAACATCACTGCATCCCTCCACCAGTTGGGGCTTTATGGCAGAGTGGCCTGACGGAAGCCTCTCCTCAGTGTAAGACACATGAAAAACACCTGAAGGACTCCAAGATGGTGAGAAATAAAATTCCCTAGTTTGATTAGACCAAGATCGAACTTTTTGGCCTTAATTCTAAGCAGTATATGTGGAGAAAAACCAGGCACTGCTCATCACCTGTCCAATGCAGTCTCAACAGTGAAGCATGGTGGTGGCAGCATCATGCTGTGGGGGTGTTTTTCAGCTGCAGGGACAGGACGACTGGTTGCAATCGAGGGAAAGATGAATGTGGCCAAGTATAGGGAGATCCTGGATAAAAACCTTCTCCAGAGTGCTCAGGACCTCAGACTGGGCTGAAGGTTTACCTTCCAACAAGACAATGACCCTTAGCACACAGCTAAAATAATGAAGAAGTCGCTTCACAACAACTCTGTGACTCTTCTCGAATGGCCCAGCCAGAGCCATGACTTAAATCCAATTGAGCATCTCTGGAGAGACCCAAAATGGCTGTTCGTTTCACCATCCAGCCTGACACAGAACTGGAGGGGGTGGTGGGGGGTGGATGGAGGAACTTGTTGCATCTTTCCAAAAAATACTCATGGCTGTATTAGATAAAAAGAGTGCTTCTACTACTACTAATACTGAGCAAAGGCTCTTAATACTTAGGACCATGTGACATTTCAGTTTTTCTTTTTTAATAAATCTGCAAAAATGTCAACAATTCTGAGTTTTTCTGTCAATATGGGGTGTTGTGTGTACATTAATGAGGAAAGAAAATGAACTTAAACTATTTTAGCAAATGGCTGCAATATGATGCATGATGATGTGCATTATTAATTACTGAAAAACTGTAATTCGTGGTATTTCTCAGTGGTATTAGAGGAATAAAACACTTCGGGGTTGTGCTGTTATACGAAAACAATACAGAAGCATGTCTTGTCACTTACTATATAATTCTTTCTTGAAGAAATTTTTTTTTCCCACGTTATGATTACAGGAAATTTCTTTTTGGTTTATGGGTTTATATCTTGATTTGAGTTCATGTGTCAGAGTATTCAGTGGGCTGTGGCTTGTAGCTGTGGCTTAAACATCTTTCTAAGTGTTGAGTGGTTGGGGATGTCCAGAAACTCAGCAGGTCTTAAATACAAAATGTAAGACCTGGAGAGAAGACAACATGACGTCTCGGTGTAAGTTAAAGGTCTTGAGTACGAGTGAAAGGCAGCGTTCACACACCTCCAGCCTCCCACGCGCTCTTCTCAGAGCGAGACACAGAAAGTCCAGAAGGAGAGACAGAATGAGAGGATGAGAAAGAGTGAGAGATGAAGTCATGTGGCCCACACAGAACCGCTAATACTGAATATAATTGAACATGTAACAGGATTTCCTTTGGGTTTGTCAGAGATTCTTGAGTATTGAAGCACTTGAATTCAATTGTTGTGATTTATGAATTCATTCATTCTCTAATCACCTGTTTAATTAAAGACGTATGGTTTTCTTTAACATTAGAGGTACTAATAATACCTTAGATTCTTATATTAATAAATAAATAACAGCCTTAAATAAACCAATAGATTTTTGTTAAAACGTATTCATTTGTTTGCTATATGCAGCCAATTAAATGCAATTTTATTGTATAAGCATGTTTATTCATTACTTTTACACTATATGTTTTACTTAATGTACATTTAAAGATAGGCAGATGAAAACAGAGTGAGAGAATAAAGTGTAAGCAGTTGGACGTGATTCTGGAAATAACAAGAAAACAAAGTGATAAAGGAAAGAAAGAGTGTGAGAGGCTGAGAGGGGGAGTGTGATGAACACTGTGTTGTGGCCGTGCCTCAATGTGCATTTCAATCTTCTCCTCATTCCTTCACTCAAACCACAGCCTTTCCCCACAACCTCATCATTTACAAACACACTCTGCTCAATATCACCACTGAGACCTTACTGAACACCAAACGCCCGTATGATTGCAGGTTTCTCCTGAGAAACCACATGACGTCAGTCTGTTTGAGCAGTCACTGACTGTGCACAGCCTTAGCCGTACAGGCTGTTTGAAAACAACAACATTTTATTTAAGTCAGATTTGTTCTCGTAACCTGCTTTCACACTGCCTGCTTTTCTTTCATTCTACCACCAGCAGCTGATCTTAAAAGGTTTTGTTTTATGTCAGAGTGGTGCTTCCAAGGTTGAAAAAACTACTCTGATGATGTACGTACTGCACCGACTGTCATCAAATTCTCACCAATCAGGACAAAAGTTGGGGCGAGCAAGAAAAACAAACACAAAGGATGAAGCATTAAAAACATGTGTGTAGTTGCTTTGAGAAGGTGTCATTACACACATAAATCAGAATATAATATTTAGGCTCTTTCTTTAATCTGTAGACAGCTATACAGACAGTCACTTCATGAACATGACTATATTCAATTGTATTTTCATACGAAGGAGAACGGCGTCTTAGCTTTGACATGGAACACTGAAATACTTCACACAACACAACATACAACCCCCCTTCCTTCTCAACCCCAAACCCTGACATTCAAGTTCCTAGAAAGAGGCATTGGTGGCAGGCAGGAAAACAAAGAGATCAAGGGATGGAGAGAAGCCCACCAAGCCCCCTCCCTACATGCCCCCTACCTCATGCCCCTCCGTCTCCCCTAAAATGCTCCACAGTTCTTCTTATCCGCAGAACAACCTACCGCATCGCCTGCACCTGCTGCGCCTCACTCGCTTTCCCTCGCCACAAGCACCACACAACATTCACTGCTACACAGTGACAGAGAGAGAGAGAGAGAGAGAGAGAGAGAATCAGACCTGAGCTTGAGAGTGAAAATTACTTTCAGAATTCAAAATTATATTTTTTGTGAGCAGTGCTGGCTTGTAACATCTGTGAAACAGCCATTTCAGGCCCTGTTTGAGAAAAGTGTGTGTAATTGCTGATATGTGATGTTTCCTGTAAGAATTAACATATGTGATTGATATGTGATGTTTCCTGTCATTGATGCAAAGAGTCAGCTCTTTCTAACTCTTTTGCTCTAATATCTCAAAGTCTTCAGGCTTTGCCGGTTTTCCATTGCCTGACAAGCTGAGCATTTTTGTCTTATTGATTGGATACATTCACTGTCATGGCCAAATATTTACAGTCTAAAGGCAACCAAACTCCACATCTTACGTGTGAAGTCAGTTAGGAAGTCAGACGGAGGGGCATGAGGGCGCAGTGACCCACTGTACTGCATATTTTAGTGTTTCCCCAGATCTACTACCCACTTCAATTTAACAAAGGCTGTTAATTGATTGATTTGTCAAGTCCGGTGTGCTGGAAACTTAGAAAGCACTGATGGACTTTGCTGTCGACTTCATAGATCAAGATTACTGCAACAGCATCCTCCATATGGATCTATGCCAAAGATTGGGGCGCTGTTGTGGCCAAAAAAACAGTCATATGTAAGGCATGCCAAGCCAATGCTATCTACACTGAAGAGCAAACTTTCTGACAAGCTCAAAGATTATCTCAAGTCACTTGCATCTTCTCCCTCAGCTACATTATTAAGCGGTGGAAATGAACCAAGAGAAAATATCTGAAGTGACTGCTTGGCCTTTCCCCATTAAATTATGTTTTTTCAAATATTACCTTTCATGCAGTGTGTCATGTATCTGTATGTGAACATAAACTGTCTGCACTTAAAACATAAAAAAAGAAAAAAGAGTTGTCTCACATTCGCCTAAACGAGTCGTTAGCAATTCTAATTTTTCTCTGTTACGGATCCACGTCACTCCGTAACATATTTGCATAATGTGTGCCCACATTCTACGTCATGAACAGCTCGCCCGCCCGTCTTACAATTAACGTTACCACACTCTTGTTAATCTGACCGAGCATTCATACCGGGTTCGCTTAAACACTTTGTAATATAAAAAAACAATAAAAACGAGAGCACACGAAATCCTTTTTAACTGTTTCTTCTCCACCATGCACCAAAACTGAACTCTAACACTCGCGAAGGGCGCATGCCCCATCTTCTAAGGCAAGCCCCGAGGGGAAAAACACACACGCGAAGTGCGCATGCTCCATTTACATTTAGGCATTTGGCAGACGCTCTTATCCAGAGCGACTTACATTTTTTTATCTCATTATACATCTGAGCAGTTGAGGGTTAAGGGCCTTGCTCAAGGGCCCAACAGTGGCAACTTGGTGATTGTGGGGTTTGAACCTGGGATCTTCCGAACCGTAGTCCAATGCCTTAACCACTGAGCTACCCCTGGCCATGCCCTTGCGGCCACACACTCACGAAGTGCGCATGCCCCATGCCTTTCTATGGAGCCCCAAGGGGGAAAAACACACACGCGAAGTGCACATGCTCCTTGCATGAGTGTAATGGTGGACCAGCGCTGGCATTATTTGTATGGACAAGAGACGGAGAGATTGCTGTATAATATTTTTCAACCGGACATATTCCCCGGACTTCTCACCCTCCGTCATTGGCCTCTCAGACTTCATTAACCCCGGTGAGACCGAACCATACTCGGTATACTCGGATAACACACAGGACATTAGGACATTTTCCACACACATACCGTTTATTATACGTAGTTTGTAAATATTTATATCTTTGTTTAGTTGTGGTGCACCTTTTTCGTTTACTTTATTTAGTTTTGTATAATACAAGTTTGCTTTATCTACTTGTTTGTGATTGTCCTTTTTGCTCAGCGGCCTTTTAACGCAACACCAACACAAAGATAAAAGACCTCTCGATTTTTGTAGCCACAGTTAATATAAAATTAGCTGGTCGTTACACGGTAAAAGCGACGCCATCTTTTCTATATATTGACGGGTCTCCAGAGCCATCGTTCAGTTATGGTAATGAGCATTTCGTTTTCCGACACACACTGTAGTGGTAGACCAATCATAAAGCACCGCGCCATCTGACCAATCACAACAGTGAGGGCTCACGGAAAGGAGGGGTTTAGACAGACTGAATTTTCGAACTGCTTCACACGAGTTGTTTACGAATCATTTAGAAATGAGGTAAACTTAAATCTATTTTTGGAGAAAACTAAAGTGTTTTTTGACCTTGCATACACGTAAACCTGTTTTAAGAGACTAATTAAGCAATATTAGCAACCTTTAAAATGGCATAATAGGGGCACTAATGGAACTGCAAAGATTGTGGTATTTCACAAAGTTTTTACCAGAAGTTCATATGGAACTTCAGCTCCATAGCCAGCCCACTCACTTCCCTCTTAAAGAAACAGCCCAAACTCCTGGCATAAAATCCATCTGCAGATGAAGCTTTGTGCAAATTAAAGTCAGATGTCACTACTATCCCCAAGTTTCCATTTCCAGTTTACACTCTCATACCAATCTGGTTTGAAGAACATCAAAGATGATTCTTTGTTCCATCAGTACACATGTGAAGATGACTATTGGACTATTGTAATGCCTTACTGTCTGGTTGTTCTGTTAGGTGCATAAACAAGCTTCAGCTAGTCCAGAATGCAGCAGCGAGAGTCCTCACTAGAACCAGAAGATATGAGCACATCACCCCTATCCTATCTTCACTACATTGGCTCCCTGTGAAATTCCGCATTGATTTTAAAATACTACTCTTGACATATAAAGCATTAAATGGTCTCGCGCCGCAGTATCTGAGCGAACTGCTAGTGTCTTACGATCCGCCACGCCTACTTCGGTCAAAGGATGTAGGCTGCTTATCAGTACCGCGTATTATGAAAACTACAGCTGGGGGCAGAGCTTTTTCTTACATAGTTAGTCCTGCCGGAGTCCCTGCTTGCACTCTACAGTAAATATACATTCACATTATACATTATATGACTGTGACCATACCTAACTGCCATCTCTCCTCTTCTCTTTCTCCCCCTCTTTCTCTTTCCTCTCTCCCCCTCTCTCCCTCTTTCACTCTTTCTCTCTCTCTCTCTGTCGAGCTACACATGTCTTTCCTGAGCTGCCAGTGATCCAGACTCCCTCTGCCCTCCGGACCTGTCTGACCCATCCTGGTGCCCCACTTCTGGTTAGAGGTCTCGTCACATGGATGCCCCCTGTGTCTCTTTGGGATGCGTCTGGTGTCTGGGGACAGTTTCACTCTACCATGAAGACGGTTCTGGCCTTGACTGGTGTTGACAGCTGTTTCCCTGAGGACTTGACTTGGCTGCAGTTGCTCGATAGTTCAGGACTGGAACTTTCTACAAGTCTACCTGAGTCTCCAATAACTACCTGGACTCCATATTAACATCAATTAACTATTATAGCTGAACTGCTGCCACCTAACACACTGTATAAATTCAGATCATATCCTGCTATC
Organism: Channallabes apus; assembly: GCA_030522415.1. Lineage (NCBI taxonomy): Eukaryota > Metazoa > Chordata > Actinopteri > Siluriformes > Clariidae > Channallabes > Channallabes apus. The sequence goes on along the minus strand of CM060105.1, from coordinate 11,086,197 downwards.
TGTTTCACCCAGATGAGGATGGGTTCCCTGTTGAGTCTGGTTCCTCTCAAGGTTTCTTCCTATTACCATCTCAGGGAGTTTTTCCTTGCCACTGTCGCCCTCGGCTTGCTCACCAGGGACTATCTGACCATTTTGATTCATACACATTCACATTCCATACAAACTTAAATAATTCTTTTGATTGTGTAAAGCTGTTTTGAGACTATGTCAATTGTTAAACGCGCTATACAAATAAAATTTTATTGAATTGAAGAGGATGAAGAAATTACTTGTTACTGAAGGTATCAATTTCTTGCAGTGTGTCCTTCCAACAGAACTTTCCATAACGAAGGGGTAAGGTCATATTTTGGGCTTACACAACACCAACTAGCACAATATCCTGGCATGCAGAAAACATAATACCTCCTTAAAATAAAATACCAGTGACCCATTTTTTTTCCTCCAAAATCAAAAGCGTACACAATTACTCACAAACCGTCCCAGGAGTCCCAGAGTCCCAGGGCAATGCTACAATAAAGTTGGTAATTGACCAGCTTTCTAAGTGCCTATACCTCTGGCTTGCCCACTTGAGTTGAACCAGCCAAGATCCTTTTTTCCCCATGTGTTCAGGGATTGTTAGACATCAGAGCAGCACCCAGCTCACTTTGTGAGTCTTTATGTAAAAGCTAAAGGTCACAGCAGTTGTAATTATTTCAGGATATCATACTCTGAATAATGGAGTCAATGGAACAATTGAATCAGAAAACTGGTCTTTTGCTCAGAAAGACAAGAAAATTCCCCAGAATTCCTTACATCATTCAGACACCTAGTTATCTCATTTTCCAGGCCCCCATGGTTCTCTGGAATGCCAGTCCCACAGCTTCTTCTTCAGTGGATAAGTAATTTTGACAGAGCAAGCAGGTATGAGAGAAAGCCAACAGAACCAATAAATGGTTTGCAGACCTGGAGAAACTCCCCCAGTATCAACCAGATTACCAGGTATGTTGCAGAATGACATCCAGAACATTTAGGGTGATAAAATGCTCATTGCCAGGAATTGGATTGTGGGCAGGGTTAATACTGTTATATGAAAATTAGACCTGCTACATTGCCTCCTTGCTTTATGTTTTATGCCTTAAACCTATAACTTTGGGAGAAATTTCCTGGCAAGAATTTCATGCCAAGCTCAGGGTCCCCCACTCCAAAGGGAGGCCATTCAGGTCCCCAGACTGATTTCCTACTACAGTTGATTCCTACAACAGCCTTCAAACTCCTTTATCATATTCACTGTCACCATTACCTTCTCAGAGACAAGTTTAAACATTCACACAGTTATTAAGTAATGGACAGTATTCAGGTATCTGAAATGCATGCCTTGTTATTGTTTTTTCAGTTATTTCTTTCTTCAGGTTTCTGCAAACAAATTTTTTTCAGATTTTACTTTCTTCATCAGCATTTCAGTGGGTTAAGAGCTTAAATACCCTTTGTTAGGGTTTTATTGCACTGCTTGACTTAAACACTTATTGTCGCCTTCCATAAACATCTGATATTTTGCCTGCTTTGTTGCCTGTTGACACAACTCAGCCCAGTTTGTGTTCCTTCTGGCTCTGAAATTTGGACCAGGTCTTTATGATGGCCACCCAAATATAGTGGTCACCCAAATTTGCTCTCCTCCAACTCTGGAGGTATGCTTTGGATTACTATCCCTTGACATACCTAGTTTTAACTTGTTAGCTGATGTATCAAGCAGGAGCAAACTTGGGTTATGCAGCAGGACAATGACCCAAAGCACCCAAGCAAGTCCACTTCTGACTGGCTGAAGAAAAACAAAATGAAGTCTGAATGACTTTGGAGGGGCATAGTCAAAGTCCTGATTTGAATCCAATTGAGATGGATTGGTTTCAAAATTCCCTCACAGCACTGTAACGGACTCATTGAAAGATATAGAAAATGCTTGATAGCAGTTGTTGCTACTAAGGGTGACCCAACCAGTTATTAGCTTTAGGGGGCAAACACTTTTTCCACATTAAAGTGTGACAAACATGCAAAAAAAAAAAAAGAAATCAGTAAGGGGGCAAACACTTTTTCACACCACTATATTTTCAGAGATGCACTAGTTCCTAACAACACAATCCTGCCACCCCCATGCTTCACATTGGGGTTGGTGTTAGATGGTGTTCTTAGTGTTGAGGATTCTAGCTTGTCCAACAGGCTGGTGGTGTAGCACTCTCTTAATGGTGGTTGTACATATTTGGAATGTACCAGTTCCTTTGTTGTTGTCTTGTGTTTCAGCTACTTCAGTTTATTCATCCCTGGGATTCACCTGTCCATTCATCTGGGAATTAACTGTCAATTCACTGTTCAGACAGATACTCATGGTGCCTCCAGTTATTCAGAAATTGGGACTTAAACCTGAAAAAAATCAATCACAAATTGGTTGTGTTATAATTATATATGATGTGAACAAAGTACAGTCAACTAATGGATCCAAAGAAAACTGAAAATAGATACCTGTACCATAGATTACTGTAGACGTTTGGCATCAATATGCTTCATCTGGCTTCAAATAATTAAAATCAAGTTGTTGGCAAAGGAGGAGAAACACTTTCTGCAACATTCCACAGCATTCTATGACATTGGTAAGATAATGCATTTTTTGTTAATAAATTTCTTGAATATCCCACAAATCATGTGTTCAACAGTATGATTCAACAGTACGATTTAAACTTCCTGGAGATCATGGGTAAAAGAAGGCTAGATATTTTACTCTTTCAATATTTATTTCTGCTACACTAATGCATTTATCCCAGCATTTCACTAGTGCTTGGATACCATCAAGGTAGAAAGTTTTCTCAGGATGGAAGAGCCATGATGAGCCTGCTTTCTACATGTCTGAAATGCTGCCATCCCAGGAACTCCTTAGATGCACCAACAATTGGAGGCTTGGAGCAAGGTCAGGTCTGGGGATGTGGCAATCACCTCTGGACCAGTTCCTGTAACATGCAAGTGTTGTTGGTGAATGATCGTGTACACAGTTCCCACAGACAGATGAGTCTCTACCACAAGTTCAAGGATCAGACGTTCCACTTGCTGAGTGTTCACAGGAACGACTGCAGCAGTCTCAGACGATTCTGACCAGGGTGGCTCTATCAAGGATTTATGACCTTCTTTAAAATCTTTGCACTATTTAAATATTTTACTGTGTTGTACATTTTAGCTATATCATTAGAAAGTATGTAATGTATATAATAATTGACACAGTTAGCAGGCTAGTTTACAACATTTTGTGCATTTGCAAATTGTATATTAAATATTATTTATATTATATATATATATATATATATATATATATATATATATATATATATATATATATATATATATAAAACATTTGTTCCTCAAAACCCCCACCCCTCCAAAATCACTGATCCTTAAACCAACATTGTCTTTTGGTTTCATTTACCAGGTCATAGAAACAGTCACTGTGGAGAAGTTCTACTCTATTTGATTATTAAGGAAATATTAGCCAACAATCTTCTTTAATCTTCATAGAAATCACACGAAAAAACCACAGCAAGAAATTCTCACAAGTGTTTGGTGTGGCTGAAGGTTTATTTTTGCCCACGCTGTGGTGATTCATCTTGCAGAAGCTCTGCTCAATCACTCGCTCTACTACGTACCACTGCTACGTAACTATTTCCAACACCTTTCCTACATGTAAGTCTCTTTCTATAAAAAAAAAAAAAAAATGGCGTTCATGAATAAACTGAAGTGTAAGTTTAGAGTTACATACAGAAGTAAGCTGTTGTTCTTGAGCTCACGGTCCGTTAGGGACTTTTAGCTTGTGATGCTTTTTAGAAAAAAAAAATGCCTAGTAAGAATCAGCTCTGTTCTGGTAAAACGCTTTACACTTCACATCGGTTTGACAAGATCTGAGCTTCCGAAAAACGTCGCATCACAAAAAAAAAAAAAGAATAGAAAAAAAACTGTAAAAGTCACGCAAAAGTGAACTTCTGTTTTAAGAGTAACTGTGAATGTGATCATATGGAAGATTTCCATTTACAACTTTTATGATAGTGTTTCTATCATAAATTAGTGTCTCCAAAACAATAGGCTAAGCTGGAACGTGTAACACTAATAGGAAGAAAGATAAATCTTTTTAAACATTTTTTAAATTTAGATTTTTCTTTTTTCATGCTCATGGTAACCAGCCGAATGACATTACATCATCAAACCTGTCACATGTTCACATTACATACACATATACAGTACTATGCTTGTGGCAACATTTGTTTTGTCTTCAAAATGAAATTATATATTTTTTTTACTTTATAAACATATACAGGCGGCGCGGTGGTGTAGTGGTTAGCACTGTCGCCTTGCACCTCCAGGGTCTGGGTTCGATTCCCCGGCCAGGCTCGATTCCCGTCTCTGTGTGCATGGAGTTTGCATGTTCTCCCTGTGCTTGGTGGGTTTCCTCCGGGTACTCCGGTTTCCTCCCACAGTCTAAAGATATGCAGGTTAGGCTAATTGGCGTTCCTAAATTGCCCGTAGTGTGTGATTGGGTGTGTGAGTGTGTGTATGTGTGTGTGCCCTGCGATGGATTGGCACCCTGTCCAGGGTGTACCCCGCCTAGTGCCCGAAGTCTCCTGGGATAGGCTCCAGGTCCCCCGCGACCCTGAACACAGGATTAAGCGGTATAGAAAATGAATGAATGAATAAACATCAACTAAAACCTACTTAGGTTGTATTGGGGTGAAATTAAGGTTATTTATCTTTTTTAATTAAATTATACCGTTAATTATCTTCGTTAATTATCCAATAGAACCACTAGAAGGTCAGCTGGTGTGTGTATGGCCAGGTTTGATTAAAAATGCTTTGTTTTGCTGTCTACAGTACCACCAGTGCACAGTTTCTCACCTTCTGACCACCAGTTAGAGGAACTTGTCATGACTGCTGCTGGTAAGAGGCGGACGCAATTGCAGGTTAAAGTGACAAAGTCTTTATTAACACTAATAATACCCACGAACAGAAAATCCCAAAAATAAGTCCCCACTCAGTGCCGTTTCTCGTGTCAACGCGAGGCTGCTTAGTCCCGGGGTTATGACCCCTCTCCTGCCACAGTATTTCTCAGTCCTGGAAAAGGAGAAGTAGGCTTTGTCAGCGTTTCTTAGTTTCAACACAAACACACAAACTTATGCTATGCACAACGGTGGACGAACGGGTGGTTCCGGGGTCGGCTGGTTTATATAGGTGCACACAAAGGGGAGACACAGGTGATTCTACCTACAGGTAATCACGACTGACATATACCCACAGACACACTAGGGGGAGACAAAGGCTGCGGCTCAGTAGTCCGGGGAACCGGATCTTCTCTGAGGCCGTGGAGGTCCAGATGTTACAGTACCCCCTCTCCCAGAACCGGCCTCCTGAGGGAGGCGAGGGCGCCCCCTACGCGCCGTCGGAGGGAGTGAGGAGGCACCTGCTTGATGGAGATGCCGGCGGGCGGGGCGACCCGGCGGTCGCGGAGCCGGGCGATCCGGCCGTGCCCTGTGGAAATCCGAAATGAGTTCTTGACTCAGTATGTCCCGGGCCGGGACCCAGCTCCGCTCCTCCGGACCATACCCCTCCCACTCGACCAAGTATTGCAATGCACCCGCTCTCCTTCGTGAGTCCAGTAATTCTTTTACCCGGAACGCGGGGGCGCCCCCGATGTCCACGGCCTCAGGGAGTGAAGGTTCCGCTGTTCCTTCATCCAGTGGGCCCCGGACCACCGGCCTGAGAAGAGAAATATGGAAAACAGGGTTAATGCGAAGATGTGCAGGGAGAGAGAGTCTATATGAGACGGGGTTTATTTCCGCTGATATGGGAAATGGACCGATGAACCTGGGGGAGAGTTTCTTGCAAGGGAGGTTGAGGTGAAGGTCCCGTGTCGAGAGCCACACCCGATCGCCTACCTGGAGCGGAGGACTTTCCCGTCGTCGCCTATCGGCATACCTTTTGAAGCGCTGCACTGCGCGGGAGATTTTTGTGTGTGCGTCTTCCCACACCTTCTCCGCTTTCCTAAACCATTCGTCCACCACAGGTACTTCGGTGGGAGTGGCGTCCCATGGACACAGCGGAGGTTGATAGCCCAATATGCACTGAAACGGCGTTAGGCCGGTAGAGGAGTGGCGTAGCGAATTTTGTTCATATTCCGCCCAGAGTAGGCAGTCAGCCCATTCATGTTGTCTGCTGCTACAATATGCTCGAAGATATCTGCCGAGTTCCTGAACAGTCCGCTCTGCCTGCCCATTAGACTCGGGGTGATAGCCCGACGTTAGGCTAACAGTGGTCCCCAATTTCTGAAAGAATGCTTTCCAGACCCTGGCGATAAATTGGGGACCACGATCTGATACAATATCTTCGGGAATGCCGTAGCAACGAAACACTGAAGTGAATAGGGTTTCTGCCACCTGGAGGGCTGACGGAAGGGAACGAAACGGGATAAATCTACATCCCTTGGAGAACCTATCTATTACCACGAGCACCGTGGTGTACCCGTTCGAGACCGGCAGGTCCGTGACAAAGTCCACTGCGATATGGGACCACGGTCTGTTCGGCACCGGGAGGGGCGTTAGTTTACCAACTGGTAGGCGACGAGGGTTTTTTGTAGTCGCACATATGGCGCAAGACAGAACGACCTTTTTCACGGTTTCTCGCATTTTTGGCCACCAGAACTTTGGTTCTAACAGGTGGGTGGTGCGTGTGACGCCGGGATGTCCTGATGCTAGACTCGTATGAGCCTCGATCGTCACTCGTTCACGAAGTGACTCCGGCACGTAGAGTCGATTCGGAGGGCAGTCCCTAGGCACGGGGTTGGACCGTGCCCACTGGGCTATCTCCGACTCGATATTCCACATAACCGGAGCCACCACGAGTGACGAGGGGAGAATTGGTTCCGGATTGGTAATTGGTTCCGGCGACGGATAATAGCGGGAGAGCGCGTCCGCTTTGATGTTTTTTGAACCGGGGCGGTACGTTATCACAAATCTGAAACGCGTGAAAAAGAGCGCCCAGCGGGCTTGACGTGAGTTCAGTCTTTTTGCCTGTTGGAGGTACTCGAGGTTACGGTGATCTGTGAGTACCGTGAATGAGTGTTTCGCCCCCTCCAGCCAGTGTCGCCACTCCCCTAACGCCGCCTTTACTGCTAATAGTTCTCTGTTACCGATATCATAATTCCGCTCGGCAGGTGTTAATTTCCTAGAGAAGAAAGCGCACGGGTAAAGTTTCTCGGGGTGGCCGTGACGCTGTGACAGCACTGCTCCTATCCCTACCTCAGACGCATCGACCTCTACTATAAAAGGCTTCTCTGGGTTCGGTAGTTTTAATATAGGCGCCGTAGTAAATGTTGTTTTTAGTCGCGTAAACGCCTCCCGCGCTTCCTTTGGGAACTCACGGAGGCGTTTCGGCTTACCTGCCAACAGTGACGTGAGTGGTGCTGCCACCATGCTGAAGCCTCGGATAAAGCGTCTGTAAAAATTGGCAAACCCCAGGAATCTTTGTAGCTCCTTCACTGTCGTGGGTTCCGGCCATTGTTGCACGGCCGCGACCTTGGCTGACTCCATTTCGACCCCCAGTGGCCCTATGTGATAGCCGAGAAATGCCACCTCCCGCTGATGAAATGAGCATTTCTCTGCCTTCACATAGAGCCCGTGTTTGCGCAGGCGCTGAAGGACGGCCGTTACATGACTGACGTGCTCGGAATATGACCGCGAATATACTAGGATGTCATCTAAGTATATTATGACAAAACGGTTGTACATATCCCTAAACAAGTCATTCATGAACCCCTGAAACACCGCAGGTGCGTTCACCAATCCATATGCCATCACGTTATATTGGTAATGCCCAGATGTAGTGCTAAACGCAGTCTTCCATTCATCACCCTTACGCACACGAACGAGGTTATATGCGCTGCGGAGGTCGAGTTTGGTGAAAATGGAGGCGCCTCGGAGCTGGTCTATTGCGGCCGGAACCAGGGGCAGTGGGTGCTTATATTTTACGGTTACTGCATTGAGCCCCCGATAATCTATACATGGCCGAAGGCCCCCCCCTTTTTTCTCTATGAAAAAAAAACCTGCCGAGGCGGGAGACGTGGACCTGCTGATGAGCCCCTGCTGGAGTGCCTCGCTCACGTATTCCTCCATGGCCCTGGTTTCTGCCACTGACAATGGATAAATACGCGAGCAAGGAGGTGCTTTCCCCGGCAGCAGCTCGATCGCGCAGTCCCACGGGCGATGAGGGGGAAGTCGTGCAGCAGCCCTAGCACTAAACACCTGTTCAAACCTCGCATACTCTGATGGCACGTTAATTTTATGTGGGGCATTCGGACTCTCTATGGTGGTGGTTTGGACCGCCACTGTGGGCGGTGTACATGATTTAGCGCATCTAGGGGACCACGAAACGATACTTGATTGAGCCCAATTGAAATTAGGGTTATGGGCGCTAAGCCAGGGGAGACCCAGCACGACGGAATGATCAGACTGAGGTAGTACGAAGAATTTTAGCTCCTCTGTGTGACCGGGGAAAGTTAACCGCAGTGGCGCTGTGATTAATTTAATAGGCGATTGGTCTAACTCACGGCCATCTAGAGCTTTAACTGGTATCGGTTGCGGAAGCTTCGACACGGGAGCTCGCAGCGTGGAAATCAAGGCAGAGGAGATGAAGTTCCCAGCCGCCCCGGAATCTACTAAGGGGAAGACAGACACAACAGCGTTACAAAAAGACAATTGTGCTCTTAAACAAAAAGGATGATGCGTGCGGGGCGGTGTGCGTGACGTTACTTTGAGTAACGGACAGTCCTTGATCCGGTGCCCCTCCCCCCCACAGTATAGACACAGGCCCGCCGTGATGCGCCTTTTCCTCTCCGCGATCGTGAGGCGGGAACTGCTCACGTCCATGGGCTCGGGCCGAGCTGTTTCTGCCGTATCGCGAGGAGGTCTTCGGGGCGTGTCGTAGAGGCGGGGTGGTGCTGACCTGGTGGGTGGTCGCTGACGCTGGCTGCGGAGATGCTGGTCGAGCTTGATAGCCAGGCTGATGGTTTCGTCCAGCGAGAGGTTGGTGTCCCGGCACGCCAGCTCGAGCTGGATTTCTGGCTGGAGTCCATCACGGAAACGCGCGAGCAGGCTCCGCTCGCACCAGCCGCTCTCCGCAGCCATAACTCGGAATTTGATGGCGTAATCTGCCACCGACACACTCCCTTGCCTCAGCCGCATGAGACGCTGTTCCCCGGAACGCCCCTGGTCCGGATGGTCAAACACCGCCTTCATTGCCTCCATGAATCTCCGATAACGGGAGGTGAGCTCCCCCCCTTCGCTCCAGATGGCTGCGGCCCAATCCATGGCCGGACCTGTGAGCTGCTGTATGACAAATCGGATTCGCTGGGTGTCAGTCATGTCGGGGTAATCCGACAGGTACAGTTCGCAGGCTAGAAAAAATCGCTTACACCCCTCCGGATCGCCGGCATATCTTTCCGGGGGGGTGGCGCGCGGTGGTGAGGGTGTGGCGCTTCGCGATGTTCCCGCCGGTGCTGAGGGGTCTGGGAAGGCCAGGTGTTTGACACTGTGGGCTAGGTCGCTCACCGCTCGTGCGAGCCCCTCGATCTGGAGCTGTTGCTTCTCGATGTATCGCATCGGGTTCTCATCTTCCGGCAGGGGGACACCTGCTGCGTCCTGAAAGGTTCGTCCATCTGTCATGACTGCTGCTGGTAAGAGGCGGACGCAATTGCAGGTTAAAGTGACAAAGTCTTTATTAACACTAATAATACCCACGAACAGAAAATCCCAAAAATAAGTCCCCACTCAGTGCCGTTTCTCGTGTCAACGCGAGGCTGCTTAGTCCCGGGGTTATGACCCCTCTCCTGCCACAGTATTTCTCAGTCCTGGAAAAGGAGAAGTAGGCTTTGTCAGCGTTTCTTAGTTTCAACACAAACACACAAACTTATGCTATGCACAACGGTGGACGAACGGGTGGTTCCGGGGTCGGCTGGTTTATATAGGTGCACACAAAGGGGAGACACAGGTGATTCTACCTACAGGTAATCACGACTGACATATACCCACAGACACACTAGGGGGAGACAAAGGCTGCGGCTCAGTAGTCCGGGGAACCGGATCTTCTCTGAGGCCGTGGAGGTCCAGATGTTACAGAACTCATAAACTTCTCAGCAGTTTCAAGCGAACGTGAAGTTAAGATTCTCTATGTGCTGCTTGTTGGTGTACTTTCCTGACCAGTTTATATATATATATATATATATATATATATATATATATATATATATATATATATATATATATATATATATAACTCAAAACCTCATAAAAAAATAAAAGCCATCCAGTACATACGAAGTGCAAAAGCACATCTTTTGTAGCTTATTGATCACGTTGAAGGTTATGCTTTGTAGTGAAATTTGTTGTCAAAGTTTTTCTTCTTTTTTGTTGTTTTTTTTTTATTTTCACTTTAGTTCCACAAACCCAACAATCAAGGTTCAGAGTGTGTAAATGAATACAATTTCGAAAACACTTTAATGTATTAACAAGTGTTTGATTAAGGACTTAAGGTTCTAGTGCAATTTCTAAAAATAATTAACAAACATTTCGCCATTTTGATCTGCTATACATGCATTTAATATTGAACTTCACCAACCTAGTTATTTTTTTTTTAATAAACAGAAATTTCTTAATTTTCTCCTGAAGTTAATAAGACAGAAAAGCAGAGTTTTTACTTTACTTATCTTGAACACTCCGCATGTTATAAAGAGAAGTCTCACTGACACTACAGAGGCTCCTTCTGTAAATCCTAAAGAAATGTAACTTATCAACGACGTGTTTATTTCTTTATGTGATTTATTACGTGTTGTTTAAGATCTGATCCTGATGCTGACCGTACTCTATAAAATAATGCTTATGAAGCTTATTACAGGGGTGCAGAGCTACACTTCAAACAAGATCAATGTCTTACAAACTATTGTTTCTTAATATTAGGTTCGCTTGAGAGTTAACCTGAAAAATAATAATGCAGCGTGAGTTATGGTGTGGCGGTGTTGACTATAAACACATTACAACTCGAACATTTTGAGGAATTCAGTCTCATTTGTTGGTTAAACACAAACTTAAATCTCTCTCTCTCTCTTTATCTCTCTTTCTCATACACACACATTGAGACACACACACACACACACACACACACACACACACACAGACACACACTGTCGGTCCAACCTCAGTCTGGTTCAATCACATTAGCTCTTGATCGCGTGATGACTGTACAAAAGCAGAGAACATACACACATACACACATACAAGCCTACACATCACCACCACCACCACCACCACCACCACCACACATGCACATTCACACACACACACACACATATACTCACATACTCATATACACACACTCGTTCATCAGGCTTCAGGTCCTGCTGATGAATTAAGAGGTAAGTCTAATAAAGAAAATAAAAATTCAGAAATAAAAACAGCAGTTTGATACAGAGATGGCGAAATTATTACACATGATAATAATATTTATTTTCATAATTATTTGTCCTACTTACTTTTTTACTTTAAACTTTTTAATTTAGCTTGTTTCTCTACACTGTGGATGTACATATGTGTGTATAATATATATATATATATATATATATATATATATATATATATATATATATATATTATATAATGTTATTTAATTATTTAATTTAATTTATTATTTATTTAATTATTTAATGTTTTATTTTATGTAAATTTTTTACTGTTTGATAAATAAAAGTGTAAAAGTGATTGATTGCGTGTCATTAGATCATCGTCATATTGATGAAAATTTCAGCGTCTTTGATGTTCTTGAATGTTTTGCAAATCAATTTTCAAAGGATTAAAATGTAGCTCAAATTAATTTTAGATCCTTAAAGTGTTTACAGGAAATGTCGCTATTTTAGAGGAAAATCTCTTTTGAATATAAATATTTTTTTAAAAACTAAACTTTTTTTTAGGCAAACCAAGTAAAAAAAAAAAAAAAAAAAGATTGTATGACAGATTTGCTTGAACAACAAATAAAGCAGAAATATTAACTTTTGACATGAACCATTTTAAGAGTTGTACCTTGATTAATAAATCTAATTGAATTTTATTAGATCAAACAAGCTAATTATACTGGAATTAAAACAAAGAATTGTACAAAATATTTCAAAGTAATCGAACCAAATTACAGGTTTGATAAGGTAATCTTATAACAACCCACGCTGATGTGTGGGAAGGTCAGATATAATCAGAATGGAGATATAATCAGAGTTTATCATTTACTAAGCTGGTGTCAGTTGAGTTCTGAGTTTGTAATGAGAGAAAAGTTTCACTTGAGGCTCAGCGCAGCTGGAAAAGGCCACAGTGTGTATCTGGGTAAAAACCTAAACCTCAGGCTCTGGATTCCTAACTGAATCACGCAGGTGTGTGTGTGTGTGTGTGTGTGTGTTGAAACCAAGACACAGTAGGAGATAAAACGAAATTGCATCCAACAAATGGTAAATATCATTTTTATATTTTTAAAACATTGCATCAAACCAGACGTTAGATTCCTTTAAAGTCTAGACGTCTAAGATTTTCAGGATTGATTCTCGTTAGATTTAGGATGAACATTGAACTCTTTCTTGAATTCTCATGATCTTGATCTTCTTAATGTGATGTTCGTGCATAAACCCACGTTTCCCTGCCTGGGCTTGGCGTGGATGAGAGCGCATGATAAGCGATGATATTATTTAAGGTATAACACACTTCAGGTCACCTGCGAGAAGCGAGTGTTTTTCTTCCTCTGAAAGAGGACAGGGGTAATCTTCTCGCTCGTTTTCGGCTTGTTGTGTTCACCTCATTCCTGAAGGTGTCAGCTTCAAATCATAAAGTTACTGTACAGCTTCAAATCTGACTCTTACAAAAACGCAGACTCTTTCCATCTCCTTACAGAAAACATCAACGTATAAGTGTTTACAATGTCTTCTTTATCAAGTCGCATGCTTTTAATTCTGTATTTTTAGCATCTTATTCAATGATGTGAAATATCTGCTGTACAGATGAACTGTTGCTGGAGAAATTCTATTAGAAAACATATTAGGAAATTACGCAACACTTTCTGACCAGTCTGAATATGGGATTCTTAAACATATAAAAGGCCATTTTAAATTTCTAAAAGATCTTATATTTCCATTTTCATTATTTGTTTCATGTCAATATTTTTAATTCGTTTTATTGTCCACACATATTATCAATAACAAAACTGTTAGAATATATATATAGAAGAATATATTTTAGCGATGAAGCAATATATCTGTTATCTGTGTTGCACTAAAGTTCCATGAGCCACATCGAAACTGTTACACAAACGCACACACACCTGGCTAATCAAGATTTAGCGCAACAACAACAAAAAAAAGTCTATAAGATGAATAAAGTGCATCTTTTTTCTAAGTCAGGAAACATGCCCCACTAACGCTCTGCTTTATTTCTCTTTTATTCTAGACATCTGTTCTTCCTCCTCCTGCAACCTTTCGTTTGAAATGCCTCGCTCTTTTCTGGTCAAGAGCAAGAGGGCAGGGTCACATTCCTCACGTCCCGCCCACGCCCGCACCTACCACTCCGAAGGCCATCTCGGAACCATGCGCGCCTCCACCGGGGACAGGTCACCTGATGCGCTAGAGCTCAGCCCCAAAATGCCCTTGGCTCCCATTTGCCCCACTTCTCACTGGGTTCCTGTGGAAACCAACCCAGACAGCACCTCCCAGGCTGAGACCTGGGGCATCTGGAGAACAGGTAAAGTACAGGGTCGCTGAACATTGGGCTTCTGATCAAATTTATAGATCAGAGCACATGTATAATAGACATGAAAGTGTAATGCTTCTCTTGGTTGACGCCTTACTGCATGTGTCCCAGCAGATGAACAGGCAGGTGAGAGTGAGCGTCCCCCGGTGTCCACCACAGTGTGGTCTCCGCCACTGAGCCATACGCTCAGCTCCCACAGGGAACAGGAACTGGAGCGCCTGGTGCAGGTGCTGCTGAGCCACAGGCTGCAGGACACCTCCAGCACCCCGCTGTGCGAATGTCCCCTCTGTGAGAAGGTCGGACCAATACACAGTCCCACAGAACTCCACACAACTCTATACAAATCCACTCACCACTGTACAATTCTATACTATTCCACATTACTCACAAACAACTCTACACAAATCTGCATAATTTTTTACAAAATTTTACTCACAGCTTTATAATTCCATAGAAATTCTGTAGGCTAAAGGAGAAATTGTATATTATCTATAGAAAACTCTACACAACAACTCTACACATAACTAAACAGCTCGACAAAACTCTATACAATTCCACATGACTTCACACGACCATATCCGACTCCACACAAATCAACATACAGTGGTGTGAAAAACTATTTGCCCCCTTCCTGATTTCTTATTCTTTTGCATGTTTGTCACACAAAATGTTTCTGATCATCAAACACATTTAACTATTAGTCAAAGATAACACAAGTAAACACAAAATGCAGTTTTTAAATGAGGGGTTTTATTATTTAGGGAGAAAAAAAAATACAAACCTACATGGCCCTGTGTGAAAAAGTAATTGCCCCCTGAACCTAATAACTGGTTGGGCCACCCTTAGCAGCAATAACTGCAATCAAGCGTTTGCGATAACTTGCAACGAGTCTTTTACAGCGCTCTGGAGGAATTTTGGCCCACTCATCTTTGCAGAATTGTTGTAATTCAGCTTTATTTGAGGGTTTTCTAGCATGAACCGCCTTTTTAAGGTCATGCCACAACATCTCAATAGGATTCAGGTCAGGACTTTGACTAGGCCACTCCAAAGTCTTCATTTTGTTTTTCTTCAGCCATTCAGAGGTGGATTTGCTGGTGTGTTTTGGGTCATTGTCCTGCTGCAGCACCCAAGATCGCTTCAGCTTGAGTTGATGAACAGATGGCCGGACATTCTCCTTCAGGATTTTTTGGTAGACAGTAGAATTCATGGTTCCATCTATCACAGCAAGCCTTCCAGGTCCTGTAGCAGCAAAACAACCCCAGACCATCACACTACCACCACCATATTTTACTGTTGGTATGATGTTCTTTTTCTGAAATGCTGTGTTACTTTTACGCCAGATGTAACGGGACACGCACCTTCCAAAAAGTTCAACTTTTGTCTCGTCGGTCCACAAGGTATTTTCCCAAAAGTCTTGGCAATCATTGAGATGTTTTTTAGCAAAATTGAGACGAGCCTTAATGTTCTTTTTGCTTAAAAGTGGTTTGCGCCTTGGAAATCTGCCATGCAGGCCGTTTTTGCCCAGTCTCTTTCTTATGGTGGAGTCGTGAACACTGACCTTAATTGAGGCAAGTGAGGCCTGCAGTTCTTTAGATGTTGTCCTGGGGTCTTTTGTGGCCTCTCGGATGAGTCGTCTCTGAGCTCTTGGGGTAATTTTGGTCGGCCGGCCACTCCTGGGAAGGTTCACCACTGTTCCATGTTTTTGCCATTTGTGGATAATGGCTCTCACTGTGGTTCGCTGGAGTCCCAAAGCTTTAGAAATGGCTTTATAACCTTTACCAGACTGATAGATCTCAATTACTTTTGTTCTCATTTGTTCCTGAATTTCTTTGGATCTTGGCATGATGTCTAGCTTTTGAGGTGCTTTTGGTCTACTTCTCTGTGTCAGGTAGCTCCTATTTAAGTGATTTCTTGATTGAAACAGGTGTGGCAGTAATCAGGCCTGGGGGTGACTACAGAAATTGAACTCAGGTGTGATAAACCACAGTTAAGTTATTTTTTAACAAGGGGGGCAATCACTTTTTCACACAGGGCCATGTAGATTTGGAGTTTTTTTCTCCCTTAATAACGTAAACCTTCATTTAAAAACTGCATTTTGTGTTCAATTATGTTATCTTTGACTAATAGTTAACGGTTTTTGATGAGCAGAAACATTTAAGTGTGACAAACATGCAAAAGAATAAGAAATCAGGAAGGGGGCAAATAGTTTTTCACACCACTGTAACTCTACACAACTCAGCACAATTCTCAACAATTCTGCATTACTTCACAAATCTCTGCACAACTCTTACACACAACTTTACAATTCTCCACAACTGTAGAAAACTACACAACATGACACGACTCCACATAACTCTACACAAGCCAACAAAATTCCATATTCCGCACAACTCTACACAGATCTGCATTATATTACAAAACGTTACTCACATCATAGTTCTGTATAACTCTAGAAAACTCTGCACAAGTCCACCTTACTTGTAACAACCCTACACAACTCCACACAACCCTACACAACTTCACACAACTCCACATAACCCTACACAACTCGAAACAATGTCACACAACTCAGCACAATTCTACACAATTTTTAATTACTCTACAAATCTCTGCACAACTCTTACACACAACTTCACAGTTCTCTACAACTCTAGAAAACTACTCAACATGACACGACTCCACATAACTCTACACAATCCAACAAAATTCCATATTACGCACAACTCTACACAGATCTGCATTACTTTACAAAATGTTACTCACATCATAGTTCCGAACAACTCTAGAAAACTCTACACAACTCCACACAATTCTACACAACTTCACACAACTCCACACAATTCTACACAACTTCACACAACTCCATATAACCCTACACCACTCCAAACAACTCCACATGACTTCAAACAATCCTACACACAACTCCACACAATATCACACAACTCAGCACAATTCTACACAATTTTAATTTACTCTACAAATCTCTGCACAACTCTTACACACAACTTCACACAACTCCACATAACCCTACACAACTCGAAACAATATCACACAACTCAGCACAATTCTACACAATTTTTAATTACTCTACAAATCTCTGCACAACTCTTACACACAACTTCACAATTCTCTACAACTCTAGAAAACTACTCAACATGACACGACTCCACATAACTCTACACAAGCCAACAAAATTCCATATTACGCACAACTCTACACAGATCTGCATTATTTTACAAAATGTTACTCACATCATAGTTCCGAACAACTCTAGAAAACTCTACACAACTCCACACAATTCTACACAACTCCACACAATTCTACACAACTTCACACAACTCCATATAACCCTACACCACTCCAAACAACTCCACATGACTTCAAACAATCCTACACACAACTCCACACAATATCAGACAACTCAGAACAATTCTACACAATTTTAATTTACTCTACAAATCTCTGCACAACTCTTACACACAACTTCACAATTCTCAACAACTTTAGAAAACTACACAACATGACACGACTCCACATAACTCTACACAAGCCAACAAAATTCCATATTACGCACAACTCTACACAGATCTGCATTATTTTACAAAATGTTACTCACATCATAGTTCCGAACAACTCTAGAAAACTCTACACAACTCCACACAATTCTACACAACTTCACACAACTCCATATAACCCTACACCACTCCAAACAACTCCACATGACTTCAAACAATCCTACACACAACTCCACACAATATCACACAACTCAGCACAATTCTACACAATTTTAATTTACTCTACAAATCTCTGCACAACTCTAAGCAGACCTTCACAAATCTACACAACTCGAAATAACTCTACCCCACCCCACTCAACTCCACTCAATCTCTATGAAAGTCTCCATTACTCTACAAATCTCTGTACAACTCTACACAACTCCACACAACACTATACAATGCTCCATTATGTTGAAAACATTACACGATCCCTTCACAATTCTACACAGCTCTACATAACTCCAGACAACAATATACAACTCTATAGTAATTCTGAACTACTCTACAAAATTCTGCAAAAATCATCAAAACCGTACAGTTCTTTAGAGCTCTTCTCAACTCCGCATAGCACTGCAGCACATAACGCAACAAATTTTCTTTCCATTTCCACATTTCAAAGCTGTTTTTGAAATCTGCAGAATTTTTAAAGGAATATTTAAACATTTAAAACATTATAACTTTAGAACTTTACAGCAAATTTGACAAATTCCTAAGAATAATAGAATAAATTTTTTCAGAGTTTAATAGACTGTATTAGAACTCATTTGAGCTCTTCATGAATCATCAAACGTTGCAGACACTTTGATCTGTGGTGAGCATTAATGACACACTAAACCACTATCCACTTTAATGGTAATTGTGTCGTGTCGTGTCTCAGGTGTTGTCGTCAGCTGTTGGTTTAGTGACTCACCTGCGCAGGTCTCACATCAACAGAGCCGCCGTTCCACTGACTGAGCCGGGTTTCAGCGCACAGCATCATGGCCTCCGACCCCCTGCTGGCTTCTACGGCAGGGCTAAAGTAAGACGAACCTGTTTGTGTGTGGGTCCATTTTATTTTGGATGCAATGCTTTACTGGATTACCAAGTTGCACTAGTTTTGATCGACAACTTCCCACAACTCAACATGACTCCAAACAATCCTACACAACTCCACAACACTCCACAAGCTGTACATAAATCTGTGTGTGTGTGTGTGTGTGTGTGTGTGGCAGGAGCGCAGTTTTGTCTGTAAGGTGTGTGGGAAGGTATTTAAACGCTCATCGACACTCTCTACTCACCTGCTGATTCACTCAGACACTCGGCCTTACCCATGTCAATACTGCGGCAAGAGATTCCACCAGAAATCTGACATGAAGAAACACACCTTCATACACACTGGTAAGACAAGCACACACACACACACACACACACACACACACATGGATACTAATGTACAGTAGTGTGGTTAATGACCCTCAGGTCAGTGTAACACTTACAGTATGCTTATTCACCTGCCTTGCTGAGTTACTAGATTATGTAACACAGGACATAATTTCACACAGTTTCACTACAAAATGTTTAGAATCTACAGGAAATCCACGACAGCAAACTATCACATTACTCATTTAAATAACTTTCATGCATCGAAATGACCTCATACAGGTTTTGTGTACATATTGAGGTCGGGAGCTCAGTCAGTGGAGTTTCCAGTGCTGTAAGTTAACTTAAAAAGAGAAGTAGTTGAGGAAGTTATACTGTATGTCTCATTTGGTTCCGATTTTAAAAGCTTGATCATTTTTTTTCATTTGTGTGTGTATATAATTTAGGACTTTATTATTGAGTCAGTACAAAAGCATTAAAAGTTAAAGAAAGGTCAAGCGTCAGAAAAGAAACCATGTTGTCCGTGCTCTACAGCATTTATTTGCATGTGCCTAAGACCTTTGCACAGGACTGGACATGCTGTTTACAAATTTTTATAGATATCCTACAAGTTCCCCCCACCCCGTCCCTCATCCCTTATTTCTATTTCAGTGCTGCTGCAAACGCAAACTAGCATTACTAGCAATTGTACCACTGTAACTGGACTAGCTAATTTCCTCAGGTGACAGAAATGTAGAATATAAATTAAAGGCAACAGTGGCACAAGCCAATGTAGCTAATGGTTCCACACCACAGTTGCCTCAAACTAACCTAGTTAGTGATTCGTCTTACTAATCAACACAAAATATAGCTAGCTAACATTTACAGGCCACAACTTGCTAACTGGCGTAGCTGTCTATGTAATGATACGTAGATAAAAGCTAACATAGCTAATGTTTACAAAGAAAACTGGCTTACTGTAGCTTATTTTAACTAAACCTTTTTATTTATTTTTTTTTTAACTACTTTTAGACTGTGAATACATAACATCATGTAGCCATCTGTAGTTTGTACAGTAAAAATTCGTCGGATAACTAGCTAGCAAGTACAGTCAATAATTTTCTAATTAATCAAGATAGATTACTGGCAGACATCATGTACTATATCTGTGGTTTAACCTGAAAATTGGATAATTTAGGAAGTTAATAATTCTTCAATATTTAGCTGAAAACCGGCTAGCTAATAATCAATACAACCACAAGCTAAGATGAATGCTTAATGAAATTCTCTGAATAATTTACATGAGTACATGAGTTAACATGCTAGCTAGCTAATATTAGCTAGCTATTAATATTAGGAAACTATCTTGGTTATGCCGTTATTATTTGTCTGGAATATAACACACAAATCAGGTGCTGCAAGGGGGATTTTTGAGAATTTATTAGCGTTCAGTTAATTTAACAGCTTAAAAAGAAGTATAATGATCGTGAAACCTCACGTCACTGTGATGAAGTGAAAATGAGGTTATCCAGTACTGTACCTCAAGCCTTTTCTTGTCATTACATTTACCTTTGCATTTAGGCATTTGGCAGACGCTCTTATCCAGAGCGACTTACAAAAACATCTCTGGATAGATACTTACACGATACTTACTTGCTTGGGGGGGGGGGATTAGTCCAAGTACTGGACCATTACCTTTCTTTCTGTCACCTACAGGTGAGAAGCCCCATGTGTGTGTGGTGTGTGGGAAGGCGTTCAGTCAGAGCTCCAACCTGATCACTCACAGCAGGAAACACAGCAGCTACAGACCCTTCCGCTGCCTGCACTGCCCGCTTAGCTTCCAGAGGAAACTGGACCTGCAGCGCCACCTCGAGACGCACTGCGGCGCTAACAGCAGCACGGCCTACCAAAGCAGCCTAAGTTAGCGCTCAATGCTAAAATACCCAAACCTGCAATGTACAGGAAATGTAAATTCACCATAATATCTAATCTCATACTTTCCACTGTTTATATGCAAATAAAAAAAACTAAAATGGTTCATTTCCATATGCATCATTGGTGAAATCAACCAACGACACCTTTTTTTTTTTTTTTAAAGTACAACATCACCGGGCAGCTTAACACATTGAGAGGAAAGTGCTATCCCTCCTCTTCTACATACACAAACTCACAGACATCACTGATTAGTTAGTGTCTCTGTGACTGACAGGAGCTAGAGGTGGAGGAAACCTGACCAATCTAAAGAGTTTTTTTTGGTTTCCCCATAGTGGAGCTATATATTAGATGATCATCCTGTCTGTGCGATAAAAATAAATAAATAAATAAACTTGCTAAAAGAATAGAAAAAAAGAATAAGACGTTTGCGAGGACAAATTTACTTTAATGGTGTCTCTGAGGAATGATAGGAAAACTGAAACACATCAGTCTCACACAAACACACACACATATATAAACACATACAAATTACTGTATTCTAAAATTAATTAATCTATAAATAATTCGTTTGAATTCAGTTGAAAAGCAGCTCAAACTAAATCATCACTTTTTCATACGTTCACAAAAAAGTCACAAAGTAAGAAAAAAGACACTTCTTACAGGGGTTAGGCTGTAAAAGAATGTTAATCAGTGACAGGGTGGTATGATACAGAATCACATGAAATAGAAGTTATTGTTACCCCTCGACCACTCAGTATATATATTGTCTTTATATACAACATTTTGATAATTTTTTTTTTATATCAAAGGATGTCATGTAACTTCATATTCATTTATAGCTACACATCTGAGAATCATGTTTCTGTTCTAGTGGGTATAAGCACTGATTACCTCGCCAGCCTCTCTTTCTCTTTCTCTCTCTTTTTCTAATAAAATTTTATAACAACAAAAATATGTCATGTTACAGGGAAACTTAAAGTATAGTGTAACATCATAAACTC
The DNA here is from genome assembly GCA_030522415.1 of Channallabes apus. Lineage (NCBI taxonomy): Eukaryota > Metazoa > Chordata > Actinopteri > Siluriformes > Clariidae > Channallabes > Channallabes apus. Next base: position 11,064,540 of record CM060105.1, on the reverse strand, counting down.
ATCACTGTCCTGAAGAAATTAAGGTTAAAGCTTCAACTCTGATTGTTGCAAAGTGTTAACACTGGAGACTCCTTCCATAAATGTCACAAACATCTCGTAAAAAGAACTGCCTGTAAAGAACCAGGGCCTGTATTCACAAAGCTTCTTAAGCCTAAAAGTTGCTCCTAGTGATGAAATTCTAAGAAAATTCTTAGAATTATGACATTTTCTTAGAATTTCCCCTTAAATTAGGACTGGATCGTAATAAAAATAAAAATGATTCATGAACCATCTTTCCCTAAAAACTGCTTCTAAGGTAAAACATTGTTAAGAGTAGAGAGGAGTAGAGTAGAGAGTTAACGGGTTTGGGGTTTTTATAGCAGAGGACAAAAAGAACGCAAAAGTAAACACTGCTCTTCTGTCCATTTTGATTTTCTTGTTGTTTTTCATCTCTCTTGGATTGTTGGCTACATACCATCCAAAAGTCTCGAAAAAGACTCCATCATGTAAATTGGTCAAAGTTGAGAGATTTTGCTCCCATCAATCTGGGCCCATATTCACAAAGTTTCTTAAGCCTAAAAGTTGCTCCTAGTGATGAAATTCTAAGAAGATTCTTAGACTTATGACATTTTCTTAGAATTTCCTCTTAAATTTAGGATTAAATCTTAGTAAAGACAAAAATGATTCACGAAACATCTTAGCCCTAAAAACTGCTCCTAAGGTAAAAATGGTTAAGAGTAGAGAGGAGGACGTTTAAGAGGCTTAACAATTTCTATAGCAAACACTGTAAACACTGCTCTTCTGTCCAATTTGGTTTTCTTGTTTTACTCCCTTCCAGAAGATTGTTGGCTACATACCATGCAAAAGTGCAACTTAAATAGACTGTGATAAAATCAGTATGGTAAATAAATGTAAGAACTTAAGTACTGTGTGGAAATTGTTTGCTTCAAAAGTAGACACATTTTCAAAATTTGGCTGTTTTAATTAACTTTAAGATATTTAGCCCATAACAGGAACTATGCGTGAAGTAGCCTGTAGTCGTATTTATACAATTTCTTTACATTTATACAAACATTATGATTTTTCTGTCTATTATAGTATACAGTAATATATACTATTTTCAACCTTTGCAGAGGTTATTTTTATCAACCAATCACAGTCCTTGAATTGTTGCATCACCCCTAGCAACGGGGGTCAACCGCGCCCTCTCACTAAGATAAAGGTTTTTGTACTTTCCTTACTCAGAGTTGCTCTAAAAGGTTTTCTAAATCACTTTTAACCTAAGACTCCCTGCTAGGACATTTTAAGCTGAGATAGGAGGTCTCTAAGGGAATTTTAAGAAGCTTTGTGAATACGGGCCCTGAAATGTATCACAAGTACTAAAATCAGTATGTAATCAGTAAATAAATGTAAGAACTGAAATATAGTAACTACTGTGTGGAAATTGGTGGCTTCAAAAGTAGACAAATTTTTACCATTTGGCTGTTTTACTTAACTTTAACATATTGAACCTATAATCGAAAAAAGTTGCACAAAGTAGCTTGTAGTCATGATTATACAATTTCTTAATATACAAACAATATGATTTCACTTTTTATTCTATTTTCACAAGGAGCGCATTTTAAGACCTTTTACAGATTTTTTTTATCAACCAATCACAGTCCTTGAATTGCTGCATCACCCCTAGCAAAGGGGGTCAACCTCACTAAGATAAAGGTTTTTGTACTTCCTTCCTCAGAGTTGCTCTGAGAAGTTTCTTAAATCACTTTTAGTCTAGGACTCTCAGGTAGGAATGTTTAAGCGAAGATTTCAGAGCTTTCTGAAAGAATTCTAAGAAGCTTTGTGAATACGGGCCCTCGAGTGTATTAGAACAAGTGCATTTACATGATCCTGCGCATTTGTCTGAGCTGTCTGAGAAAACCAAGCAACACTTGGTCTTTCTGACCAATCAAGAGTCCAGAATTCAACAGCACCATGGGTGTAACTCGTATCACATTACAGGCAGGTCATTCCACCATATTTAAAAGGTCCACATCTGGTGCAGTGGTGCTGGTCGAATGAAGTGGTTTAATAAACGGCGGGTTCGCACTTGAGGCTCGTCGATGAGGTCATAAAGTCCATGGCTCATCAAATTACAGTTTATTACGATGCACAGTTCGTCCATGTGTGTGTCTCTCTCACACACTCCATCCGCTACTTCATCCAACGCCTGTATAATATCAAAAAGTAAAGAGTTATTAAACATTTGTCATTTATCATGGTTCTTGTGGACGGTACCACTGGGATTGGACCCACCTCTACAACGAGCTGGTGGTTTGTCCCAGCGGAGACATTGGGGTCCAGGATGGCGTCTCCTGGAGACTGTTTCTACGCATAGCTGCACGTCTCCCTGATGACAACATCACATGACATTTCTCTATAGTTGATGCCAGTGGCTTTCCAGAAATATTCACCCCCCCCCCCCCTCCTTATTAATCGTTTTCACATTTTATAATGTTTAAACCTGGACATGAAATTTCAAAGATTATATTACGTGTAATTAAAGTGTGTTTGTTGACCTCAATCAAGTAAGTGTGACAAATATGCAAAAAATTATTTAAAAAAATCAGGAGGAAGCAAATACTTTTTCACAGCACTGTACAGTATATATATATATAGAACTGAGAAAGTTCTTGCACTAGTTTCATGATGATATGAGATAACAGATGTGTGAGTGTGTGTGTGTGTGTGTGTGTGTGGTACCTGTGCATGAGTGGATGCACCACAGCGCACCCATCACGACCACACCCAACAGGAACGCAGCAATCACACTGATCAACACCGAGCTCACAACTACACACAAACACAAGACATCAGCTTCAGTGTAACACCTGATAAACAACACCGTCAGCGTCACGATGCACAAACGTTATGTTTATCATACAGTGTGTGTGTGTGTGTGTGTGTGTGTGTGTGTGTGTGTCTTTACCGCCACTAGATGAGCTGTTTCTGGACATCATTGTCTCTGTCACATGAGGCTTCTGTGCCAGTTTACCTTTAACATCACACAACACACACAAACAAACCCAGCAAGATAAATAGTAGGAAAAAAAATAATAAAAGCAATAAAGACATTTTTACAAATCACTTGCAGAAAAATATAAACTTATTTAACATAAATAAAGAAATGCACGTTTGTATCTAACCTAATTTATTAACTTATTTATAGCCTGATAAGTTTTTATATTTCTTATATATATATATTTTTTGAAGTTTTTTATATCTTGTTCTATTTATTTCTAGTTAACCGTTTTCTACATTTTTAAGGCGGTCGTTTAAGCATTTCACTGCATATCGTACTGTGTATGACTGTGTACGTGACAAATACAATTGTAATTTTATTGTGAATAAGTTTTTGTATGAGAGTTCTGTTGTAATGCTAAGCACTGACCAGCAGGAGGCGGCACCAGACCAGCCACGGCATCAGGGACGTATGTGATCAACACCGGCCTGGACAGCGTCCTGTACTCACACTGAGAGAGAAGAAAAGTCATTTAGCTGCAGTTGTGTGTGTTTCAGAGAGTGTGTGTGTGTGTGTGTGTGTGTGTGTTACCTGTGGAGCTGCAGTCGCGTGTGTCTCATCGTGTGTGTCCGTGCAGTCTCTGCGCGTCTCAGTGGCGCCTCCACACAGCTGCAGGCTGCAGTGCAGGAACTGGATGGAATTATTGAACACCGGCCTCAGAATAAAGCTGAACCTGAGCTGCTCCGTCTTCTCCAACGTCTCCGTTTTGTCCGTCTGCTGTCCCACGTCCACTCCTCCGTCCTTTGCCTTCTGTAAGATTTTGTCTGGGGAAAGTGTCCTCACTACTGTTCCATCTTCATCGTTCCTCGTTTTTGGAACTAGACGTGTCTCGTCCTCTCTGGTGTCCTGCTCTCGCTCAGCCTCGTCTTCCTCTGGTCCCTCTTCGTCATTGTCCTCTCTTCCTCCCTCATCGCTCTCTGTGTCCCTGTCCTTACCCGCTCTGCGTTGTGTCCGTGTGTCTGTGTGTGTGATGAAGGATGGGTCCGCGGGACAGAAGTCTCGGATGATGGACCAGCCAGTCTGAGCGTGTCGGTCTGATAGCGGAGAAAACACACACGAGCTCACCTCCAGCCGCTCACTGACTCCTACACTGCCGGAGATCTGAGCGAGAGACAGAGAGACACAGATAAAGAATGAGGTGTATAAAGTGAGAGAAAGAGAATGACACGTAAATAAAAGATAAAAAATGAGAATGTATGTTAGTAAGTATGTGATCATCATCATCATCATCATGAAAGAAGAAGCTGGTGGCGATGGCGCGTGTGATGCTGACCTCGGCGTACACACGCCCGTGAACCGTCACCACACAGGGTCCCACCGCTCTCTCCTCAAATCTGTCTGTGGCGAACAGTCGCATGGAGAGATGAGGACCGCCGTGTGAGGCTGGGAGCCAGGGTGGGCCGTAGGCGGGGCCAGAGGCGGAGCCGGACAGGGGGCCACGCCCACTTCGCAGCACGCCCTGCTTCCTGGATGACGAGCTCGGTGTGGACGCGCTGGCGGGAACGGGCAGAGGCGCTATACATCTGAACTGAAAGCAGACCAAACACATGCTCGCGTTTGACACAAGCTCAGAGGCCACGCCCACTCTCTGAGGCACAGACACACAGGCCACGCCCCTTTACTTACATGTATAACCAGCGGGGTTGACTCGTTGGCTGGCGTCTTGTCCAACGAAGGCTTAGACCTCCACAGCAATATCTGGACGAGAACACACACACACACACACACACACACACACACACACAATGACCCAGGTCACAGGTGTACTTCCTGGGAGACGCTCAGAATATTCTCACTCCGGGCTGTTGGTACAGTGAGTAGGACTCATTCCGAATGCAATTACGTCATTACGGGACACTCAGCAGACAAAAACGCAGTAGGGGGCTTTTCTTGGGCCACAGCAGTAATCACACATTCACAAAAAAAAAAAAAAGAAAGACATTTTCTCTCAGTGTCTCTTTTTAACGTCACGCTGAACCACATGATGTAAAAATGTCCTGGTGTTAAATGAGTTTCAAGGAAAAGCACCTTGTTAGAGGTCTCAGGACGTCCAATGTACACGTCCATTATTTACATTCTTACAGGACACTATAAGTTAGATTTTCGTCCCCATGGTCCCCTCCCCTCTTCCCCTATATGGTTATACCTATGTCTGGCCAGAGCCTTTTGGGCCAAAACATGGTACCGGTGCTAAAAAGTGTCTATCCTAGGTGGAAAAGTGAATTTTCAAATAGGATTATACAGTATAACCCAATTTTCTTTAATATTACTTAATGCTTTTAAATATCCCGATGCTTTGTTTTTGTTTGTAAATATGCATACACATCCCATCCATCTAGGAACCTCTGTGGTCCGAATAGGGACGTCGGAGGCCAATGGTGGCCAGTGTATTTATTCCCATTTCGTACAACCATGGTAGGACCTCCGGTAAACACTCACACACTCTTTCACACACAATGCAATTTGGGAACGCCAATTAGTCTAATCTGTATGTCTTTGGACTGTGGGAGGAAACCGGAGTACCTGGAGGAAACCCACCAAGCACGGGGAGAACATGCACACCGACCCGAGGCGGAAATTGAACCTGCAGGTTTGTCTCTCTTGCTATTTCTTCACCTATACCTCTCTTTATTTGTCTCTCTCGCTTTGTGTTCCATTGTCTCCGTTTCTGTGTAAACTTTCCTATAGCTCTTCTTATGTATCTCCCTGTCCCTCACCACCTGTCTCTCCCGCTGCTTGTGTCTGTCCCTCCGGATCTCCGTGTCCCTCTTTGCTTCTGTCTTTTCCTCTCACCGTGTTTTTGTACTGCACTTCTCTGCCGTGCTGCTCCATGTCTCCTTCAGTCCCACAGGAAATGACAGGAACTGCCAAGAGGAAATGGCTCCCGTTGGACTGCGCCTGGCATGAGGGGTCCCTCAGGGTCACCGCCGAAACCGACAGAGCGAGAGCCTGCACGCAGAAGTGCGGTTATGTGTGTGAGGGGGAAAAAACAATTCATGTTTAAGAACATGCTGCTTTATCAATTCCAGATTACAGTGTAGAAAAAAAACAACAACAATATGGAAATGTGTGTGTGTGTGTGTGTGTTAGTGTTTGACCTGTAAGGAGCTTTTATCGACAGAGACAGCGAGGCGTCCATCCACACACTGCACGCTGACGACGCTGCTGCTGCTGCTTGGACCATCTCCGACCTCACGAGACAGCCAGTGTCTCAGCCACGTCTCCTCCACCTTCGCCTCCCTGGCATCCTGCACTGTGTGTGTGTGTGTGTGTGGAAAGTGATAAAGAAACCATAAACTCCAGATAGGGATTGATTTTCTGAGCCTCAAGTATCCGTCTCTAATACAGAGTGTGTGATGTAAGCCTCAGCCTTTGCTACGACCTTCACTGTCTTATCTTATATCTGTTTACTTTCATATTTAAATGAACAAATCAAGGTCTTCAGCACTCATGTACTTTCATAATCTGGACTATGAAGTGATGTGTGTGCGGTCTGTTTTTAAAAATCTATCTCTTATATCGTGTTTTACATTAGCACTCTGGAGTCTCTGAAGGACATCAGTGCATTTCATCAGATCGGGAACGGTATTGTTTCAGACACGGGGAAGCCTGAGGCACAGGAGGAGGTCTGGAGGAGGAACACGACAAACTCGTCTTCATGAAAGATAAAATCAGGTTGGTAATGAAACCAGGTGGCTTAGTGGTTAGCGCTGTCGTCTTGGAGCTTTATGGTTGAGGGTTCGAGTCCCACATAAGGTCAAAATACAATTTCATGCCCTTTCATGTGGTGTCCGTTACTTTTTTTTTAAAAATCCAAATCATTCAATGATTTGAATCTAGATTTCACATGAAAAGACATACACCTGAATAAAGTATATTATTCTAAAATGCGAAAATTGTTAAGATATTGCAGCATGAAGTTGACATGGTTACGGACACTACGGATTTTTTGCTTTTTAAGAATTTCTCAAAAATCATCTCTCATGCAAAGCACTGAGCTAGCCCTGGAATTTAAATGGTATACTGTACGTGTTAACAAGAATTATTGGACAGTTATTCATATTATATGAATTATATATATGAATAACTATACACAGTATATACATATATACAGTTATTAATATATATATATAATTCATATAATATGGAAAGCTGTCCAATAATTATTCATATTTCATATATATATTTTTCATATTCATATTTCATATTTCATATATAATTATTCATATTTCCTTCAGTATTGATACTAATATTTGCTTCTATGAAGTTCACATGTTCTCCCCGTGCTTGGTGGGTTTCCTCCCACAGTTCAAAGAGATGCAGGTTAGGCTGATAGGTGTGTCCAAAATAGGTGTACCCCCGCTTCGTGCCCTAAATCTCCTTGGATAGGCTTCAGGCTCTACACACACCATATGTAAGTGAGTGATGAAATGAGTGTGTACAGCTGCTAGAAGTTACTTGTTTCGACAATATTTGGCCCAAGTGTCTTATTTGGGACAAATGGAATTAAACACTTCCTGTGACCTCACTTTAAGCCGCATCACTCGAATCAAAGTTTCGTTTATCCTTATTGGACAGACAACAATGTTGTTTTGCATGTAAGCCTGGAGCCTGTGAAGGACCTCAGTGTGTTTAATCAGATCAGAAATGAGGAAAACACCCACTGAAGGCCATGCTTGCTCACATTCTCCGGCGTGTTTACTATATTGTGCTACATCTCTCTGTGTGTGTGTGTGTGTGTGTGTGTGTGTGCATATGTGTTAGGAGATACTGAGTTGCCTTATGTAGAAGGATAGGATCCTGATCCTGGGTTTGATTCATTGTATGTACAGTAATACATATATAACCACATAAAAACTATTATTTTACAGCTAAAATGTGTTTAATTTAACGTATAATATAACTTATTCGCTTTAGTACCTGTCGTACAGAGATTTAGAAATAGGTAAGCTGATCAGCTTTAATGTAATCAATGATATTATTATTATTTCAGGTTGAAGCCCATGTACATTTCTGCCTGTCTTTGGTTGAGTAACTTACGCCTTGTTTACGCTAAGTTGAACTTCTTTCGTCGTCAGCCAGTACATTCCTTGTTTGAAGAAGATTATTCTATTATATAACAGTTTGATTTGAGCAGCTAACACTCTCGGTGTGAATATCACTGTGGATATGTTTGCTCTAATGACGCGCGGTTTATCTGATCGCGGCACTTTACGTTACTGCTTTAATTATCACCAAGGTCTCGGATCATACGACAGGAAACAGGAAGAACATACAATGATCTGTCCGTACATTTTTGCCGGCGATGTTTTCATCGTCTACTTGTCTTTTTTTTTTTTGGAGTAAGCTTAGAATTTAGAATTCTGACATCAGAGTACATAAACGTTCTACTAACTTAGTGGCATGTGAATGAGAATTTGTATAAATTCAGTAAAGGCTTATTTGATTTTAAAGGATTAAACAGCTACAAAACAAATAACTATTGGGTATTTTATTAACTACCCCTAATGAAAATGTATTTACTTGTTAGGAGGCACGCAGAGGCTAAGATTTTGGCCTTACCTGCCCCGCTCCCTTTCAACTTGATCACCAGGCGATTAGCTAGATGAGCTTCCGTGTATGACATCACAGATGGATAACCATTCTGATTGGCCCAGGCGAGCAGGTCAGGGGTTACGATCAGGTCTGGGACAATGGTGCTACTCATGGTGAGGTCGGGTTTGGGAGGATACAGCGGTGTCACACTGTGGGATGACTGAAAGAACGAGCGAGACAAGGACAAAGAATTGAGAGTGACGGACAATGTGGAATCAACTATACGGTTAACAATGTGTGATTGTTTTGATAGTATTTCGTACGTGAACTGTGATGTGGCCACGGAGACCCGGAGTCACAAGAGCCCAATTTACCGGAGCAGCGCTGCTTAACACTAGCACTACATTACACCACCCAGAATCAGCCACTGGGGGCAGCAGAGAGACAGACACCTCCACTTGTAAGGACCTAAAAACAATGCATGAAACAAAGTCACCAGGAGGAAAAACATATCGGATTTCTTTTCCGGATTGAACTAATCAAGCATTTTTATTAGAACGAATTTATTTCTGTATTAAATGCCATTATTTAAGAGCTACAGCAATCCTCTCAAGGAGTCTATGTGTCAGAATATTTTCTATACCCACACTGGAAATATCTATAGGCTACGATTCATTGTTCAAAGTGGTAGCTCAAAGTGGTTAAGGCACTGAGTTACTAATCTAAACAATCAGTGGCTGGAGCCCCAGCTCCCCCAGGTTCCCATTGTTTGGCCCTTGAGCAAGGGTCTATCTGTTACAAGGATACCATCACCCATTACATGGCACCTCCTGGAGCAGACAGGATTAAAGTTGCTAAAGGGCCCGGCAGTGGCAGCATTGTGGAGCATTAAAGCTGCTGAGTTCAATGTGTTCAGCGTACCCACAGAGTCCTGAGCCAGCGGACCATAGCTTAATGACATGCACTTCCGGATTGGAGAATCTCTCTGAGAACGTGCAGCCGTTCACTTCCTGTTCCTGCAGCTTAGACACCATGTAGTTATGAGAGAGAAAGTGAGACTGCAGGCGACACACGCTTGGCAAGCTGGGGTCTGAAGGTCAGGGGAATAGAAGAAACACATGAATACTGCATTAATTACAGTATGGATAAATATTCATTTGAAATTAAGCAGTTTATATAAGAAAACTCAATTTTTTTGAGTTTTCAAAGACTTGATGCAAGAATTATTGTAAACTGATGAAGAATATAATTGTGAGGTAAAATGCACAAATGGCAAAAATATGAACTATTCTTAGTTAAACAAACTAAGTGTGGATTTTTTTTGGTGGTATTTTTTTTAAAAAGCCGTAAATCCATCTCTCTCAGTTTAGACACAGTGGACAAATCAGCCTGCAGTTGTGTTAATGATGGTCATGCATCAGTTTTCCACACAAATCATCTCTTTTCTCTTATGGCGCTTTTCCACTGCATAGTACGACACGGTTCAGTTCTACTCACTTTTGGGGGGTTTTCCACTGGGAACAGTACCTGGTACCTGGTCCTTTTTTTAGTACCACCTCAGCCGAGGTTCCAAGCGCGCCGAACCGTTACCAAAACGTGACGTGTAAACTCTGCTGGTCACTGATTAGCCGGAGAAAATCGTCATTACTGCGTCACCGAACTTGCGACACGAGACACAACAGAACCGCTATATTTAGAAACAGCCAGAGAAGGATCGCACGCACCTTTTTGTATTAACCGTCGGCCTCTTTTGAAACAAACTCCTTCGTCTCGCTGTTAAAAACATCCACATGCCGAGAATGAAGAACACCATGCCGGCGATATGCTCCATTGTTGTGTGTTTGTTTGTGGCGCGTTTACGATGACATCACGGCAGTAGAGGCGCCGCAACTATAACGACACGTGAGTAATCCCGCCCACGCTAAAGCGTTACTAAACTGCAGTGGAAGCGCAAACTGAGCCAAACTGAGCCGAACCGAAGTGAGCTGTACTGAACCGTGTTGTGCCGTACTATGCAGTGGAAAAGAGGCTTTATACTCTCAGGTGACTCAGGGAACTAGGCGAGGTACTCCCTGCTTGGGGTGCCAATCCATCACAGGCCACAGAAGCATGCAAACACTCTCTACTGGCAATTTGGAAATGGCAATTTGACTGGCATGCATGACTTGTGGGAGGAAACCAGAGTACCCAAAGATATGCACCATGCACAGGGAGAACATGCAAATGCTGGGAATCATGCTCAGTGGCGGTTCTACACTGAATTGCTGCCCGGGCGAGACTCCCCCCCGGCGCCCCATCCCCCCGCCCCATGTCATCACGTACCCCCCCCCCCCCATGGGGCTCCTTCAGCAGAAAAAATGCCGCCCTGGGTGGCTGCCCAGTTCGCCCTACCCTAAAACCGCCACTGATCACGCCCAAACACTGAAGGCGCGAGGCCTCAGTGCTAACCATTATGCCATAATGCTGCTTTTACTGTAGAGAAGTATCAGCTTGGAAATCCTAGTTACACATAGAGCTCACCACAACTTCAGCTTCACCACAGAGCTTAAACTACAATATCCTGCATAAATTCAAACAACATTCAAATCAAGTGATGCATAACTTTAATTAATTACAACTGCATCTGTTCTTGGTTCCAATATTCTCTAAAAATCCATAAAACCATTTAAATCACAGGACAGAAAGAAGTGACGCTTGTCACCACGAGCTGTTTTTTTCCCAATTCTTTGGTGACGTTGAGTCGTGCTTTGCTCAAAGTGTGAAAGTGTAAAGCACCTAAAATAAGGTTATATAAAAATGTAATCTTTTGGTTTAGACAACCTTGTGTGTTACAATAATAATTAGCCAAAATCAAAGTCAAAAAATGGCGTTTATCGTGTTTTGCTGTCAAACTATTCATATGTTGATCTACCTTTCAACATCAGCTACATCGAGAGTCTGAAATGAATATGCAAATAAGAATACATGCAGAATGCACTGTGTGTGTGTGTGCACATGTGTGTCTATATACCCTCTCCAAGGCGGAGGTAAATGCGGTTGGCAGTGGTCGAGTGTGTAAGGGAGGAGACAGTTGCATGACGTTGAAGAGTCCAGCGTAGTAGAGCACGAGGTCGCCACGGCAATGAAGGGATGGCATGAACACGAGGCAACACACTCCCATCCCCCAGACTGGAGTTTGCCGAGACCTGTGACACACACACCCACACACACACACACACACACAAACAGATACACTAATACTGGTCATTCTGCATCTTTGACTTTTTATAACTGCGCCAAACTCATAGCCCCCCACACACACACACACACTGTGTGCTAACCTGCACCAGGATGTGGAGTTTCTCCGGCAGACCCTCATTCTCCAGAACCCAGCGCATGGTATGCTGGGAACTCAGTACAAGAATGACTGGGCGGCGGACAGGATGTGAGTAGGATAGTGGCCTCAGAACCACTGTCACCTAGAGGGAGAGAGTGAGATAGATAGATAGATGGATAGATGGACAGATGGATAGATAGATGGATGGATGGATGGATGGATGGATGGATAGATAGATAGATAGACAGATGGAAAACTGTACCAGGTTGTCAGTGCCGTGATTAGGTCTTGACACAGCGATCACATGGGTCTCTTTAGCTCCGCCCTCTCTGGCTGCACAGCCTGGCCCGGCCTCAAAGCGTTCGAGCTGAGCATGTACAGGGTGCAGCGCCCCCGCAGGAGAAACTCCACACTGCGATGTCACTTCACCTGCTCACAGACATTAAACACATTTAATTCAAACCACAATTATAGAAGACAATCACACACAAAGTAGCAGGCTTCAATGCAATACTAAGCTGGTGTGTGTGTGTGTGTGTGTGTGTGTGGGGACAACGTAGTTCTAAACCTGAGGTAACACACATGCCAGGAGTGTGACACCAGACTTCTAAAGTATTTCACCTCCATTCTGAAATTATATTAGTCCATTTTTTATCAGGGTGAGCTGGATGGAAGCTTCTACTGTAGACTCGTCTGTGCTGAAGGCCTGAGGAGAAGCCTGGCACTGGGTCAGACTCCTCACTCATACACACATAGGTGTCTGTGGCACTGCCCAGTGAAATGCGAGCCTACCCATACAAACACGCACGCTCTAACACACACTCGAGAGGTGTGCCTGGCTGCATCATGCGTCTTTAACACCACACTCTCCTCCCCTGGTCTCATCCGTAAGATGACTTTCTAAAATACACACACACCCTAACCTGTTCCTATCAGACTGTTTAAAGCCAAATATTCATGAAAGAGTGCAGTCAATGGCCATGTCCACATTACCAGCCTGAAGCGAATGACTTTCATATCCAATATGTGGTCATGTGGCTTGAATGAGAATGGTCAGATAAGAAGTCATGGGTGCAGGGTACAGGGGTAGCTCAGTGCTTAAGGCATTAAACTACTGATCAGAAAGTCCCAGGGTCAAACCATGTCTCCGCCAAGCTGCTGGGTCTGTTGGGTCCTCAAGTAACGCCCTTAACCCTCAACTACGCAGATGTATAATGGGATCAATGTAAGTTGCTCTGGATACGGGCTTCTGTTGATGTGCATCTGCCTTTCTTCCTTCTTCTAGACCTCAACAAATACAGCTGATTAATGCTTGATGTCCTCCAGAGTAAAACCCCAAACATTTTTTGTGCTAAAATCGGATCCAGTGTTTGAAATGAATGAATGGTTGGATAAATATGACCAGATTGAGCAAAGACAGATCGATGTGTGCTGTTTCACTGGACAGACGCATCCACGTTAGAGTCAAAGTAGTGTCATCTCTACAAGGAAAGAAATTGAGACTGAATTCAATAAAATATATAACAGCTTTTAACGTTTTAGCCTCTTAAACAAAGCAAATCTGGTGCGGGTAAAAGAGTTCTTTCAAAAAAAAAAAAAAAAAAACTTAAAACACAATAAAAGTCTGTGAGGCAGCACATAACTCATGAGGGAGTTTTATCCATTTCCTTTGGCCAGTAGCAGAAACTTGGAGAAAGACCTGGAGCCCATCCGGTGCAATGGTGGAGTCTCAATCCCATAAAAGTCTCTAACGCCACCACTAATCCTAATTAAAGCCATACTCATGGCTAAAGTACAGTAACAGCCCAGGCGCTCGTTAAATAATTTACTCTCTTCAATCAAAAATCATTTCATCACCTGATGCACGAGCGCAAGGCCATGTTGTAGTCTCACACACACTCCTACCACATTATCCCAATTGCAAGATCATGTCAAGTGTCCTCATGTTGGTGCCTCATTTCATTCACACATGCATAAACATCCACACACTCACGCACACACATACAGAGGCTCTTCTTCTGCCCCATACCTGCAGTTCCTGCCCTGAGCAGAAGGAGACAGACTAGAGCCCACTCTGAGTGCAACATCATCTTTCCTCTTTATCCAGAAGAGTTGTGCTTCAGGAGACATCTGTTACATACTGACACACACACACACAGAAAGAGAGAGAGAATAAGATTCAGACAGAGTGGGAGGACAAAGAGCAATTCATAACGAAATCTTACATTCCACAAAGTCAAGAAAAACAAAACGCAACAACACGGTCTGGAGTATCCCGAGCACAAGTTCCTCTCTCCCTCTTACACACACACACACACACACAATGTGCATATTTAAAGTACAGAATGAATATCTCATTTGTATTTATGCTGGTCATAACGAAACCTTAAATTCCATAGACACCGCAGAAGCGCAGCAGCCTGTGTGAATCAGCTGCAGCGTGT